>JAKSZT010031676.1:13814695-14074757 GCA_026826555.1 Tolypeutes matacus
AGGAAGGAAGGAAGGAAGGAAGGAAGGAAGGAAGGAAGGAAGAAAGAAAGAAAGAAAGAAAGAAATATAGAGAACCTAGCACCTAATAAGCTCTCAAACAATATTAGTTTCTTGTCCCTTCTTTCAAAGGAATATACATAATGTTGCAACAGTTTATTCTCAACAAGTTGCACATTTTCATGTAGTAAGGTCTCATTAAGTACTTGATGATGCTCTCTTCCTCAAGCCACAGAATCCTAGCCTGTTAATGTTTTTTAGTTAGCATGCCATGCTACCTCTCCTTTAATTCTAGATTTCCTTTCCTTGGGCCTTTCACTTTCCACATATCATATTTAACCTGCAGAATTCAAAACTGAACACAGTCTTTTGGCAGATGTGACCAGAGCTGTGTTTTGTGGAAGAGTTCTTCTAAACTGTGGTACTCACAGGAAGAGGAAATTAAGGATGGCAGGGTGGAGGATGCAGCTACAAGACTGTTCAAACTGGCACTGGCATTACCTCCGATTGGTGAGCACTGTCAAATTCAACAGGAGAATGTTCAAAGACCAGGGAGACTATTTCCTCTTCTGTATTTAAGTAGGCTTTTTGCCTTAAACTCCCCAAGAGATTTATAGATCAGAAATGTAAGGACATTTCTTATTCTGGTCCTAAATTCTCTTAGAGGTAAGGAGAAGCTGATATATAGAAAAGTCATAGGTTTTTATTTAATATGTTTAATAAGCCTTTAAATATAATCTTGATAATTAAAATATTTTCTATAAATATTAATTCAGAAATGAATCAACTCAAATGATTTGGATTACTTCCAAAAATTATTATTCCCTATGTATATAGGAATATGTCTCCCCAAATCTAGTGAAGATTCCAGTTCCTGATTGCTTTAACAAATGCTTATTCAATGTAAATTAGCCACTGAATGTACACTTTGAATGGACTGTACAAAGCATGGGACTGTATAATACAGGGAATCCAGTGGTGGATGATGAACTGTGGTTAACAGGACAAATGTGAGAATGTTTTCTCCTGAATGATAACAAATATATAATACTAATATAGGGGTGTTAATAATTGGGTGGGTTGGGGGAAAAATACACCAAATGGAAGATATGGGCAATAGTTAGTAGTAGTATTTTGATGATGTGCTTTCAAAACTTTGTAACAAATGTTTCACAGCAATGCAAGGTGTTGGTGGTGGAGAGATGTGTGGGAGCCTTGTATGATGATATGCATGTTTGTATAGGGAATTCAGTTGTGTACATTAATAAATTTAAATGTTCTTAAGTAAATCAGTTGCAATAATAAGACAAGTAGAAAGACATATTAGTGACTAATCCCCCTGCCTTTCAATGATCTGAATGGGGAGTTTGGAAATACAAAATAATAAATATTCTGCATATAAGCGCACCCAGCCAACATCTCCATTCTCATCTTCTGACCCACTGTCTCACAAACCCTGGGCACAGCACTGAAACACTCAATGGCCTTTTGGTACCCTATGCTTGCTCATATGTTCGTTCTCTGCAAATGCTCTTTCCTCTTCCCAGAGTGCCCTTCCTTGCAATGTTTGTTGGGCAAATATTTACAGATGCTTAAGAACCAAGCTGGAGAGTTAGATTCTCTATGAAACCATCCTGATCTGCTCTCCACTCTCCCTTGATGCCCAGTCTGAGACAGGTATCTCTCCTTGTTCCTCCATTAATCTCTTACACATAGCTCTTATATACACTTATATTGAATTGCAAGTAAACTTGCACTCCCACTAGACAGTGGGCCCTTTGATGGCAAAGAAGGGATCTTATTTGACTTTAAATCCAGAACCTAGCACAGAGCCTTGCACTTGACACAAGCTTCACAGATATTTGCTGATTGAAAGAAATGAGAAGGAGGGAGGCAGAGAGGGAGGAATTTCTTTATGCTTAGTGAGATGAGGCTCTACAGCTTCATTTAAGAGGAGGCCCCAGTATATCTAATCTTACCCTTCCAGGGAGATGGCCCGTTGGAGAGTCACGGAAGGCTGGCGAGTTGCAGTGCTGTGTTGGGAATGACTATAAGAAAAGAAAGAAAAGATAAATACAGATCATTTATTTTAAATGTCTTTGCACATTCTAATCCGTTCTAATAGTTCAAGAAAAGAACTAGTCTTGAAAGAAATTAAAGATTAACTCATTATTCTTTGGTCATAAGTAGAATAATTCACCAAAACACAAGCAGTCTACCAGATAAGAGGTTAATATTTCCTTATAATTTGACTTCAACATGTATTATTCAAAAGTAAATGACAGGCAGACATGAAACAAATGTTTGGAAAAGGTAATTTTCCCCCATTGGAATGAGATAATGTAGAGCATCAAAACAAATTTCATTATAATGGAATGTACTAAAGAATTTAAGCAACAAGAACATTTTTTTCTTAACGAAATTTTATATAGACTCAGCTTGTAAATTATAGAAGTGGTATTTAATTAGTATAAATTTATTTAAGAGCTCAAATTTGCAACACTTAGTTGTAAAATTAAGCAATAAGAACAATTCAGCTGCTTAATGAACACAAAAACTTGAAAAAAATGAGACTTCCAGTTGAAATTCTTTATCAACTATAGAATTCAGTATATTTTCATATTTTGTTTTGATTTCATGGTATCAAGAAAATACTGTGTTTAGATAAATAGTTGCAATAAAAATTATGATCTCTAACATTTATTGAGCACTTTTATTGCCCCAGTCACTTTTCTGTGTGCTTTATAGGTTTAGATCTTTTATTTCTCACAGTTCTGTAAAATACATACTGCCACTCTTCTCATTTGACAGATGAGGAAATTGAGGTACAGAGAGATTTAGAAACTTGCCCTAAGTCACATGTAAATAGCTGTGCTTGGAATGGCCTTTGGACAGTTTGATTCTAGAGCCATTGCTCTTATCTGGCATGCTATATACCGCACCCAAATAGTAAAAATTTTTCAGATTTGAAAAAATTTGCCTTGTAATATCAGAATATTCTTTAATTAAAAAGAGACAGGAGAAGTTTTCATCTCAGAGATGCACCATAACCATCCAACAGTAAAAATTAACACATGGTGAGTTTCCTATGTGTTAAAATATAGGATATAATGTATTTGAATGTGTAAGATAGTAACCAATTTTAGTTGTAATATTAGTTACACATACATGTAGTCTGTGAAGGTGTGTATATACAGATATATGTATAAAGAGAAAGATGAGTCACATGCTTGCAGAACATTAGGCAGCTTCGCAAAGCTCTAGGATTTCCCAGCACACACTTTGAAAACACTGACATTGTCACAGAGAGCCAAGCAGAAATTTTTTTTCAGAACCTTGGTCATTGTGGGTGAAATGAGCTCTCTTGGTGAGCATTCAGTTGTGACATGATGACATTTGTCTGAAGTTGAGGGAACAGGATTTAGGGAGAATAGCTATGGCCTAGAGAATGATGCTAAAAGTGAGGGTTGTGACCTCTGTTTCCTGGCCCTCACAGTGCCAAGCACCACAAATGGTCAATTAATATGCTTTGATCGCCCAAAGGAGAGGCAGCATAGTTTTCGGGAGTTTGGATCACGTAGACAGACTACCTTAGTTCAAATCCCGACTCCATCACATATACCCATGTGCCCTTGATTAAGTTGCTGTAGTGCGTTGAATTGCTGCCCCCCCAAAAGAAATGGAAATGCCCTACTTCTGGAACCTGTGACTATGACCTTTGTGATGTAATTAAGTTAAGGATCTATAGATCCTTATTGGCCTTTGTGATGTAATTAAATTAAGGATCTATTGATGAGATCATCCTGGATTAGGGTTGTCCCTAAATCCAATTTATAAGAGAAGAGAGAGACAGAGGGAAGCACACTGTGCGAAAATAGAGGCAGAGATTGGAGTGATGCTGTCACAAGCCCATTCATGCCTTGAGCCACAAGCAGCTGGACGAGACAAGCAAGCCTTCTTCCCTAGAACCTTCTGTGGGTAGGGTGGATTTTGGACTTTTGGCCTCCAGAACTGTGGAGGAATAAATTTCATTTAAGTCACCCAGTTTGTGGTAATTTGTTTTGGAAGCTCTAGGAAGTAGTACAGCTACATAAACCCCTCTGAGTATCAGTTTCCCATCTGTAAAATCAGGACACTACCCTCCTCATAGGGTTGTTCTAAGGATTCAATGAATACAGCACCTACCACGTGGCAAAATTTTGCATTTGCTTAACAATCTAATATTATGAAGCAGTGTGTACTTTGAGATGTTTAGCACTAAATAAGAATAATTACTCAGATCATTTTAGTTAACCGTACATCAAGGCCACATGATGACTATTTCTGGGTATAATACAACTGTGGTCACCAATATCCAATGAAAGTATATTGTCTATTGCAAAACAGCATTATAAGATCAGTGGAAGTCAGAATGAGAAAGAGTAAAAACTCACCCATCATTCCATTACCTTCTCTCAGACTTTACAAAGTGATTTAATTCTCACGGCTGTCCTATAAGATAGCTGTGATTATTTCCATTTTAAACATAGGAAAACAAAAGAAGCAGAATTGAAGTAACTTGTCAGAAATCAACAGCTTGCATACGTGGAGGCAGATTTCAAACCTACTGTGTTGGCAAATGTGAGTACTGTTAACTCTATCATACTGACTAAATGTTCATGTGTGTTTCACATAGTTTAATATATACACAGAACAAGTATAACTTCATATCCTACTTTTCCCCCTGACATTAATTTTAAGCATTTCTGATAGGTTCTCCATAATTATTATTTACTATGAAAACATATTTAACCTTCCTTTTCTTGTTCATATTTGGGTTATTTCTATTGTTTTACTATTATAACAATACTGTCATGAACATACTAATTATCAATTACTTTTTTATTATTTGACAGTTTTCTTTGGATTCATTCCTAAAAGTGGAAACATTTATTAGATTTTTTATTTATGTTATATTACATTTTAAAAGCTTTGAATCATTTTATTACTTCTAAAAATACAGATCTGTACCAGCTACACTACAATCTCACAAGCACTGATATTATAATTAAAAAAAAAAAAAACTTGATCATTTAATAGGTTTGAAATGATACTTTAGACTCATAACAAGCATTTCTTTGTTTATTAGCTGGAATAATTTTTCTGCATGCTTATTTGCTAATTGTATTGCTTTTGTGAAAATTATCTAATCTTTTCCTTTATCATTTATTGCCCACTAGTTTTAAAAGTAACAGTTCTTCTTGGTAAGGATCAATGAAGCTACTAACCAAGATTAATGAGTAACTGGAATCCCCGAGAGCTTTCTCATCATTAGCCCACCCCTATAATTAAAATAAAGAAATGTTCCATAATCTCATTATCTTATAACTATTGCCTTTATTATTCTGTGCTAAACTCTTCCAATAATGTTCCTTTTAGAGTTTTAGTGACATTTAAATTAAATGCAAACGTTACCATAAAGTGCTCAGAGAATTTAACTCCTTTTACAAAGTCAGACAGTTTCTCTTAGAGTGTAAATTTGGAAAAAACAGAGCCTTTTACAACATGTAATTACCATTTTACTCTACTAAGATAGATACCTACAGACATAAAGGAATTTTTGTTATTCCCAAATAGTAATGTCTAAGCAATACCTACACTAGGTGCTAGGAGCTACCTGATGGCTATAATTACCAATATTTTTAAAACATCAAACGTCTTCTTGGGAAGATATTCTGTCCTTTCCATATTATTAACTACACAGGCAACTTGTTGCTAATACTACCATGACTAATTACATGTAAACATCGCCTGGCTGGTTTACTTCCTCCGGCAGAGGGGCAAGCAAGCCAGATGGAATTCTGAGAACTGCAGTAGAGAGAACAAAGAGAGGAAAGCGCAGGTAAAACTTAAAGCTTCCAACATAGGAAAGCTAAGTGCCTGGGATGTTCTTGTCTTACAGACCCTACCTCCAAGTGGCCAGCATGTCCCTTATACCTATCATTTTTCTAGACACAAACATCTCTTCTGTGAAGCATTCCACGAGATGCTTTCCCCACATATCAGCACAGCTGACCTTTCACTGCTTTGTGCCCCATCTCATCTTTTCCATGTGTCCATAAAAGCAACCAAGATTGAGCATTTATTTACTTGCCTCTTTCCCCTACTAAATTGTGTGCTCTTTCCATCTCTATGTTCTCAGCCCAGGGATGGCACATAGAAGAATGCTTCCTAAAGGTCCTTTTGAATGAATTAATGAATGATGAATAACATGAATCATGTTCATCCCCATGCTTTACCTCTTTTAAACTTTGTAGCAATATTGAGAACTAGATATCATGTCCATTTTGGAGGAAAATTAAATTAAAGCTCAAGGTCTCACAGCTTACTTGTAGGTGGCAAGCATAGAACTCAGATTTGCTGGCCCCAAAGTGCCTACGCCTCTGAGATAAACCATATTACCTGACAGAAAGGTGAAATAAAAGCTCTATAATTAGTTCATATAAAGGACTTGGCACATTCTGTTAGGAAATGCTGAAGTCTCACTGAATAGCAGTGACAATTTGTTTGCATAAAATACCACCCATTATTTTCAACATGTATGTCCAACTTCCATGTCAATGGCTTTTGAACATCATTTTTATAAAGATCACTTAATAGAGACTTTGTCCTATCTATACTCTTTGAACTTTCCTGAGGATTTAAATGAGAATGAACGGTGGGTGAACAGGGTTAGCCTGAGGAAGAACCAGTATCATGTCATGACACTGAAGTTAGGGAAGAAGTCCCTGTCACCAGGTAAGAAATCTGTGCCACCACCTCCATCTTTAGGTAGTTTGGCTGAAGTGTGCTAAAGCAGGCAACTGTGGAATATATCGCACTGAGACCTTACAAGACCCAGAGAAGGCATCAGCTCTGTTGCGTTTTCGGTCATGTTGTTGCTGAATAAACCTGAGCCAGATCACA
This sequence comes from Tolypeutes matacus, assembly GCA_026826555.1. Classification (NCBI taxonomy): domain Eukaryota; kingdom Metazoa; phylum Chordata; class Mammalia; order Cingulata; family Chlamyphoridae; genus Tolypeutes; species Tolypeutes matacus. Next base: position 13,821,638 of record JAKSZT010031676.1, read on the forward strand.
ACAGTCTCCACCCAAAAACTCTGATTTCCCAGAACTCTCAAGCATTTGATGGTGGTGACAGAACATTCCTAATTCGGTAGGGAGGGAGAGGGAGAAATAGGTGTAAAATAGGGGCATTTTCGGGACATTGGAATTGTCCTGCATGACGTTGCGATGACGGACACAGGCCATTATATATTTTGTAATAAGTTACAAAATTGCATGGGATAGAGTGTAAACTATAATGTAAACTATAATCCATGGTCTGTAGCGATGCTTCAATATGTGTTCATCAATTGTAACAAATGCACTACACTCATGAAGGATGTTGGTAATGTAGGAAAGTATGGGAGGGGGAGGGAGTGGGACATATATTTTCCCTTATATTTTTTATGTAACATTCATGTAATCTAAACGTTCTTTAAAATATATAAGTAAATAAATAAATTTTAAAAATGCATTTTGTACATATGAATCAAAATTGTTCTGTTACACATGGAGCATAAAGGATCTAGCTGGTGGTGATAAATGGCTTTTTGATTTTTCCTTTCTCTAAAACAATGAGAGGCAGGATAAGTGGTCTTTCTAATATGTTGTAATATTAAAACTGTTATTTTAATGGAAAGCACAAGAAGTATTTTCTATGTTCTTTACAAATGAACTGAAAATAAAGTTGTTTAATTGACCCATCCATCATTAAAAGACCCCTTGATGTGTATTCAAAATTGTCTGTTTCTTCACTCCCATTTCTGAAGAACTTGTATCTCTCTTTTTCATACTTAACTCTTCACCTTTCTCTTAAATAACTTGTATCCATAATTTATTACATCTCTCTTGATTTTTTTCTTCCTTTAGTCTCTCCTCTTCCCTCTCTCTCCATGTACATACTCTTTGCTTCCTTAACAGTATAGTACTCAATAATACCTGAAGATAAAGAGGATGGTGACATCAAATAAAAAACTTGACCCCTTTTCAAATATGTAAATTTTTTCCAATAAGTCTCCAGGCATATCTGATAGGCAAACCAGCTAAGATGGATCCAGAGAGGGGAATAGCTATTTTAAAGGGTAGAGAAGGGAAAGGAGGCATTCTTAGAAATTAGAACAGCATGACCAAGGTTGTGGACAGGCAATAGTATGTGGCTTGCTTGGCAAGAGCAGAGTGGCCAGAGGTAAGTCTCAGGAAGCTGACTGGGGGGTGAATCATGAGGGGCAATGAAAACCTTGCCAAGGGGTTTGGACTTTCATTTACTGGTGGTGGTTGGCTTTCCAAAGCTGTTATGTATTGGGGGAAAGGAATGACACGGTGATAGCTAAGATTCAGAAAGGTGAACCTGAAAATAATCTGGACAATGGAAGAAAAGGGGAAAATTTAGTTAGGAAATGTTATGATGGAGAAAATTAGTGCCTAAACTTGTACAATAGCTTAGGAATTAAGAAAGGAGGAGAAATTACAGATATTTGGAGATAATATATCCAAGAATGAGTAAGAAGGGGTTATGGAGAAGGCACTTTAATCTCGAGAATTGATTCTAATGGTCTATCTGGCCTTTTTCTGAAAGCAAAATTCTCCTAGACAGAAAGGGCCTGCTATTCTCAGAGTATAGGTGTAACTGTTCTCTCTTCTAGAATTTCTAAACAAGCCTTCAGAATTACATAGACTTTGGTGTTAGTATGGGGCAGGGGGAGGAAGAATGACTTGGGAGTTCTTTTATTGAATGAGAAGATCATGGCACTGTTAACAGAACCAAGAAGCATATATGTGGATAGGAAAAGATAATTAAGTTTGGTTTTGTACAAGATGAGCTTGATGTGCCTGTTGCATGTTGAGATTATGTTCTACAGTGGCACAGTTATAATTATTAAAAAGGTATTTCTTCTTTTGATGTAATGCTCATCTGTCCATAATAGCCATGGAATGAATGAGGCCTTCAAATAAACATTCCTAATACTTTGGGCTCTTTCTTTATGAGATGGTTTCAAGATTCCTAGCTATCTTTTCCTATATGCTCTTAAATGTTTCTTCTGATTTCTACTTAAAATGCAGAACCTAGAAATGGACTCAGAGTTCTAGACGTGGTCAGGCTAGGGTAGAGTACAATGAGATGCTGACTTTTTTCCATCTGGATTCCATATTCCTGCCAGAGCAGCTAAATTGTATTGTTAAATTCATGGTAAATCAAACCTCTTATACATGAATAACATAAAATGTTTCAAAATCAAATCTATCATGTACTTGTGCATTAGCTTTTTGAAACTCAATATAACTATTAATATCTACCTTTGTCAAATTCAATGGAATTTATTTTGATCTGGTTTGACAGTTTGTTAATCTAACATTAGATCATCAATAAATATTTAAAGAGCATCTAATTATGCTAGGCATTAAAATACATCATACTTAAATTGCACAGAGTTTCTATTTGGGGTGATGGAAAAGTTTTGTAGTGGATGGTGGTAATGGTAGCACAACATAGTGAACAGAATAAACAGTCCTTACATATTTGAATGTGGTTAAAAGTGGAATTTTTATGTGGCATATATGTTACTTGAATATAAAATTTAAAAACCGTAGGACAGTACAACACAGTGAAAAATAATGTAAACCATGGACTAGAGTTTATAGTATAATTATTAAAATAGTCTTTCATCTATTATAGCAAATATACCACATTAATACAGGGAGTTTATCATAGGGGGATATATGGGAACTCAGGATTTTTTGCATGATTTTTCTGAAAACCTACAACTTCTCTGATGACAAAAAGCTTCACTCTTTCATCTAGTTTTGAATCATCTTCAACTATGATAAAATGCCTTTTATATTTGCATCCAAATCATTAATTATAGTAATGGTCAGGGACTATGCATTGTGGCAAATTATCACAGATCTTCCTCCAGTTTACAATTTAGTCCACCAGTTTCACTGTGGAAGTGCTCTTAATCGGCATCCTCTTAACAGATTAACCAGTCCTCTCTATCCCTTGTAAGCAGGCTGACCAACACCTGCAGCAAGTAGGATGCTCATGACCACAGATTTCAGTTCCTCCCACATGACTTGCATGCTTGCCAATAATCAGATTGTTCTTAAATGTGTTTATTCCTGTGCACTAGTTTTTATAATTACGTGATTTAATTAAATGTTACAAAAATGAAATATGAATGTGTGAAAAAAGAATTGTTTCAATCAAGAGTAAGTTTACTGACTTGGAAAGACTCTATAACAGTATGAAGTTAACATCGAGGTCAAACTAGGTACAAGAGGGGCAAGTTTAAAGATCAAAAAACAATTATAAAATAGAGGATTCTCTACTTAATTTCCTTTTGTGTCACCCTAATTTAAAGAAATCCAACTGGAAAACATTGATGAAGGGTGGGCTTTATGCAAGAAAAATAAAATAAAACTTCAGAAAAAAGTGGGCTCCAGGTTTCTAGCCTTAAAATAAATTTGGTGTACCAAACATTTAAAAGTAATTAGTGAATATTTTTGATGTAACATTTAGGCACTCTACAGTGTGTTTAAAATTTTTTTTTAATATATTAAAAAAATAAAGTAATTAACAGACAATTTACATGTTGAAATATAAAATAAAATAAAATAAACTGTGGCCAGAGGTTGACAGTGCTAGAGAAAATCTTATTACTCCACACATAAAAAGATGATGAAGAGCACAATTTGTTAATTGATTACAAATTGAGAGTTCTGATGATTAATAGAAAGGTGTAAAATTGTGTTAATGATGATGATTTTTTGAAAATCAAAATTATGAACAATGTAGAAATTATACAGGCTGGACAAGCAGATGGGGCTTAACATGAAGCAGAACAATATTGGATCAGCTTGAGGGCTCAAAATTTCTCATGCCATAGTCAAAGATGCTAGAAATGTAGTTTCAGTTTATGTCGAACAGTTTCAATCAAAAGTCTGCAATGACATGGTACCTTAAAAAATTTTGGAGGTGCTTTATTGGGAGAAATCCCATTTCTTCTTTCAAATATGGCCCACTTAATATGTTGTCATATAATTATATTTTTTAAGTTAAGGTGAAATAAGTGAGACACGTAAGTATCTTTTTAAAATAATGACTTTTATCTAATCTTTTAACTAACAGATCGATAGCTGGTTCTGGTTATATGAACTAAGAGGAGTTCTATTGCACGAAGTCTAACAGATTATCACAGGCTTCGAGTCTTTTCACAGAGGAGACCCAGAGATGTTAAGTTGCTCAGCCAGAATGTGGTCAAGGTGCCATCAGAACACAGATCTGATTCACAGCCCATTGTTTTCTCTGTCCCATGCCACTGTGTATTATTCAGGATTCTCCAGGGGGAAAGAACAGTAGGATATATATGAGGTTTATTATAGGAATTGGGTCATATGACTGTGGAGATTGTCAAGTCCTAATCTCAGAGGGCAGGCTACAAACTGGGAATTCTGATGAAGGTTTCGGTGAATTCGCCAGGAGAAGCTGGCTGCTTAAGGTAGAGAAAGAAATTCTTCTTTCTGACTGCTGAAATCATTAGCTCTCCTTTCAAGGCCTTCAACTGATTGGATGAGTCTTCTCTCATTGCTAAAGGCAATCTCCTTTGTTGACTGTAGATATAATCAGCTATAGATGCAATCAACTGACTGGTGATTTAAATCCATGAAATATCCTAGTTAACAGTGCTTGCTTGACCAAACTGGACACTGTAATCTAGTCAAGTTGACACATTGTGACTTCTTCATATTCTCCTTTGTGACAACAGTTTAATGATGCATAAGGTAGTCACATCACAGGCCACTCTAAAATATTTCTCATCACTGTTAGGTAGCTGGAAGACTCAGGATATACTTGCAAATGCTGATCTAATCCCAATGTCAGACTTTTTACTTAAAGTTGTAACAAGAAATCCCAGTATTTTGTCCTGTGAACTGACCCCAAATTACATATGACTGGTCCAGAAGCCTGATACGTCAGGAGGAAAATTAGTGTTTTAATCCCTGACTTTACACATTTTGTTTGTGGATGGCAGGCTGCACATCATTCTTCCTAACATTTTTAAGTATACAAACTGCAACTCAGAAGGTGTCTAATAATATAGGTAAAGAACCTAGTAATGCATGAACATGTATCAAAAAAGTCCCTTTCCACATGAATTGTTATTTACTATTATTAAGTTTCAGCTAGTTCACTGAATCAGGTACTTCTAAAAGGAAAACCGATTTTAATGAGGACTTTGAGATTAAAACAGATAATTACTACAGAGTGCATTAACAATTAGAGAATTTTTAAAAGGAAGATTTTTATATACCAGTAGGATTTTAGGCATCTAATTGATACAGCCCTTATTTCCTTTCATTTCACATAGGAATGGCACTATTAACAGAAACAAGAAGTCTATGTGTGCAAGAAAAAAAATGGATACGTTTATTATTTTGTAGCATCATGGATAAGAAATTTTTAGAGTTGAACCCCAGAACTCATAAAGTCCCTGGTCTAGTTTTAGAGAAGAAGAAACTGAAGCCAGGAAAATTAAGGAAATCGCCCCCAAATCAGTTATCTAGTAAGTCAACTAGCCAGGCTCAAACTTAAGTCTCTTGGTATTGGTCTAGTTCTCTTCCTACTTTTCCCAAAAAGAATAACTGAGTCATTCCCACTTAAATATCCATAGGCCTGATCTTAGGCTGAGGCTTGAGACTGGCTTTGAAAGATGCCTTGTCAGCTGGTTGCACAGGGAAAGGGAGAAAGAGGTGGGAAGCACTGTGTAGACGTGGAGCATATGATTTTGAGAAAACAGGTTTAACATAGGATAATCCAGCCACACTGCTACATTTACAATGAACAGTAAATCAATCATTCATTGACTGCCTGTTATATGCCAGACATGATGTTAGTCCCTTTCTTCATATACTTTATTGATAACTCTCACAATCTTACAAGACTGGTAATAAAGTGAATGGATCAACATTCTTTCTTAACTCTTCAGGTATCACTAGGGCCCAGATACATCATCCTTCCATCTCTCCTATGGTGGATTGAATTGCATACTCAATTTTGACATGTTCTTGGTCATGGTCTGCATTCTGGTAGGTGTGGATTCATTGCAAATAAGATCTCTTTAAGATGTTACTTCAATTGAGGAGTGGCCCAACTGAATCAGGTTGGGCTTTAATCTGGATTATTGCAGACCTTTATAAGCAGAGTCAAAGTCAGACAAAGGGAGAAGCCATGAGAGCAGTAAGAAGCTGTAAGCCAATGAAAACCAGAAGAGAAAGATGCCACTACATGCATTTCACTGTGACTGAAAAGCCAAGGATCACTGGCAGCCAGGCCTGGAATGCTACAGTCTTTGGGGAGAAAGTATTACCTTGATAACGCCTTAACTTTGGACCTCTCCTAGCCTTAAATATGTGAGATAATTAATTCCCATTGTTTAAGTCAATCCATTCCATGATACTTATTTTAGCATCTAGGAAACTAAACACCTCCTGTATTTCCTTTCTTTCTTCCTTCTTTCCATCAAACACATATTTAATGTTGGCTGTGTGTCTGGAACTGTGCTAGTTTATAAAAATAACGATCTAGCCAGGTTTTCAGGAGCTTTCAATACAGGAGTTTATCAAACTTTGGGGCCCTGATATAAATCAATACCAAGCACAATTCTAGCAGCATTGGGAGCTGTAGTACCTACACCTTTGTACCCTACACTAATGATCCTTTTCTCTGGGTTCAGTCCTTGAGGGTAGACTCATGAGCTCTGAATACAAAACCATACTTCAAACCTAAGGTTAGTAATCTCAAGATAATTAAAGGTCAAAAAGGCCTTCCTAGTCTCTTTCAAGAATCATCTTTCACATATAAGTCCTACAGGATATAGCTCTTTGTTCTTTAGAGTATTTCATTGCCTGTCTCTGTCATTAGACTATAAGCTCCTTGAAAACAGAGACTCTGACTTAGTTGTATCCCAGTGTAACACTAAGCATGCACAGAATGTGTATAACATATATTTTTTGAATACATTTGAATATTTTTGGATATATTTTTTGAAAGATAGAGAAAAGTAGACTTGTGAATTCATACTTAAACTAGCTCTCTTTAGATCAGCCAAACTCATTCCTCTCAGGACTCTTCAATGTCAATATTGAAATCAAAGGTCATTATTTTAAGATGACAATGCATGCTATGTAGCTTATTGAAGTAATGTTTTTTTTTTCTTTCTTGCCTTGACTCTTGGAAACATTTAAGAACAATGTGCTGGCTGTCTCAGGGTAGTGTCCAGTCAAATACCCTGTTGGAGATAACTGCATGCCATTAGGTCAGTAAATGCTCCAAATACTTTTACTCACCTCTCAATTTTATCAAGGTTTATCCTTATTCATCCTTAAATTCATTTGACCAATATTTACTAAGCACCACTTCCTTGCCAGGCAGCTACCCATATATTCCACAATTTACTTTACTTAATCCACTGCCCCACATTTGCTAAATTACTCTCCTTGTTGCTTTCTTGTGACATCCCACATTCAGTCATCAAACATTTCCATGCTACAAATTAGCACTGTGGTGGGCACTGTAGCAGTTTGGCAGTTTGATGTTATTATGAATTCCAAAAATAGATATTGGATTATGCTTGTAAACTGGTCTGTTAATCTGGGCATGATTAAGTTATGATTAGGGCGTTGACTGGGCCACATCAGTAGGACGTTGAGCCCCACCCCTTGGTGGGTAGGGGGAATCAAATATAAAAGGCAAGGCAAAAGACAGAGGGAGCAGTTTTGATGTGATGTTGGAGTTCTGGTGAGGAAGGAGAGAAGGCCCTGGGATAGAGATGAGCCATTTGCCTGAGAGTTCACAGCTGGCCTTGTGGAGAGAAGCAAAGCCTAGAGAGCCTCATAGTCTACAGATGACCCTGTGGAAGAAACAGAGGAGCTAAGCCCAGAGAGAAATGGAGCCTCGGGAAGAAAGGAACCCAAGAAGCCTGAACCATGGCAAACATCGGCAGCTGTCTTGCTCTAACACATGGCAATGGACTTTGGTGAAGGAAGAAACTTACACTTTATGGCCTGTTAACTGTGGACTTCTACTCCAAATAAATACTCTTTATAAAGACCAACCGATTTCTGGTATTTTGCATCAGCACCCCTTTGGCTGACTAATACAGGCACTATGAGAGATACAAATAGAAAGCAAGCAGAATCCTTGCTATGAAGGATCTTATAATTTACAGGGAGAGACAGGTAAGTGATTAACAAAATTCAGAAATAGAATGAGTACATCAGAGATGAATGAGATCTCACTCTACCTTAGAAGGTTTTAAAATTCAAAGAAACAAGATTAGGAAATGGCAATATTAAATGGATTTTTATTATTTTTTTGTTTACCATAACATTTTGAAAGCATTCCCTTTGGATTTTCTGTACTTTTCTCCTAGGGCATTGGGTGAGGAGGTACAATGGCTAACACATCATGATTGCTGGCTTCAAGGAGCTCACTGTGTAGTTGGGAAACAGACATTTAAAAAATAGTGCTTATTTTATAGTATGGAAACTACCTTGATAAAGGTATGCCTGTATCTCTGTCTGTTGAATTCAGCATTGAAGTCCTTGTTATGCCAGTTCCCTGGGATTCCAAAGTAAGAATATTAACTTTTGTCAAACAAAAAATTTGTGATTGCATTTAATGAAATCAAATAAATAAGCACACCAGGGATCTTCTATGCATAGAATGTGCTTGACAAAGGGGAAAAAAATGAATACTATACTCTCTATTAGGCCATAGATCAGATTCATGAAAAAGGTCAATACAAATAAAGAATAAGTTAAACTATTACTTCTTAAAGACCACAGTGGTGAATCTTAATTTTGGAATAAAATATGTGATGGAGTTTAAAAGATGAAAACAACAATAAATGGATTCTGCTCTGCTCCAATAAACTTATGGCTTCATGTCTTATTGAAAATATCTAGTTGAAATGGCGGCCATAAATGTTTCAGAGATACACGATTTAAGCAATAAGCCATGATAGGATGTTACCGGGTTTACTGCTGTCCACAGTCAGTGCTACTAAACAAGGTTGAAAGCCATCAATGCAGGTGGGCATGAAATTACAGAATCTTAATCTGCCCATATGGAGATGCACACTGCAATTACAGTAAAATGTTATTTTAGTTAGTTTTGCAAAAAATGGAATGCATATATTTGCTTTAGTTAAACAAAAAAAGGAAAGTTCTTATCATATCCTCTAATTATTGGTGTTTTTCATTGTTTAATGAACATTAATAAATACAAAAGGTTAATCCAGAGAAGACAAATTTATAGAAATAGAAAGTAGATTAGTGATTGGCTGGAAGAAGATATGGGGATTAACTATAAATGGTTAAGGGATCTTACTGGCAGCATGAAAATGTTGTAAAACTGATTTATGGTGATGGTTGCACCACTGTGTGCAAATACTAAAAATCATTGAGTTGTACATTCGAAATGGGTGCATTTATGGCACATAAATTATATCTCAATAAAGTTGTTTAAAAAATTCAAGGAAGAAGTGTTTTTCTTGCTCTCCCTAACTGACTCACCCGCCTGCGTCCCACCTGCCTCTCCTCCACCCAAATACAGAGGTTGAAAAGTAAAGCACAAGAATTTTTGGTAATGATGTCATTAAACACTTAATTATTGTGCTTTTATAAATTCTAAATTTCTGGGTCTTTACAAAACTTCATTTGATCCCAGACAAGTGGGAAGCACCACCTCTTAACGAAGGGCTGCTACCTGACAACTCACATACATCTTTGGTCATGCTTTCCTCTCCAGCCTTGAAATCAGAGACCCATCTTGTTCAGAGGATACCAGAGAACCATTGCCAGACCACCAGCCCAGGGCTGAGCTCATCTGCCAGCGCTGAAGCAATTTTAGCTGAGCTCATCTGCCAGTGTGGAAGCAAATTGACCTTTGGTCAATTCCTTCTATTTCAGGCCACAGATGATTTATAACGGTTGGATTTGAGTCTTTGCACCGTGGAAAAATATAAGCAAACAAACAAGAAAACTACCCAAACTGAAAAGCATAGCAGCATTGGGAAGGCACACCCTATCTCTAAGGAGACAGTGTTTTGTTTTTAAATGTCTTTACCTCTTCGAATGTAAACTGATATTTAAATAAAAACAGTCAGGCCCCACATTGTATCTTTAATAAAAAACACTCCATATTTAAAATGCTGAAGTGCTCTAAACTTGAAATTCTCTGAGTTTCTATTCTACAAGTAAGCCTCTAAGATTTACTTGAATAAATTTTTCATCTGTTTTTCTAGAGGGCAAAGGGAGTAACTTGTCTCTCCAGGCCATCCTGGAAGAATTAGAGGCCAAATAACCCATTCATTCATTCATTCATCTATTCATTCCACAAGTATTTACTGCAAGCCTAAGATGTGCTAAGTACTCTTTAGGACCAAGAGATAAAACAGTAAATAAAATGGGCAAAAATTTCTGTCCTCATTCAGTTTACATTCTCTTGGTGGGGATTTAAAAAATTATATGTTATCATAAAAGCAAAATAATAATTAAAATATCTAATCCTTATTTGGAACTTACTTGTCTAAGGCAGTTGCTAATTATTTTGCATATATTATCTCATCTAACCTATGAAGGTTATATTAACCCCATTTTGAAAGTGAGGAAATTGAGGCTCAGGGAGGTAAAATGTTCACAAAACTAGTAAGAGATGGAGTTAGGATTCTGCTCCAGGATGTCCAAAGCATGTGCTTTTAACTACTGCAAATATTACCTAAATGAAAAGCCCCGAGAACCACTGGTAGTTGAATACTGAGTACCCTCAGAATTTGAAGGAAAAAACTACCCTCTAGGAATTGATAAGTATTATAAGTAATTTTAAAAGTATTTTTCCTGAAAGAAAAAAGTGGGAATCTGCATTTAAATATGGAAATTTGGGGTTGAATCATAATTATAAACCAATTTCCATCTTTTCAAGAAAACTATTAACATGTGATTTCCCTATGCTACAGCGCTTTAGTTAATATTTTGTACCAAAAATGGCAAATTATGATTAAGTTTTATATAGATTCATAAGGAAGAAAATAAAAAGCATAATGACATTTTGTGTCATGGTTATAAAGCTACTGATGATGGAGAATTTTCTTTTAAAAAATTTCAGGAGCTTGTGGTAATCTTGATCAAATGACCTGAAAGGCAGCCTTTTCTTTTTTCTGCCCTTTTTTCTTGTGACTACATAAGATGTTGGTTTAAAATCAAGTCTCACAGATAAGAATATTTTCCCAATAATCATTTAAATTTTCTCTTATTTAATTTTCTTAGTTACTTCTACAAACTTGTAATACGAGTTATCTACCTCTACCTTGGCTAGATAAATTTTCTTTTCCTGATGTTAACTTCTTCAAATATTTATACACTATTAACAAGGTCCTATCAATTTTGCTATTTCATCAACTGCACTTATCAAGTTCTATTCATATGCCTGTACAAGTCAGAAGATATATGACTATAATCTAATATGGATAATATGGTCTAAATTTTTTACTTTAACAACTTTACTTACTAAGAATCACAAATATATGAGGGAACATTTCTATTCTGATAGCTGGGGATTAAACAGCACAACTCTCATTTCTAAATGTCAGATGGTTGAATTTATACATTGAGTAGAGTAAGCATATACAATGGATATATTTTCAAGTTGAATCATTTGACAAAGTAGTCCCAAATTTAATAGTCTGAACACATGGCTGACTCTTATTGACAACTCTTGGCCAGAGAAATTGGTTAGCCAGGGTATATCCATCATGCTTGAGACTTTCTCGGCAACTTTGCACTTCTCAGTGAAAAAGAACTGTTCTGGTGACGAGTCATGCACTTTGATCTATATCTTAGATCTCCATCCAATCCTTGTGGTCTCTCAGGCTGGAAAGCTCAGCCATGTTGGATTCTTTCCCCTCCACCATCTTCTGAGGTATAATGTGACATTGGTTCTACCTCTAGAATATTTTCACATTGGTCTCCTCTCTCAGTACCCCTGCTATCACCATAGTGTAGCAAATTATAAAGTTAGAAGATCTGGATTGAATCCAGACTCCATCACAAATATCTGGGTTACTCTGATAAGTCCAATTTCTAACTAAGCCTCAATTTCTTCATCCATCAAACAAGAATAATAGTACTTTGAAAATTGTTGTGTGTGTGTGTGACACCAAATGTAATATATATAGACTACAAGGTATAGTACATAATCAATTAATTGCTAAACATTATTACTATTATTATTTTCACTATTATTAACTAATTTCCCTCTCTTCAAGGTCCTTTTTCTCCAATTCATCCTTAAAGCCTTTATCAAAGTAATCTTGCAAAACACAAATTCAATGATGTAATTTAAAAGCATTTTATGACTCACCTTTTTAGGCCCATCTTTCTCTACATACTCTGTGATGCATTCACTCCGGGCTACTCAGCCTTTCTGAAACATTTCATGTACCTTCATACTAAGGAATTTATAGGTTGCTCCCTCATCCTGGAAAGCCCTCCTCCCATTTCCTATCTGCTGTCTTAGATGTTATCTTTGATGTTGTAGTAACCACCATGAATTACCAGCATGCATTGGGAAATAAAAGTTTGGAGGATTCATTTGACAATAAGCTCATACTGAATCAAGAATGCTATATAGATATACAAACTGGTTTTTGGTTACAATGATAAAGAGAACAAGGGAAGGGATAGTTACATTCTACTTTTCCCCAGTCAGGCCACACAAGGAGTAATGTTTTGGATTTGGAAAAAACACATTTAAAAGGAAGAGGGACAAAATGAACTGTTCCATGTGAAGAGGACTGGGATGGTATGTGCCTTTTAATCATGCCTATGTGGCACTACAGAAGGCATTGGTAATATCTAACCTGGAGAAAAGTAGGCTTTAAGCAAATTATAAAAATGTACAGTTCCCTCATATGGAATGGGCAGTGGGCTTCCACTGTGTGGCCCCAAAGGGTAGCACTAAAATCATAAGGCAAAAGATATGAAGATACAGACAGGAACTCAGCCCAGAGAAGTTTTCTATAATCACCAGAACTATTATAAGGCAGATTGGACCTGCCTGAAGAAATTGAGTTTCTTTCCCTGAAGATAATGGAGTAGGATTTGAGGGATGGGAAGAGACATTGAAAAGGGTCTTCAAGCTCCAAATAGTGCACAAGATGAGCCACAATGTTCCTGGGATACTGTGACTCAAAAGCCTCCACCTTCCATGAGACAGTTTCTTGCCCTCCCAGTACGGATGATTCACATAATATTTCTTACTTTCCATTGCAGTTATTATTATTATCATAGCACTTTCCACATACTAAATTGCTTTCTCACTACCTCATCTACTACAATAGAAGTTTTTTCTGTATGGGAAATGTGTCATTGGCTTCTTATTCCTCACAGTGCAGACCATAGTTGCTTTAACACGAAGATACTCAGTAACTGGAATTGATTTAATTTTATGATCATGGGTAATTCATCCTCTTAATGAATTTCCTCAACAGTAAACGAGAGCTTAATATTTGACGATCTAGCATTCTAAATAATGTCACATAGTAAATTAATAGTTTAAAACATGTAGTCTACTTTCTAATAATTAAAAAATATGAATAGTACTCTAAAGATTTATTTTTGAAGTAGATAGAAAAAAATCCATCAGGTCCATTTTATACAGAGACTATTTGGTGGCAGAGATGCAGAAAGTTTCACATGATGTAATACTCTGTTGTCCCTTACTCCCTCTGTAGGTAAGAATTTCTTATAAGGAAGGTCTTACGGTTTTACAAATAATAGTCATTGATTCTCAGTCTCAGAAAAGGTTCCTGGTAGAAGTAAAATCCATTTTTCTGTATATATTGAATATTTTATTGAAATAGATTGTAAATGTTTACAAGCAGGCTGAAGATATTCCTTTACAGCACCATCCCTTATTGCGAACTGGAGGCTTAGACAAACTGCCATCAGCATTTGCCCTTCTCACAACACTTTCTAAGTCATCTATTATGCTATCCTCAGCAAAGAAGGTACTCAGTTTACATTTTCAAACAACCCACATCTTAAAAAAATGTTTCTTGATAATTGCCAAAAATGGAAAGCAAACTAAACGTCCTATAACAGGAGAATAGACAAATAAATTGTTATGGATAATTATTGATATATTGTGTAATTGTTAAATTTACTGGTGTAAAAATTACAAAAATTGTAAATATGATACAGTAGTTTGGAAAAATGCTTATGATGCACAAAAATAAAGTAAAGGACCAAAATTGTATGAATACATCTGACTTCAAAAGCTGCCAGAATCCAGATATTCCAAACAGTCCTCACCATTGGTCCCCACCATAGGTGGGGTAGCCAGTAATAGCTGGGACCCCTCCCCTTAGCATTAGCAAGGGGAGGAATAATTAATAGTTTAAAAGGTAATCACACAAGCCAGAGCTTGATCTCTCTGCCTAGAGGAGCCCACACCAAATCTCGGTGCATACCTCCATCTTTCTCTCCCATCTCTTAGCAAGCTCTGTTCTTTCCTCCTCCATGTCCCAATAACTTCTTTTTACTGGCCTAACTAAAAAATTTTAAGAAGCTACCAGAATTGCCAGGATGATCTTATGAAAAGTCAGATTTGATCATGTAATTGTTGGGATACAGTTCTCTATGGTTCTCTTACATTTCTGCACATCTTGCTAGCAGAAGCACTGACTGACTAGCTTCGCTCTGTACTCTTTCTTCAAGCAAATTTCTATAGTGAACTGCCTTGGAAGACAGAGATAGGGTGTCCCTCTGGAGCAAAGAGTAGGTTTGTATATTGTCCAACATAATAAAGATAATGTCTCTCTCCATGGCAAAGGTCACAGTCGTGCTCACTGCTCATTATAAAGATTTGGGTTCACTAGCCTCACAGTTCATTTCCTTTAATGCAACCCACTGCTTGGTTGGGCATCTCCTGGCCTTCTTTGCAATTGCCTATGAGAACTGAAGCTCAGGAACTGGTGAAAATTCTGTTACTCTGGCTACTGCTATTATTCTGAGTAATAAAGTCCTTTGTCTCTGATCCAGGAGTTTTGCATCTTCTGTCAGGATCCATAACACTATGGTTGGCTAACATGTTAACTTGAAAACTGTGTAAAAATCTCAGACCCTTCACAATTCTTGAAAGCAATTTTTTTGCTTAAACCTGCTTAACTTTCTTTCAGTGGCATCCCATTTATTTACAAGATCCCTAGTAATAATAATCATAACAAAAATAATAATGGCTAATATTTAATGAATGATAAACATTGTACTAGGCATATTTCATATCAGATAATCCTCATAACAACCCTAAGGGATAGACATAAATAACATCATTAATAGGTGGGGAAACTGAGGCAGAAGCTCAGCTGTTCAAAAGAAACAAGGGCCAACAATACATCCTACTCCATCTGTAAATGAATTTCTCTTACTTTCAGCTGGATTCTTACTCATCCTTTGGGTCTTCACTTAATTGGGTCTTCTTGAGAATACCCTTCTCTTGAACCTCTTGTCTTATTTCCTCAGAGAACTCTGCTCTTTTCCTTTGTAGTACCTACCACAATTTGTATTAATTATATTTACCATCTGTCTTCCAGCCTAGACAGAGCCATGAGTAGAGGGATGAGGTCTACTTTGTTCTCCAAAGCACTAAGCACAACAGGTGCTCATTGTATATGTTGAATGAATAAACAAGTAGATTATTGAAACCTACACAAGGGACCATAAATAACTCAAAATTTTGTTTGCATGGCACAAATTTCATTGTTTCTAATTCTGCAATGTAGCTATACTGTCTTTATTATTAAAAACAGCAACTTTATATTATTAAAGTAAATAAAACTCGAGGGCTTTGCTCCCATGAGAAATTTCAGAGGTATTTGCAAGAGTCCACAGAATACAGGTAGAAATGCAAACACCATAAGGCGGTATGGGTAATGAAAAATGTAATGGACAAGCAGATATGTTTATCATGGGCATACTTAGTCATGTACACATTTTATGGACCAGTTATTAAGAACTTAATCATTTGATATATCTTCACCTAATTGATTGTTAAGCATTTCTACTCACTAAATTCCCTAACTGGCCCATTGAGCTTTCATCATCACCTTTTGAGGGGCTGTTGCTTTTTATATTTTAATGGTCTAGTTCATCTGTGCCATAAGCCATTTGTACTTTATCAAGATACTTTTATGCAGCTATAGGATAGCTGGAGCAGGTTAAATAAATTCTGATATGCAAATTTCCCCTTTAAAAAGGAATTTTAATAAAGTTATATTTGCATTTTAAAAGTTCACAAAATAAGAATCAGGAAAAGTTTTATGAAAAAATTGCATTTTGTTAGAAGGAAATTCAAGTTTCCAGGTTGCTAATGAGAAGGTTACTGTATTAGATGGCAATATTTAATAAAGACATAACATGTGCCCAGTTTGGTAGAGAGGTGAATACAGGACAAATAAAATGGAATGGCTTAAAATATTGAAGAACTTTTCTTTTAAAAAGTCAAACATTCGTTCATTGAAAAATATTATTGGCTTCTACTTTTGGAGAGAGTAGAGTGGTAGGACACAAATTATAACAAGAAAGGTTTCTGTGTATGGAGAGCTTACCATGTAGACAATGAAAGGCACTTTATAAGTGGCCACTTAATCCTCCAGTTAGCCTTTGAGGTAGAGATTATTTTCCCTGTTTTACATATAAGTCTCATTGGGGATAGGAATCTTGCCCAAGGTCATTAGGTCAATGAACAGAGATGCTGAAACAAACAAAAACAAAAACAACCAAACCAAAAACAACCACCTCCCCACCCCACCCCCACCCCCCAAAACCCCATGCCAGTTTGGCTCCAAAATTTAACCACTTAATACCATACTAAAAAGGCTTATGCCTCCAATGTTAGAGTCTTGAGGTGACATATGATGGGAGTACAAATAACTATTTACATGAGGGAAAATATTACAAGTGCAATAACAGAAGTACAGGGAAAATGTTATGAAATTACAGAGAGGGAGGAACATGTTTCCCTCAAGGTCTTGGAGGAAGAACCAGAAAAGGCTACAGGGAGGAGATGACATTTAAAGATCTTGGACTGAGGTTTTAGAAGCAGAAACCATAAGAAGAAATTTAATGTGGGGAAAACAGCTTGAGAAAGAAGGCATAAATGAGGGTAAGAGGCTCATTCTAGACACTGGGGGATAAAATATGAATAAAACACAGTCTTAAATTATTATTTAGTGTGATAAAATAAGTATATACAAGATACAAAAGTAATAGAGGATAGATGAGAAAATGCATGACCAGGGAGCCTTTCTTATGTCCACACTTAATGAATTAGAATGTTAGATGCCCTGGAGTAGAAGAGAATGATTTTCAAACAGCCAGATAACCTCTCTAAACTCAGTTTGTATTTTCATTTTTTTAATTCTGAAAATAGGAATAATAAGAGCACCTATTTCATAGTGGGGTAGGTGAGTATAGGAAACAAGGGAAGGTGAGTGGTCAGAATAAAGCTGGGACCCTGATGGTCAGAATATGGCTACCTAGAAACCCCCTGAGGGAAGGCAGCTATTCGAGAACAAAGCTGTAACCCTTACAGCTGAAAAGCCCACCAAGACCCTGGTCATGAGGTCCCATTTGAAACTCCCGGGCTTAAAAGAAGCTCCAGATAACTCAAAACAGAAAGGCCTCCCCACTGTTTCCCTGAAAGCTAAGGTAGAAAGGTACCAATCAGGACAGCAAGTAGCTGAGATCCCTCCTTAATATGGGGAAAGGGGAGGAGGAAACACCTTAAAAATACCTGTCCCGGGACCCCACTTTGTGTGTCTCACCCTACAGCATGCCTGCTCTCATACCCTTTGATTGTTTTGGATTCAGATGAGACACCTTTGATTAAATTATGTTAAGATTAGGGCTTTGATTAGACCATATCATTAGGGCAACTCAGTTTGAGTCCCCACCCCCCTTTGTGGGCTACATATATACGGACACAGAAGTAGATACACAGAGAAGATACAAGGAGGAAGAGAGAAAGCTCCATAGACACGGAAGAGGCTCTTGCAGCCCCGTGAAGAGAGTTGAGACATTCACCTGATAGCTTACAGCTGACCTTGTGAGGAGACCAGAGCAGCTGAGCCCAGAAAGAAATGAGCCCCAGGAAGAGAGATGAACCCTATGCCAGCCTACAACTGAGATCGGAAGAAGCTGGACTCACAGAGCCTTAAGAGGGAAGAGGAAGGCTGAACCCTAGCAGACATTGCCCGTCATCTTGTGTCAACACGTGGGAACAGACTTTGGGTGAGAAAGTACCTCTTATGGTACCTTGAGTTGGACTCTTTAGGGCCTTGTAACTATAAGCTTCTACCCAAAATAAATATCCTTTATAAAAACCAATAGATTTCTGGTAGTTTGTATCAGCACCCCTTTGGCTGACTAATACGGTAAGTTAAACAAGGACACTCTCTTTGGCCTCCAGGATAAATTTTAAAGGTGGGTGTCAGGCAGAGTAAAATATATTCAATGTTTGTGTGTGTGTATGTGTGCATGTGCATACATGAGCATGTGTGGGGAGATAGATTGAGAGAAAGAGGAGACAGCTAATCTAATCTTAATCAACACAGGATACTCTAGGAGGGTTCTGAGATGAGAACTCAAGCAGTTAGGAGTTCAGGAGAATTTCGTGTATAATATTTTCTGGCAGTAAACTGAGTACCATCCTAGACAGGACTGGCAGTACTTCAGTTGACAATGTTAGCAATTGCCAGAGACTCACTTACACTCACTCTGGTGACTGGTAAGAAAGCAGAGTCCTTTTGGGAAAGGCCATAGGGTCACTTTATGGGACTGTAAAAAGTGAAAGGCAGAGAAATTATGGGTCATTGTAAAACAAAGAAAAGTTTAACTAAATTTGCTGATATCAAACACTAATAGATGGTATGCTGAAAAGAAACAAGGCAACATTAAATATCTAAACAAGGAGATATTTATGCTGGACCAACTGAGAAACTACAAGGATCATTAATTGTTATGCTTCATTAAGAGATTCCTTCTGTCTTTAAAGATGAAGCCCATATAATAGCCAAATACAATTAATAGGGAAATGAAATAATAATAAGTTTAAATGTAGAGATAAAATACATGGAAACTTAAAAAAAACACTAAAAATAAAATTAAAGAATTGGGATATTAAAAAAATGGGAAAAAACAAAAAAAAATTTTTTTGACATTTTTCCTTTTATCACTGCAATATCAGGTGTCCAGTCTGTACCGTGGCACCTTCCCCCACTCATTCCCCAGTTTCTCATTTTGTTTCAAAGAACTTTTAGGTCACAGAAAAGTCACACAGAATACAAGAGACTCTCATATATCCAAACTCCTCCCCTTTTCCTCACCCCATATTAAAACCTTTTTGTATGTGGATGGTAGCATCATTATAACTGTTATACAGCTAGTGAAACATAGCTACTAAACATTGTCAATGGTTTACAGTATGGTTTACATTTTAGATTGTACAATTTAATAATTTTTGATGATATTTACCAAGTCCTGTGTCCATCACTGTAAGGTAATGAAAAACATTTCCTGTGACCACTAAATACCCCGTTTGATCTTTTCTGTTCCTCCCTCCCCATCCCCCCAGGACCCATGACAACCCCCTGGCTTGACTCATTGGATGACAAGATTCATAGTTACATGCAACAAGAGGTCTTGACACGCTGGTTTGTCCTCCCCTATTAGGAACCGCCCTTGCTCATAAGAGACACCCACCTGTCTGTTTCTGGGTGAATTGGTCCTCCCAAAGATGGGAGTCTATCTCCTTCCCGCTCATTGTGTGGGTCTTCACCCACTGACACAACACATTATGACAAGATGAACATTCACACACTCCCTAGAAGTTTGCTCCAGATGCGCCCTGTCCTGAATGCCCCCCAACCCAACACCCCATTACAATGGGGGCGGGAGAGGATTGTTGGTAGGGGGTGTCAGGGATGAGGATTTCACGGGAGTAAGTTAATCTGAACATACATAAAAGATATACAAAATTGTTCAAACGATCATGGGGTGGGGCATGGTCACAGTGGGTAGAGAATCACTCAATAAATGAGAGAATAATGAATTCCCAGCCTGGAGAACTCTGCCACATTCTCCAAGGGAGTAGCAACAGCCCTCCAAGTGCAGGGGCAGTGTCTGGCTAAGGAGGATGATCCACTGATGGGTTCTTGTTATTGATGACTAGGCTTACTAGTCTTTGCTCTTGAAATTGAAACTTAGCCTATTGTTATGGGGTGCCTAAGGGTTGCTGCCTGAGAGCCTACTTGTTGCTCAAATGTGGCCTCTCTCTAAGCCAAACTCAGCATATGAATGCATTACCTTTCTCCCAGAGTGGGACATGACTCCCAGGGATGAGCCTCCCTGGCAATGAGGGGTTACTACCAAGTGCCAACTGGCAATACGACTAGAAAAAGACCTTGAAAAAAAGGGGGAAAATGTAAAGACAAATGAGTTCATATGGTTAAGAGACTTCAAAGTGAGTCAGGAGGTCATCCCAGAGGTAACGTTTACACACACCTCAGTAGGATCTCATAGAACACCAAAGTGTATATCATCCCAAATAGAGGGGCTCCTGAGGGCTCTGGAGACACCCACGTCCTATATAAGGGGGGATAGCTCCAGAGATTGATGCCTTATAAGTGGGCTCTACTTTGGAATCTGTGCTCTTGAGAGTGACAGAGCAGGACTCAAATGTCTTATCTGCACATGGCCCATCTGTCCCTTCTGTTCAAACCTATTTGTGGTGCTGGAGTTTGTAGGTGTACTTCCAGAGACTGGAGTCTTTGGCCTGCCCATGTGCCAGCTGGGCCTGGAATCTCAGTGGAGCTGCAACTACTACTCTACAGCTCAATGGACTCATCCAAGACACCTGGAGGGGAGATGATAATGGACAACGGCCATCTCAGGGAATGGAGAGAGTCTGCACCTACAGGCAGGATAATCCCATCCATCTTATCCATGGGATATAAGGCCCCTCTCACTTGGAGGTGGAGTGGACAACACCATCCCAAAATCCTCAGGATTTGGGGAAGAGCTATGGACTAGAGTGGTCTTACTGGTATTCTGTTGTAGACATATTGTGATTCAAGCAATGGAAAAAATTACAACATTGATGTGGAGACGGTGGCCACTGGATGCTTTTGGGGCAAGGAGAGGGAAAAGCCATTGTAATACGGGGGCTTTTTCGGGACTTGGGAATTATCCTGAGTGATATTACAATGACAGACATAGGCCATTTTACATCAGCATATAACATGCAGAACTGTGTGGGAGAGAGTGTGGTCTACAATGTGAACTATGGTCCATGCTTAGTGGCAAAGCCCCAGGATGTGTATATCCATTGCAGGTGATGTGCCACACTAATGAAGGATGTTTATGTGGGAGGTTGTGGGAGGTATAGGAGGTGGGGAACATGGGAATCCCTATAATTTTTGTATAACATTTATGTAATCTAAGCATCTTAAGAAAAAAAAGAGAGAGATTCCTGGTCAAGGTAAATGGACTTTGATCCCTGCAGATAACATCGTGCTAGGATTCGAATAAATCATAGGTTTATCTTCCAGTCCTACCTTCCTCTGAAACATTTGACACAGTCAATACCAAGAGAGCCTGGGAAGACTCTTCTTCTGTTCCAAGGAGGCAGTGTCAATGTCTCCACGTCTTATTCTTGCCCCAGAAAGTGATCCACTAGAGATTCTAATTAAATTTGCTATCTGAAGATGTAGGAGATGTGACTAATTATGCCATGCTCTCAAAACGGGATGAAGAATTTTATCTGCGTCCTTTGTTAGACATTAAATTAAATGAACAGTTCAGTAACAAACTCAACAGAGTAAATCAGCCGAGTGAAGTAGAGGGCAGATCATATTGAAAAGCTGGACTGAAAAGGTGTCAAACCTGCAGGAGAATTGCGGCTGTTGAGCACTGCAATGGACTATTTGAGAAGTTAATGTGCATTGCTAACGTGCACAGGTACTATGCTGTGACACAAGAGGAAAAGTTTGGTTTTAAAGCAGACAGGTCTGGGAGTAGTCAAAGTGACACACAATAGCCTCAAAGTCAACAACTTCGGTTGATGGCCATTCAGGGTTTTCATTGGGGCATAATTTTTCTCCTACTAAAGAGGTCAAGGTCATATGAGACATTAACAGCAAGTGCACAGGTCCTGGAGGTACCATAGGGAAATTGTTTTCTTTATTGTTTCAATTTGTACTGCTAAAGATGATTCAGGGGAGAAGTACGGTGATGTTAACTTAAAGCAAAATTTGGTTTGCATACAGCTACGTTGCTAATACATTCTAGATACCGCTGAACTCTGTGAAAGGCATCAGCGTGGTAAAGATTATTGAAGGTGAAACATTAACTATTTTAGTACCTACAGTGTGTTTGGCACTATTCTAGGGTTTGGGGGGAGGGAGACTAAAAGATTATTACCAAGGATCCCTTGATAAACATTCATGAGGCTTACAATCTAGTTAGTGAGATAAGACTACACAAATAAATGATTTGAGAACAACACAGGGTGATTTTTAGTTATGCGATAATGATTTGACCTATTAGAGGGAAAAACATAATAAGACTTCAGAGAAGGCAAGGAGTTTTCACGGAAAGTTTCAGGAGCTAGATTTGGATATAATGGTAGAATTAGGAAAATCAGAGAGAGATGGAGAAAGCAGCTCAGTTACGAGGGACAGCATGAGTAGCGGCACAGAGAGGGCGAGGAACAGGGGATGCAGGTGACAGAAGGGAGACCTCCCTGAGTTTAGAGTCAATTAATGATGATCTAAAACAAAGGTATAGGCTCAGTGTAAAAAACAATGGAAGGAAGGAGGGAGGGAGGGAGGGGGAGATGGGGGGAGGAAGGAAGGAAGGGAGGGAGGGAGGGAGGAAGGAAGGAAGGAAGGAAGGAAGGAAGGAAGGAAGGAAGGAAGGAAGGAAGGAAGGAAGGAAGGAAAGGGGGAGAGAGGGTGGGAAGAAAGGAAGGAAGAAGGGAGGGAGAGAGGGGAGAAAAAAATAAAAATAAAAATATTTCTCTTACAATTTTATGTTGCTTTTACCATGGTTAGTTTTTCTTCAGGTTACCCTTTCATATTAGCAGAATTAAAAGGCTAAACCTGTAATTTTCTTCTCCTTATGTTGTCTCAGGCTGAACTCTTTTTGTGAACTAAGGTTGTTTTCTTTCTTTTATAATGTGTGGGATTTTCCCTTTGTATTTTTGGACCAGCTCTTCTGCATGCACAATGTTAATGAGTGACATTTAAGGAAGCTGGTTTTAAAGCAAAATTATTCATGCCATGTGTTACTGCTGGTCTTTATTTCCTCCCTAATTCTTGACTTCATTTTCCAATACATTACCCTCATAATATTTAATAATATGGGGCTATTAAATGGCTTTACTTTTCTATCTAGCAAGTTCAGAGCTACAGAAAAAAAAAAAAATGCTTTCTCATAAGTCCAGCATTGTGTAGTCAATCAACTAAAATAATGAGGGATCAATTTAGAAGGAAAAAACCTTAGGGAATAAAGTGACAGTCTTTATATCTGTTTCTAAGGGAAAAGAGAAGGTTTCTTTAGACAATGCTATTATAAAATGTGTTTCCTTATTTTGGTGTTTTGAAAGTGATAAAGAGAACTTGTTAATTTCTACCCCAAAAAGTTATAATAGAGGTAGTTTGTAGCACTGGAAAGAAGAAAGACTTTTTAAAACAGCAACAGATAAAACACAAAAGCAAAAATGGCAATATTTTGCATTTATATAATGTCACTTGCTGGGGAGCTGACAGCAGACCATGGCAATCACGTAGCACAGCTATATTAAAAAATAAGAGATAAGAAGTGAAAAATAAAACTACCTTTGAAATATGTGACTCTCACTTTGTCATGTGGAAAAATGTTAAAAGTTGCCAAAGACATATAACAAAACCTGAAAAGGTACTTAAAAGTAACATTATTGATCATGACGTAGATGTATGATAATTCGCAAATGTATGACTGGGCTGCCACATTTAAGATCTGTGTTATTTTGGGTTCTGATATGTCTGGCCTATAGGTTGCTGTGGCAGTTTAAAATGGTTTATGAATTCCAAAAATAGTTGTTAGATTATATTTGTAAACTGATCTGTCAAAGGTATCACTTTTAATTGATTAAATTATGATTAGGACTTTGATTGGGCCACATCAGTAGGGTGCTGAGTCCCCGCCCCTTGGTGCGGGGACTCTCTCTT
The DNA here is from genome assembly GCA_026826555.1 of Tolypeutes matacus. Classification (NCBI taxonomy): domain Eukaryota; kingdom Metazoa; phylum Chordata; class Mammalia; order Cingulata; family Chlamyphoridae; genus Tolypeutes; species Tolypeutes matacus. The sequence goes on from JAKSZT010031676.1 coordinate 13,845,928, forward strand.
TTTCTCACAGAGAAAAAATATGGCACAGGACAGAGTTGGGAGTTTTGAGCTGGAGCCTGGGAAGTGAACACACAGGAAAAGAACACAGAGGAATAGAGACGGCTCTTTAGACATAGCAGAGGCCCCAGGAAGAGACAGACAGAGCCGTTCACTTGATAGTCTATAGCTGGCCTTGTGGAGAGAGCACAGCAGCTGAGCCTGGAGAGAAATGGAGCCCCGGGAAGAGAGGAACCCAAGAAGCCTGAACTCTTGGCAGACGTCGGCAGCCATCTTGCCCCAACACATGGCAATAGACTTTGGGGAGGAAAGTAACTTATGCTTTATGGCCTGGTAACTGTAAGCTTCTACCCCAAATAAATACAGATTTCTGGTATTTTGCAGCACCTCTTTGGCTAACTAATACAGCTGCAAAGCCCAGATCCAAGGGCTTTTGGAAAGAGAGGGTCCATAGTCAAAACTGCAGGCTAGAATCAACCAGATACCCAAGTGCAGTGCTTGGCAATAGTTGTGGATGGGGACATGCTCACGAGGTACCAAATAATGGCACAGCAAAGAGAGTGCTAGCTGGTTGAGAGGCTGACCAGGGAGCTGTGCCAAGAGCACCAAAATTAGGTGTTTAGGTTTCACACAGTGGCAAAATAAGGCTATGAATAAAATATTTACTGTCTATCATCACCATAATTTCATAAAATAAAATATATTAAACACTGAAATTAGAGGGAGGCTAATATATATTTTAAAAAGATTATTCTAAAGGAAAGTCAGTGAGCAAACTAATAACGATGTGTGTATATATATATGCATTACAAAGTCCTTCTTGTCCCTCTTCTTGCCCCAGACCAGTAGAAATTTAAGTCTATGGATTAGACTTAAATAACATTCTGAAGTGCTGGAATTACATAGAACAGAATATTTTATAGTGTGTCTGCGGCATTGTCAATGGTTGGAGAAGAGCTTAAGAAGGCAATTGAAATAGCGTAAAATATAAGGCAGGGAGTGTTATGGTTAAATCCAAGAAAATCTTCTCTATTTCATTTCAAACTTAATATAAGCAGTTAATATTCCTGCAGACTTCTGAGTGTCAGACACGATATGCAAGGGTGCGTGTGTATATACATTCCTTAACGTCTCTCCTTTTTAAATTATGTTAATAAAATAACATGTTTTTTCCTTCTCTGATGTCCCTTCAGTACATGCTCTGTATTAGAGTGCCTGTTAAATAGAATTCTTAAATGTTTTCTTGTCTGCTGTGGTCTCATCTATTAAATTGGGAGTCCCTTCAGGAAAGAGCTGTCTAATTTATTTTTGTCTTCCCAAAGCACAACAGACTGCCTGTCACAGATTCCGTAAATACAGGGCACTCTAAGTAGTTTTTAGAATAAATAAATAATTAAGGATTTAAACACTTTTCCCTTTTTTACATCTCTTTCTTTATAAATCAGGAGTTTAATACTTGCTAGGCAAATTGCTGAGCACTAGTGATAGGAAATGATGAAAACATAGTCCCTGGCTAGAGAGGCTCACAATCTAGTGGATAGGACACAAAACGAAATCTAACAACAATAATAACACAATAGTCTGAGTTCTATTATTCTGGAAGCATGGCAGAGGGTCCCTCACGCAAGCTGAGGGTATCAGGGAGAGTTTCTGTAACTTTGCCAAAGACGACACATTTCCTGGGCTTAGGAAGAGTTACCCAGGTGAACAGATCTGTGAGTGGAGGCTGGCATTGAAATGGCCAGGTGAAGAGTCTGCGTGCATTTTTAGAGAGAAAAAAAGGAAGAGGAGTTAAAGAATGGGAGAAGCATGACCTGAAAGTGAGGGAGAAGTTTCTTTTTCTGGGAACTTCAAAGAGAACTAGAAAGGTCAGTGTTGTGGGGAGTGGAGCATTAATCAGGGCAGAGATAAAATCAGATTTGCATTTTGAAGGGTCCAAGTAAGATACAGGTGGAGAACGGACTGAAGATGCATAGAGGTGATGGTAGAGACCAGCTGGTAAACTACTGCAGTGTTTCAAATGAGCAATGATTCTACTTGGATCTAGAGTGGAGGCAATATGGAAAGACTGCTGAGGAATAATAAAAAATACATTAAAGATATAGTGATAGGACTGAGAAACGGATTTAAGAGGCGTGAATCAGTAGGAGGAATCTAGGATAATTTCTTGGTGCTATAATAATAGAAGTAGTTATCTTACTATGTGCCAGGCACTATTGCAAGCTCTTTTTATGTTTAAACTAGTTAACCCTCATAATGGTCCCATTAAATGGTTACTTTTTTCAATCCTAGTTTATGGGTAAGGAAACTAAGGCACACAGCTAGTGAATAGTAGAGCCAGAATATGTACCCAAGCACATGCTCTTAAACACTACACCATATTGTTGACGGTCACTAAGCGAGTTGACAGAAAAGGAGACAACAATCTGAAGAGCAAAGGTGATGACTATACTTCTTGATGTGCCTTCAGATGTTCAAGGATGGATGTCCAGTAGGTATTTAGATGTATGAGTCTGGAGCCAAGGAACGAACTGGTTGCAAATACAAAGTTGGGAGACATAAGCACATAGTTGGGTACCAAAAGGATAGAAGTGGATGCATTCCATTAGGAAAAGTGTGCAGAGTATAAAGAGAAGACATTGCTGGGTGAAATGGACAGATAAGGGTTAAGGAGAAGAGGAGACATCTAAGGAGATGGAGAAGAGAAAGTCCAAGATGCAATGAGAATTATGAGCTTAGAAGTAAGATTGTGGAAGTCAAAAATAGAGTTTCAGAAAGAAGCAGACAACAGCGGCAAATGTATATATATAGAAAATTTGGTAAGGATTCAAAAACTTCACTGGATATAGAAACAAAGACTCTTGGTGACCTTAGTGAGAACTATTTCAGGAGAGGTATGGGAACAGAACCTGGGCTGCAGTGCTCTGAAGAGTGAATGGGATGCAAGGAACAGAAGGTAGCATAGATGACTCTTCCAGTTTGTATGAAGAGTATTAAGAATTACTTTCACATAAAGGGATGATGGTTGTGATATAGTAAAAAGAAATCTTGGCTCTGCCAGCTGTTAGTTTGTGAACTAGGAAAGAATACTCAAGACTTCTGAGCCACTTCCTAAAGGTAAGCACTTGACAACAGCTCTGTACTTCTTTACAGGCTTGGTCTATGATATTACCATGAAAAATTCTGAAGGACTGTGTTTAGTAAAAAATTACAGGCTGGGGTATGAGGGAAAAAGCACTGGCATCTGGATAGTCTGACCCAAGCCCTACTTGTATGACTGTGTTAACTTGGGTAAATCTCTTAATTTTGCTGGACTTATTTTATCAACTCTTATTTTCTAAGTGTTTGGTTTCAATCTTCTCTAACCCTTTATGTTCAACCATTTTATTATTTAATTATACTAAGGGCGAGGAGAATATACTATTAGCTGTATGCTTGTTTGCAGCATGTGTTTTTTGCTATTTTTTTCTTTATAGTTGGTTGAAAGAATATTAGAGAAAGGGAATGGCAATCACCTTCACCTTTCCAAGCTCTGACATTTACTTAGCATGCTAAGCAAACTTTCAGTGTGACTAATGTTGAAAATAAATTCCTCTTGCATATCTTAATCTGTTCCATTTTAATCTTCTATATTTGTTGAATTGATTTTTTTTTTCATTACCCTTCGCAAGGTCAATCAGAGTTGCTGAGGAGTTTGCTTGCTATGGACCCATGTCCTACCTTTAAAAGACTAAACAGTGCACATTAAAAAATGCCCTAACACCTTCTGAGACATGTTAGAGACAACCACATCTGATATAACTTCTTTTGGGCATCAGGTATTTGACACATGTTAAGGACCAATAACACAGACTTTAACAAAAAGTAGACATTGCCTGTTATAAGGCACTATAGGTAAAAAAAGAAAACATGCTTTTGTGACCTATCTCAGAAATAAGAAATCTCAGGTAAACTTTATGTATAACCTTCTCCCTAGAGAAAAAGGGTAGAAAATGACATGGATTGAAGAATCCCTCTTTATATACCAATTTTTCTATATATTTTCTTGAGCCTATGAAGTCACTGCTGTAGGTGAACACCTACCATTTGTCATTCCATTGAATGTTTGTTATGTGCACACATGTCACATGGACAGCATATATCATGGTTCCCACCCACACAAAATGGATGGAGAGCGAACCTGTTTTTATGTTACACAGGGTTATTAGTAGAGGGAAATTTACAAATTGACTTGGGCTGTTCATTTTGCAGCTATTTCCCTGGGAATTATGGGATGGAAGCACATGAAGAAAAATCAAGAATAGTTTGCAAGCCCCTGTCCTGGTTTGAGTCTTTTGTGGGCCACAGAAAATTATGTTCTTAAGCTAACCCATTCCCGTAGATATAAGCCTATTTTAAGCAGGATCTTTCTATTAGATCATATTGATTAGATCATTTTGATTAGATCACTTTAGGGCCTTTGATTGGACTAAGTCAGTAAGGCATTACCCAAGTTGAGTCTCGGCCCTGTTGCCTTATATAAGTAGAGGACTGAAAGTAGAAACACACAGATAAAGACAGCTGCCATTTTACCTTGCCAGGTGAGAAATGACTCCAGGATCACCTATGGCTGCAGAAAGACGGAGAGATGCCAAGAGGCTGGGAGCGGGGCTGGAGGCTGGAATTAGAGGAGCAGCCCAAAGTGAGGAGAAGGGAAAGATGAGCCATGTGCCTGATCGTCCACAGCTGAGCTTGAGGAGAAAGTGAGTCTGGAGGGGAAAGCAGCAACCTTAGCAGAGACCTGCCTCCATTTTGCCTTGCCACGTGGCAGGACTCCAGGATCGCCAGCAACCGACTTTGGTGAGAAAGAATCTCTGGGGATGCTTTGATTTGGAAATTTTTGTGGGCTCAGAACTGTAAGCTTTTATCCTAATAAATCCCTATTGTAAAAGCCAACCTGTTTCTTGTATTTTGCTCCCAGCAGCTTTAGTAAACTAAAATATCCCCTAAGAAGCTCACTTTGAATGTAGCAGAAAGAAGGGAAGAGCCTAAAAACGACAACACCTTGATATAGCAAATATACGGTTACAAAAAGTTTAAGTTTAGACACACGTGGATTTCCACTTGTTGATGTAGGAAAAGAGAGGACCCCATGACAGTCCATGAAAGAAATCTGTCTGGGTTATAGCATGGACTTGGGATATATTAAGAGGCCATTTAGAAAGAGTGGGGAGAAGAAACAAGTGCTATATGCTCAGATGGAAACTCAGGAAAAATAATTAGTACTGGGGAGCTGTGATTCATAAGAACGCTTTAAACAGAGGCATTTAGAAGCCCGTGAGCTCTGGGATGCCAGCAGCTACTTGTAGCATCAGCACTGTCTAAGGCATTCACCCAATCACTATCTTCATCCCTTATGAGGTAATTTTTTAACTTCTGGGTTTTAAAAAGTAGATTATCTTCTGAGAAAGGTTTGATTCTTCTGAGAAAGGTTTGATGCTCCTGAAACTAAATGTTAATGTTGTTCAACAACCGTGTCTATTTTTTTTTAATCCTCCCTCCTTCCCTCCCTCCCTCCCTTCCTTCCTCTTGCTCTCTTTCTTTTTCTGTCTTTACAGCTCTGAGATGCTTTATTTCTTCATTTCCCCTAATTCCCACTGCATGAGAGATAGCTGAAAAGGTTTCCCATAGGCAAGCTATATTATTAACATAATCATGAATAAGAATGATGGCCTTATTGCTTTAGCTTCCATGAGCAAGTGAAATCTTGAAGGTCATTGCAACTGGGTAATAGATGCCTACAATCTTTATTTTCATATGATTCTTGCTCACTTGCCTGAGCCTACTTCTCATTCCTCCAAAATGTAAGTATGATTTCCACATCTGTATGAATCTGATTTGATTTGATTTGAATTGTATTTTTCTTAGGACTTGTGTTCCATAATTGTTCTTTTCCCTAATCTGTCAAGGACACCATATTACTGGATCTCCTTTCTTAAATATAGTCTAAAATACTTGAGAAATATTAACTATAATAAGGATAATTTCTTACATTTATTGAGCACTTACTTTCTATTATTCACTGCCATGTACTTTATATGCATAAGCTCATTCACTCCCCCAAACATTTAAAGATTTCCCCCATCATAATATATATTTATTTCTCTAATAAAATTCTGTCCATTTCCTTTATTCAAACAATTTTCTACTTTTTCTTTAGAATGTTAGAGTTTAACAAGACGATTTTTATAGATATTCTTATTTATTGAATAGGCTCTTGCCCAACATTTTGTTAATTTGCAGTAGAAGCTTAAGGTTCTTAAAAAGAATGTCCACTTTACAAATCTTTTATAAAGCATCTACCTTTGATAATAAATAGAAAATACCAGATATTTCCTATGGTCTCATTGGTCCTATACTGGGAGATTCTTAGTCCCTCTCTAAAACTAGGACTCTAATCCCTTTAGGCTCATGAATATCCAAGTCTGGCCACCCTCTTTTAGAGCTAGGATCTTAATTGACCAGACTGGCGATGGTCCTTCCACGGTTTTATCTCTGCCATTTTATCAAGGGGTCCTAATAATAGCACTAGAAGCTAGATTCTATATGGCAAATGGGAAACTTTCCCTTTGATTAGCCTCAGCTCTATGAGGCATAACATAATCTCTTATAATATATGTTATGAGGACAATGCTTTCTTTCTTTTTTTTCTTTTTTGAGGACAATGCTTTCTTTACTTTTTATTTTAGTAACATGTACAACCTAAAATTTTTCCTTTTAACCACATTCAGATATATAATTCAGTGGTGTTAATTACATTCACAGTGTTGTACTATCATCACCATCATCCATTACCACAAATTTTCTATACCCCAAACAGAAATTCTGTACCAATTAAATTTTAACTCCCCATTCCCAAACCCCTACCCCCCCCAGTCCATGATAACCTGTATCCTAGTTTCTGAGTCTATGCATTTGCTTACTCTAATTATTTCATATCAGTGAGAAGATACAATATTAGTCCTTTTGTGTCTGGCTGATTTCACTCAACAAGATGTTTTTAAGGTTCATTCATGTTGTCACATGTATCAGAACCTCATTCCTTTTCACAGCTGTATAATTTTCCAATGGATGTATATGCCATATTTGGGTAGTTTCCATGTTTTGGCAGTTGTAAATAACGACACTAGGAACATCAGTGTGCAAATATCTGTTCGCGTCTCTGCTTTAAATTCTTTTGAAATGGGATTGCCAGGTCATGTGGTAATTCTGTACTTAATTTTCTGAGAAACGGCAAAAATGTTTTCCATAGCGGCTGCACCATTTTACATTTCCACCACCAACGAATGAGTGTTCCTATTTCTCAACTTCTTCTCCAACACATTATTATTATATTATTATTATTTAGTAGTAGCCACTCTTGTAGGTGTGAAGTGGTATCTCATTGTGATTTTGATTTGCCTTTCCTCAGTTTCTAATGATGTTGAACATATTTTCATGTGCTTTTGGCCATTTATATATCTTCTTTGGAGAAATGTCTATTCAAACCTTTTGACCAATTTTTGATTGGGTATCTGTTTTTCTTATTTCTTTGCTGGGGAAAGAGTCTAGATCGAAGGCTGTTTTCATGGGTCACATGGATACCAGAGGAAAAGGCTCCAATATGAAAATCAGGGCAGAGATTCTGGGTGGGGCAGGAACAGAGCTGCTCTGGAAAATGGGAGATTAATCAGGGAGTGCCACAGTCCCTGCCTTGGGGAAGAGGCAGCTCATTCCTAGGAGACTGGAAGAGTCCTCAGCTGACCACTGGTTCCACATGGAGCCTGTCAAGGGGCAGAAGTGGGGTTCCCAGTTCTACAACATGCGACACACAACTGTGAAGCAGCAGCCCAGGGCAGTGATGAAAGGCCTCTTGCCTTGACTCTGCCAGACCCTGAGCGCCTAAAAGTCTGGCCTATGTATAGAACTCTGGGATGGATGGCAGTGGGAAAGGAGGAGATGTACATGTGAAATAAAAGCATTCTAAGAGTCTGGGGCAGTGATGAAGGTGATAGGGCTAAGTATGATGTTATAAGTGAGAGTAGTCCTATACGAGAACAATTGGGAAATGGTTGTTTGCATTGTAAGAATGTGGAAATGGTTGTCTAGGAAAATGCATGAGTCACCAGGGGACCCTGCAAATAAGGAACAGACAGTCTCAGAATTGCAGCAATCATAATTGTGAGATTCTGGCCAGACACTCCTTCTTCTACTCATATCCCCTTTCCACCTGCCTAATGTGGAGAGCCTACAGGTCAGAGATTCTGAGAGCAACAACTGTAAGAACTTTTCAAATAATCTGATTAGGTGAGAGCAGTGAGAGCTGGAAGGAGTGACAGAGAAACTGGACTGTTAGCTGACTTCAGATTTCATAAGACAAATCTCTGAATGCCTAGAATTTAATGAACACAAACCCACAGCTATAATATCTAGGTAAAATCAACTGAATCCCAAGTAAATAAGGCTAAAAGTTAATTAAAATTCATATATATTTGAATAATAAACTTCTAAACCTTTTTTTTTTTTTTTCATTACTTGTAGCTGTCAAAAGAAACTTCAATGCTGAATGGTCCCTAAACCTCTTGAAAGCAGCATCTAGTCACGTCTAACTTGTGTAACCCCAGAAGTGCCAACGATATAATGGGTGCTTATTATATATTTATCTGAGTGACACTTTCCTCATCTGCAGATTATAAAGGTTGGGCTAGATTGTTTCTAGGATGCCCTTTGTCTCTAAATTTATATTAACCTCTAGTTATTTTTTAACCTATAAGATGGACAGAATGAAATCCTTACAATTTTACCAGAGGCAGAATATGTTAAGAAAGGAAGCAGAACATTAGAATGAATTTGAGAGAGAGATGGAAATAAAGAGTCTCATTTTTTACCCCCATCCTCAGTCTGGGCTGATCCATCTTCTCAGGCAAGTTGTTCCCTGATCAACCTGTTTACAAGAGCACATGGCCAAGGGGATGAGTTAGGGTTGAAATCTAGTCTGAACTTGGTTTATCAAGCCATGGGCCCTGGCACAATGTGGCCCTCATCCACAGAAAGGGAGCTGTTTTTGAATTTGGACAAAGGCTCTGGGTGGGTTAGCAGTGGTTAGTATATGCTCACTTTTTTTCTTTCTTTTAAAGCAAACCGTAAAACTTCTCTTTACCCTTTAATGTATTCATTTTCTTTGGAATTGAGTGATCTTAGGTTTTAGTATTCAACTGGGAACACACATCCCTGCTGACTTTAAAAACGCTGTTCAAGGGGTTCTTTAAACTTTATATAAGCTTAAGGTCTGCAGAACTGAATTAAAGGGTTGAAACGGAAGATTTGCTTTCTCTGCTCTGAGAGGTAAATTTTGATCCTGTAATAAAATAAAATTTTAAAATCCTTATCTCTATATAAATACAGGTAGCCTTGCATGGCCCTTCCTTCTATACTGCCAATCCTAACATTCGTCTCCCTTCCCAATTCACTGGACTCAGTGGAACACAGGTCATCAGGCTATGAACATAAATGGTCTTTAAATCAGTCCTTTAATACAAATTCATTCCCATCTCAACCTGAGGTATCTATTTAGGGAACTCATAGAATGTCATTTAATATGTGCACATGTAAATGATGGCTAACATTTATGGAGCACTTCATATTTATTAGACATTGCTCTCAACACCCAAGCTTAGTCAATCCTCATATCAACTCCATGTGAAGGATACTATGATGATTGCTATTTTATAGGTGAAGAAACTGAGGTTCAGGGAAGTTGTCATTTGTTCAAATTTACACAGCTAGAAAGCTGTAGAGGCAGGATTCAAACCCTAACACTCTTGAGTCTAGAGGGTAGGTTTTTAACCACATATCCATTGTTTGTCTGTCTGTCTGTCTTTCTATCTATCATGTATCTAAAGAGTTTTGGCCGTAGTTAAATGGGATGTCTTTTTCTTCTCAAGCAGAATTCAGTACTTCAGTCGTGTTCTGTATGACCAGGACAGTAGTCAATAAATAAATATAGCACAGATTCTGGTGCTAGCCTCTTTAGTTTTGAATCCTACCTGTGTGACCTCAGGCAGGTTATTTAATCTTTCCAGAGGCTCTTCATCTACAAAATGAAGATAATATTAAAGCATGCCTTCCTGGGTTTCTACAGGGATTAATGAGTTAATATGTGTGAAGTGCTGCCTTGCAGATAATAAGATTATATAAATGTTAGTGATTATTGATATCATCATCATAATCATCATCATCTTTGCTACTATTATTACTACATGACAGGCACTATTTTTGGCACAGGGAATATAGTGATAAACAAGACAGACAGAAATTCTGCTTTAATGAAATTAATGTTCTAAGTGTAAGTTTTAAACACCTTGTCCCACTATTTCCATTTTGTTTGTCAAATAATATACCACGATATTTCTGTAAAATTGGGATAATTGCACCTACCCCATTGGTTGTTGTGAGAATAAAATGAGTGCATGTGAAATGTTTGAAATAGTGCCTAGCAAATAAAAGTACTCAATACATGGTAGTAATTATAATTAATATCTATTTTACAGTGTTATGGTTTAGCATTAGTGACTTGTTTCTTTCCAAGTTCCTATAATTTGTTACCAAATTGATTTTGCATAGAATTTTTTTTCACAGTTCCTTTGCTGCAGAGGACTGCTTTGAAGTTAGGTACATCCTCCAGTTTCTTATTGCTACCCAATAATATTATGGTTACTAATATAAACATAAATAGTGCTCTACAAACACAAAAAAGGCATTTTAAAACAAAGGGAAAATATTCTTTTCCTCTTGGGTAGAGAAGTAATCTGGATTTTTTTTTTTTTAAACAGGCAAAGCAATTAAATTTAGTCTGGTTCATCACAAAGAATTGTTTGAACATCAAAGAATGGGAATTTTGGAATAAGACCAAGCTAGGCTCGTTTTTCAGCTCTGCCATTACAAGGTATTCAATGCTACCTGAGCCTCCCACTCTTAACCTACCTCCTAGAGTGCCAAGGTTGTTGTGAAGATTAAATGAGAGCTTTTGGAACAGGGTAAGTTCCCTGTCCCCCTTCCTCCTTTATAACATACAATGACATTTTAACTGTACTTTTTAAAAATTTTGAATTCTTGTTGGAAAAGACCTCTCCTCAATAGCAAAAAAAATAAAAAATAAAAAGGGGGAGGTGGGTAGGAAGAAGCAAAAGAAAGGTGGAAGAAGTAATAAATGCCACATATTTAAAAAAATTTAACTGCCTATAAAGAGAATGCATTAATTTAGAAGTGAGGAGTATTTCCCTTAATGTGAACCCTCACATATATCACACTGCAGAAAACAAAGGCTATAAAACCGAATGTGGCAAAACTGGCCACTGTGACTGTGGGAATTGATTAAGCTCTATTTTCCTTAATTCAAGCTGGGTTTAGTGATCACCTACTTCAAAAAGGCAAAGAAGACCTTTGAAGAAGAAGCTGTTGAATAAACTGAGGAAGGGACTGTGCCTTATGAGCCATGCCCAGAAAGCTTCCTCTTCTGGTTTTAATTATAAATGAAATGAAGTGCCCATTAGGATGATATCAGCCTCTGAGGGCATGAGAAGGTTGATGATTTGTAAAGCATCTTCTTTCTTTTTGAATGTTACTACTTCCCAGATTAAATTTTGTGAACTAGGCTCAAATTTTCTTTCAGGGTCCCCAGATTGGTCACAGAGTGGACCTGAGACTGGAGGCTGGAGCGAGAAGCTGGGCTGTGGTGGGAGAGAGATTGTAGGTCTGCAAGTGTAAGGGCTTGGGGGTGGGATTACCCTGGTTAGAATCCAGGCCCTTCCACTCATTAGGGCAACTTCTCAGGGCTGGGATTATTAGCAAAGATAAGGAGTGTATGAAATGCTCCTGGCTCCTCAGCTGTGCTCTACAGACCAGTTGTTTCATTTTGTCCACATTCCGAAGGATGCACGTGTAGGATAGAAATATTGCTACATGATTAGATGAAAACAAAAATGCTCTTATATAAGTGTGGAGTCACATATAGCTTTAGAAACAGGCTGCCTTTTTCAGGGAGCCAATAAATGTAATAATGAATAAAAGGGAAAATGTATGGCTTGGTCTATGGGAGTAGGAAGGGTTGCTGTTAAGAATGATAAAAGGACTTAACATCAACAACTTTCTCATAGCTTCAAGGGATGTACTTGTACTAACCAACATTTTTCACCTGATTTGTGATAGCAATAAAAATAAATATACATAAACTCCAGGCTGTAAAACAGAATAAACATATGGAAACAGTTAATAATGGCTAACATGAATAGTGCCTGGATGAAAATTCATTTGCTCAATTTCCCCTTCCTGATCCTCATAACAATTCTATGAGGGAAATGGCACAGGTAAGATTATTTTCCTTATTTTTTGATGAGCAGATTCAAGACCTGAGGCAGATGAGGTACTTAGCTAAATACACGTGATTAGTGTGGCCAAGGAACGTAACAAACATAGGTTGGGTACAGTCCCTGGCTCTGAAAGGACACATTGCCACCTTCTCAAACTAGAGACCATCTAATATACTTTGCCTCCCTTTCTTTCATTGTCTTCTACAGTTTTATGCTTAAGTGTATTTATTGTAGTCAAGAGTGCCCCCATTCTCAAGAGGAGGAAATGCAATGACCATCTAGTGAATACTCTACCCTTTGAATCAATCACCAAGCACCAGTACTATTTGATGAATAATTCTGAGTCCATTTGTTCCTCTCTGTCTCCAAAGCATTAGTTTGGTTCTTCATAATTTCAACCTTATTACCTAGACTATTTCAATCCAAACAAGGCTGACAGAGTAATCTTTCTAAAAAAACACAAAAAATTGGATCATGTCTTTGCTTAGCTTAAAACTCTTCAACAGCTCCCCACTGCCTATGATATCAATTCCAAAATGCTCAGTTTGACAAGTAAGGCCCTTTCTGATCTGTCCCTGCTTATGTCTCCAACTTTATCACCCATCCAGTAACCCTGAGCCATACAAAACGACTGGTAGTCCCAGGATACACCATGATTTCACAAACCATGAGGCTTTACTCTTTGCTATCCATTTTACATGGAACACTTTCCTTCTGTCATTTGATGAATTCAGTGTTATCCTCAAAGATTCAGCATATTTACCACCTCCTCCAAGAAATCAGAGGCAGAGTTAGGTGATTCCTCCAACGCTTACTTTTAGAGCCTCACATGTACTTCTATTATACCATTATTATGACTGGAAGTTTTATCCTGAATTGGTTTTACAGATTTTGAGACATTTAAAACATTAAAGGTCCAGATAAATTTGCTATTATATTGCAAGGAGAGAAAGCTTCCTTTCCCCCTATATAATCAATGATAGGCCACCATAACTTTGGCATATGACTGAGATCTGGTGAGATAAAGATCTGGCTATATGTCCCAAAGCTCAGAATGCCTTGAAGTTGCCAACTTTATGATTTCTATAACAGAAGTTAATTACAGATGTGGATTCTCTGAGTTCTTCAGAGAATAGTTAGAAGCTAGACTAGCAGATGGACCTATTAGAAAGTAAGGTTTAGTTTCCCAAAGGTAATGCTTCTTGTGACGGTTTGAAATTCTTTTATGAATCCCAAAAAGGAAAAAGACTATGTTTTTTAACTAATCCATTCCTGTTGTTGGACTGTCAGTGAGGCTTGACTCAGATTGAGTCACTGCCCTCTTACTGGAGCTGATAAAAACGGAGACACAGAGAGACAGACACAAGGGAAAAGGGAGCCATCATACGTGATCCCGCAATGTGAGAGAAAGGACTCCAGTTTCATTCACAGCTCAGCTGCAAGGAGAGAAGCCCCCAAGAGGCTCAAAGAGCTGAGGCCCAGGGAGAGATGAGCCACATGCCTGAGAACTTGCAGCTGAACTCACGAAGAAAGCGGAGCAGGTGAGACTGACAGAGAAGGCCCGGAAAGAGACAAACTCTATGCCTGGCTGCCCACAGCTGAGCTCCTGGAGATAGTAGATTCTGGGGGGAAGGCAAAGACCTTGGCAGAGATTGGTGGCCATCTTGCTTTGCCATGGACAATAGGATCAACAGCAACTGACTTTGGTGAGAAAGCACCTCTGATGGTGCCTTGATTTGGACATTTCATGGCTGCAGAACTGTAAGGTTTTACCCCAAATAAATCCCCTTTATAAAAGCCAACCCATTTCCTGTACTTTGCGAAGGCAGCCCTTTGGCAAACTAAAACACTTCTTATAAATGATTAGGAATTGGTGAAATAAGGTATAGATGGAGGACATTCCTGTGTGTTTGTTCACACCTCTGCAGAAGGGCAGTCTAAGATCATGCTTGCTTTCATCATTCCATCTTGTACTAGTCTGATTTTAGTTACATAGAGATGGGGCACACTGGAGAAACTGAGGCAGTTTAGCTGATATACATCACAATGCACGGTAATTTTTCACATATCTGTGAGCACTTACGGGAAAGGACCATGTCTTATTCACCTGTTAATCCCTAGCAGCCAGGATAATGCCAGACACCTAGTAGAAGTGTCATGAATATATACCCTTCAATGAATGTAGACCACATTTGGTTCATAAAAAATGTGTCAGAGTACATTTCCTCTCCAAAATCTACCAGCATATTTTAATTAGCTTTAATATGGTTAATCTCAGTCTTGATCACAGCAAAATAACAATGATCAGGGCCATCTATGTATAAGAACAAATAAAAATATGGCATGTGTGTTGAGAAAACAACCAAGAATACTATTTTCTTAGCCCTAGGAAATTAAAAAATTGAATCCCTTACCCTCTTCCATTTTTACAATAGGAAATTACAATATGAAAAACTATATTTTTTTAGAAAGAAAAATATATGCACTGGATAAGCAGGCCCCCCACAGCAATCCCATTTATTTTCACAGAACTCCAAATTTTAGTTCGATTCCAAATTCTTCTGTTTCTTGTTTTTAGAAGGCCTGAGAAGTCAATTACTCTACACGTAATCCATGGCCTTCAAAGCTGGTGCTTTGCCAAGTAATTTAAAGTGCTTTTCTAAGGATAATTTACAACTTGTCTACCTTCTTTTAGATGACATTACAGAAGTAAACTGTGCATACAATTAATTTATCCCTGGGTATTTACTGTCAACTCAAAGGGCTGAAAACGTGGGTAATCCCATTGAAATCCAGGAAATGCAGAGGACTGACTCTTGTTTTTGCTGATGTGCCTCCATTCTTCTGAATGACAATTAGGGACTAAACTGGTGTGAGTCTGGTATCACATGGTAACTTTCACAGAGCTAGCTCTTATACTAATCTGAGGCAGTAACTGCTGTATCAATGTGTGCATGCTTCTGAAATACACCATAAAAAAGTCCCAAATTCCCTGAAAAATATACATCACCACATACTACAATTTAAAGGTTAGGCATTTCTTCAACAGTTTTGGTCAGCCTTTCCAGCTTGTAACTTTGCAAAAAAGTTACTTTGTCTGGGCTTGATAAATCTTCAGTGAATGAATCAATGGGTAGGTTCTTATAATATCCTTTTTAGATCCCCAAATATTTTCAGTTCTGCATGAGTGGAGCTAAGACATTGATTCATGAAGACAATGGATTGGGCTCCTCATCACTACTGGCATGGAATAGGGCTTGTCTATTTAATTCTAAGGTCTCATCTACCTCTGAGATTCTACAAGTTTTTGAAGGTCATAGTGGAAAAAGGAAGTGATGGTGTCATAAAGGAAAGCCAGATTCCTTGAATTTTGTCCCTGAATTATTTGCTTCATTTCAAAAAACATCTGCTCAGAGAGATATTTTCCATTGGAGAGGAAGTAAATAATCACTGAGATTAAGGGCTCAGTCTTCATGAAGAAGTGACAGTTACCTAATGATTCTATAATGTGGACAATGACATCAAGACTATATAAGCTGAGAGTTCAATACACAAAGCGAGCTCTGGTCTATTGTTAGTTGTTTCCGTGCATGGATTCATTGATTTATGGAGTTGTTACTAAATTATGGAGTTACTAAAACTGACTAAAGCACAGCCTGAGTATGGAAAGGTTCCTGAAAGGTATCTGCCCGGTTGTCTGTAGAACTTATTTCTATGCTTATTTATTCACTTGATAGTTCTGAGCCCCTGCAGTGCCAGGCACTGTGCTAAGTATTAGGGATAGAACAGTGCACAAAATAGACATAATTCCATTCACTGGTCTTACAGTATAGAGTGTGAGACAGGCATTTAGTTTAAAAATCACATAAATAAACATGCAATTATAAATTATTTGAGTTTTATGGAAAAAGAGAGTATATAATGGGGGACCTGCTTTTCTTTTTCAGGGGGGCTCCTCTGACGTCGTGCCATTTACGCTTAGATCTCAGATGACCAGAAATTAACCAGGCAAAGTTTAAAAGAGCTTTTCAGGTTGAAGAAAAGCATATGTGAAGCACTTGAGACAGGAAGAAATTTAGTGAATTAAATTTCTTTTAATTTTGTGAATTGAAAAAAAGGCCAACATGAATGATGGTGAGGTCAGCAAAGGGAAGAGTGAAATGAGATGGTATTTAAGATGCAGGCAGGGCTAGATCATGCAAAACCTGGATGCTAGGCCAATGACTTTGCATTATATCCTAATGCAAAAGGGGACAAAGAAGATCTGATGGGTATTTTTTAACGGATCGTTCTGCATTGAGAAAACGAAGCCAGGGGGACACGAGTGGAAGTCGTGAGACCAACTAGAAAGCCATTGTAGGTGACAGAAGATGGGGGCTTGGACTGAATGATAGTTGTGAGGGAGAACAAGGTATGAAGGTTGACTCCCAAGTTTTTGGCTTGAGCAATGGAGTAAATATATGTGCTCTTTACTGAGTTGGGGGACTATGGATGGGGGAATCAAGAAATTCAGTAACAGTATATTGGTGATAAGGATCCTAAAATGAGTATGTATAACAACTTTTTTTTTCTTGAATGAAAAATAATGAAGAAAGGAAAGAAATAAGGGTGGGGAAAGGAAAGAATTGAGAATAAATAGACAATAGAGTTTTCAATGAGCTCGGGGTTGGTGGGAACTGGTACAAATCAGAATTGTTAAGTGTATGTAATTTGAAAAAGACATTCAATACTATAATGTAATTTTTAGTTTGAAAAATGAAAAAAAATGATGGACCTTATAATAAAAATTACAGAAAGTAAACTCAAAAGAATCTTATCTAGCAGGCATAACCAGAAGGTAAACTCTGTCATATGCTTACTGGTGAGTTTTTAGGGAGAGATTATCAGGATTATCAGGAAGGATGCCAATGTAACTTTTACCTTCATGGAAAAAAAAAGTATATATATATTTTTAAAGATTCGCTGACAGTAAGCCAGAGGAAGAAAGATAAAAACAGAGAAAGGAGGGGGGGGGGAAAGAGAAAGGGGTGGAGACTTTTTCCAGTGAGCTGGGATGTCTCACATCATGCCTCTGTTGGCACAGGTGCTAATGGCCAGTGGTTGCCTGGGTTTGACTCTCAGCTCTGCTACACATTTGCAGATGATCTTGGGCAGGTCATGAAACTTCTCAGGCCTCAATCTCCTCATTTGTAAAATGAAGACAATGATAACATCTACTTCTTAGGGTGACTGTGAGGGTTAAAAGAAATAATTCAGAAAAAAGTGTTTAACAGAATGTCTGGCACAGAGGCAGAGCCCAATAACTGATAGTTGTCCTTATGTAGCTGACTAAAGATGCAGAATTACAGGGAAGTTGTTATTGGAGGACCGTACCTTCTCACTTGCCAATGGCTATGGTGACCTTGCCCTCTTAGCTTCAAAACTGTAAAATTCTCTGTATCAAGAAATCATTTTTTAATGATTTGCTAAAATATGGAAGGATTTAATTAATATTTATAAAATATTCTGAGATGCTATAAGGCTTTAATCAATGCAAATTAGTGAAAATGCCTCAGCTGATTAAATAGACAAAAATGTGCTCTATCATTTATTTCCAGACATGTTAAATATAATATAAAATTTATTTACTTCCCATAGAGAGGGCAGTAATTGATGTATAAACACATCCTTTGAAAATATCTAAAAACAGAGATGATGTTCTAAGTAGACCATCTAGATATATCCATTTTCACTTTGGATCTTTCTAAAATCCATGTATTCGCAGCCTTAACAACACTATGAAGATATAGCAAGATATTCCATCTGAAATGTAACTACATAAGCGCCCCACGGTGGGTAGGAACATTACAATGCAAATATTTTTATTTAGACTGAATTGGGACTATCTCATGGAAGACTGGATTCTATTTTCCTTACTTTCCTATTCCTCTGACTTTGGCAACTATGTGAAGACAGGGTTTTATTGTTTATCATACACATATTTTAGAATATCACTGCAGAATTTTATCCCATCTTTAAACTTAGAATTATTTATTTACAAAGTTGTAATGGAAAGACTTAAAACATTCTAAAGTCAAATTTGGACTCTACATTCATTAGAAGCATCATACTGCAAGAAATGCCTTACCCCCTCTGAGCCTGTTTCCTTACATAAAATGGGAGTAATTATATGAGAGAACAGATATAAATATCTAGCATAACAGCATAGTATAAAGTTAAGGTTATGTTCTTTGTGGTTACAATAGAACCAACTAATTCTATCGTTTTGGACAAGCTGCTTAATATCAAGGAGTCAGTTATCTCATCTATTAAATGGTAATAATAGGACCTACTTATTAGGCTATGTTATGCTTGGAGCAGAGAGTATATTAAATGGTATTCCAAAAAGTACTCAATAGAGATTGAGAGGTGAGTTTTGTTTGTTTTTTGTTTTTATTATTATTATTGGAATAATGAGAGTGCTCTAAGAATGATTGAAGCGATGAATGCACAATTATGTGATTACACCGAATACCACTGATTGTACACTTTGGATGGATTTATGCTTTATTAATATGTATCAATAAAATTGATTTTTTAAAAAAAAGTACTCAATAAATGTTCTCTTTCATCCTTCTGTCTGAGGAAAAATGGTGCTAATTCTAATAATAGCTTATTAAAATGTATGGGAACTAAGAATATTTGGAGCATGATGTGATCACGTCTGAATGCTCTGTGATCACATTCCAGAAATAAAAAGGCCATGTTCTCAATTTCTCCCATTGCGCCAAGAGAACAGAACATCTCTCCTTCCTGAGGAAGAAGGCGCGTGAAAGAGAAGTGAGCAGAGGCGGATTCTACCCATTCATCCTTGTGAAAGCACATGCAGTTCGAGAAGATGCACTGAGGAAGCGCATGCAGTACCTGGTCATCTCAGAGTCAGGGAGCAGGCCTAGGTGGTAGTGGGGGTAGGGAGCTGAGAGAAGGAAGCTTTTGTCACACTCAACAGGGGAATAGTGCCTGGGAGAAGCAGGCTTATCACACAGTTTGTTCACAGTGCTGTAAACAGGTTCCGGAGGCCTGTGATACAAGAGGAAGAGAAAGATATGTATGGTTAGCACACGTATTAAACAGCTGTGCAGCTAGTAGCATGTCACTATATGCAAACATAAAAAATCCCAAACGATGTCATAGGCCTGAGTTAAGGGGCTTTTTAGGAAGCAGGATATTTGGTTGGAAATTAGAACTTTGGCTGACATTTGGAATGACTAAAATTCGTATGCCAGATAACTCAACAGAGTTATGATCAACCTATAAATGGAATGAAAAATTTGGGGATTCTTTAACAAGCTCCTTTAATTTTATTTATTTTTTATTTATTTATTTTTTTGTGGTACCCAGGGCCAGGGATTGAACCCAGGACCTCATATGTGGGAAGCCGGTGCTCAACTACTTGAGCCACATCAGCTTCCCCGTGTTGGTTTTATTGTTTGTTTTGCTTGTTGTGTTTTTGTTTTTTTTTTCCAGGAGGCACCAGAACCAAACATGGGACCTCCCATGTGGAAGACAGGAGCTCAATTGCTTGAGCCACATCTGTTCCCTCCTTCTTAAATTTTAGTCCCATCTTAAATGTTAACTCTAGAGACCTTCCATGATCATCTTGGCCAGCATACACTGTAATTTTTCAAAGCACCCTATTCATATTTTAAAACATTTTTCTTAGCATGATGTGACGTTTATTTTCATTTTTTGTTTAATTCATTATCTGTCACCTTCACTACACCAATAATTTCATGAGGGCAGAGACCCCATTGATTTTGTTAAACACTTAAAATGGAGTCCAGCACATAGCACACATTCCATAAAATTTGTTTAATGCACAATGAATGAGTAAATAAACGCAAATTTCCATATTTATATTTCAGTTGTGGGAGGGTCATGGGGTGCAGGGAGGCTAGCCTTACCTGAGACTAATAGGTTAAATGATCTGAATGACTTCTCTATATTTTTACACAGAAATTGCCCCCATCAATTGATTTTAGAGAGTTTTCTATGAAGAGGATAATAGCATTTTAGTAAAATGTTATTAAATGAATTAATCTAGGGATACTAACATATAACCTAAAATAACATCATTAGTATAGTTGTTACTTAGTAATATGCAGTAGGATCAAATAAATTTTACATATAATTTTTAGACAAAGATCTGTGTGTTACAAAATCCTTGGCTATTAAAAATTATGTCAAAGATCTACCCCCGATTCTTTTAACCCGTGGTCTGAAATTGCTATCAACATCTTCCCTTTAAGATAAGAATAGAAAGTTCTGAAATGAAATGGAAGAGCTCTCTGGCAGTCTGGGCCATGGACCCCAGAAAGGGTCAGTTTTCTTGGGAAGGTAAGGAAGAAGTCAGGAGAAAGGTCAAATGTCCAGGAGACCCTTCCCAGGTGAAGCAGATGTCACCTCCTGGGGGCATGAGACACCAGGAGCAGCAAGTGGTGGTTGCATGCCTGAGTAGAGGCACGGGATTGTAGGAGGTGAACTCAATGAGGACATAGTCCATGTCTTGTTTCTATAGCTCCAGCCACCAACATAGAGCTAAGAGTATAATAGGTGTTCAATAAATGCCGCCTTCCTGATTGAGGAAGGAGAACAGAGGAAAAGAGGATAAGCAGAGCGTTAGAAACAAACTTTCCTAATTTACAATATTACAATGGATCATTTATGGCCCAGACACACTAGAGAATAAGATTTTTCCCTAACACAAAGCTTTCCATCATGCAGAAAGAGATGTCTTCATCTGTACATAGCAGAGGGGCTGAGGAATGGGTGGGAGGAATACAGAGGCCAATTTTGTCCTGCAGGATAGAACTATTTCAGTAGTAAAATAACATACTTTATGTTTGTTTGTTCTATTCTAGCAGCTAATATAGTAATATTTACAGGAAGAATGTAAGGTTTCTTAAATAAGATAGCTAATTTTTTTTTACACTAGGGATGCTGACATATATTCTTAACTAAGATAAATGCTCCATTTTCAGAAAAACCGAATGAGTTTGTAAATTTCTGTTTATCAATTATACATATATACATATATACATATATATATACACACATATAATGGTAAACACCATTAGGGCAGCTGCACAATCATTCTTGAATGTTTTTCAGTGTTTGTAAGTAATTTGCTTTGTGTGATAGAATGCATGAAGACAAACACTTTGAATTAGCCACTGAACTACATCTTTAAAAACAGTCATACTGGATTCTGTTCTTGTTTTTTTAATCAGTCTGATGTTGCTTTGTTGATATATTCAAATTGATGAAAAAATAAGCACATTTCCCAAAGTCTTGGAGTCATAAAGACCACGATGCTGGTCTGAGAAAGAAAATTGTCTGTGAGAGATCACAGTCTGGTCTGCCCCTAAAATGTGGTTGTCCATACAAAAATTCAGCTTGGAAATTACTCTGTTTTAATGGGCTGTATAAAAATTCACTAAGTAAGAAATGAAATGGCATGTGCTAGCTGTACGGAAATTATTCTGAGCAGGTTATCACAAGAGGATCTGATGTTATCCTCCGATATTTCCACACTTCCTGAGATGAATCTCCTGTGGCAGAAACAGCTAGATTGCTTCTTTCTTATTAATAGAAACCCAATTTTCCACCAGTCACTTTACCTGTAATGTGAGATTTGGGCAGAATGGCTGCTTAAAAGAAAGCTGAGAATCCTAAGGGCAAGATGGCGTCAGTTTAGGAGGGCACTCCCTGACTCACTCTCTGAGGATGGCTGACTGGGGACAGGGTCCTGCCTGGGGGTCTGTGCTGTGGGCGCACGGAGCAAGAACCTTGGGGACATCTATCTGGAGGCAGCTCGACGGCGTAGATTGTCGGTAGAGATTCATGGGTGCTAACCCTGCCTGTGGTGGTTACACAGAAGGCTGAGCCCCACCCTCAGGGAAAAAGGCTGGTTTGACCCGCGACTCCCGCTGGCAACCCGGTGAGAGGGAGCGTCCTCTGAGAGTGGGAGGGTTGAGAGGGGTTTCTTTTCTGCAGATTTGGCTGCCTGGAACCCCTTGCAGCTTTGGGGAACAAAATAGCTGGCTTGAATCAGCACCAGGCAGAGGGGAGTGGAAAATCTGCTGAGGAAGTTGATTTACCTAGCTGCCCAGGGATACGACCCAACTTCCGCCGCAACCCGGTGAGAGAGAGCATTCTCTGAGAGTGGGAGGGCTCTGGCAAAGGGTTGAGAGGGGTTTTCTTTCTATGGATTTGGCTGCCTGGACACCATCATAGCTGTGGGGAGCAGATAAGCCAGCTTTGAAGCAGCGCCAGGTTGAAGGGAGTCTACTGAGTAAGCCTGATTTACCCAGCAGCCCGGTGGCACTGAGGCTTGGTTTCAGAGGGGGCAGAGTCAGCCAATTTTATCATTCTGTACTGACAAGCATCAGAGCTTCAGCTCCCCTGGGGAGGCCAGGAAGTAGGAAGTGCTTGATTAGTTTCCACGAGTCTAGTTAGGGTCCCCTAGGTGAAGGGGGTAGTTTAGAAGAGGACTTCTTTTAGGCCCCTTATTTCACCAAAAATAAAAGAAGACAGTCACTTTAAAAAATGAAAAATGAATTTTTCTTTTTAATTTAGTTTAATAGCTAAAATCTGCCTCAAAACCTGCAGATAGAACCTTGCAGGGCAATTGATTGATAAGCACAAGCAGGCTGAGAGGTTCTACAATGGCCCAAGAAGGAACACTGTTCTTCCTTAGATTTGTTTGACCGCTTGCTTGTGTGGTTGTTTGGTTTTTCTCTGTTTATTTCTTGTCTCTTGCTTTTCTTTCCTCTTTCCTCCCCCACCCCCTTCTTTTTTCTTTCTTTCTTTCTTTTTTTTTTAAGTTAGGTGCTGCTAGCTTGTCCCTTCTTTGCTGTGTTTCTTCTTCAGTGATTTCCCATTCTCTGTCTATATTGATTTTGTCTCCCAACGCTATCTCTTTTCCTTCCTTCATCTTTCTGCCTTCTGCTTTCTGTTGTGGTTCTTACATACTACATTTTTTTCATTAGCCCACAACTTAAGGGTGTCAATTTCTATTCTATCTAATCTTTTTTCTTTTTTTTTTTAAATTAATATTAACTTTTTCCTTTCAGCCTTTTCTTTACTCTTTCTCTCTTTCCTCATCATTCTAGCCTTCTAAATCATTATATATATTCCTCTATTTGGTTTCCCAGTCCATTGTAGGTACTCCACTTTTTTTCCTATTAGTCTACACTGCCTACATGAGTTAAATATTCATTTCACTAAGTCTTATATGGCTCCTCTTCTAACTTTTATCAATATTACTATTATCCTTTTTCCTTTCTCACATCTTTTGATTCCTCTGGCCCTAATCTTTTGCCTTCAAGGGAACATAGAAAGAAGCAAGGAAATAAAATAAGAAGAAAAAATGTCAGAGAAAACTTAACACATATACAGAACCACCCTAAATAAAACTATAGAGCAGAGAGAGAAGCTAATCAACTGAATAAACCCATCAAAATAAAATGATGACTAGAGGGCAACAAAAAATTAGAAACCATACTGAG
Organism: Tolypeutes matacus; assembly: GCA_026826555.1. Lineage (NCBI taxonomy): Eukaryota > Metazoa > Chordata > Mammalia > Cingulata > Chlamyphoridae > Tolypeutes > Tolypeutes matacus. The sequence continues at coordinate 13,869,860 of JAKSZT010031676.1, forward strand.
AAACAGGAAGACATGGACCAGTCCAATGAACAAACTAAAAACCAGGAAGAGATGCAGAACATCGAACAACAAATCAAAGCTTTCCAGACAAATATCATGGACCAACTTAATGAAGTGAAGGAAGAGATTAAGGATATTAAGAAGACACTGGGGGAACATACTGAAAAAATTGTAAACATACATAAAAAGATAATGGATATGATGACGATCAATGGCACAATCCAAGAAAGCAAAAAGAAGCTGGATTCACATAACAGCAGATTAAAACAGGCAGAAGAAAGAATTAATGATGTGGAAGACAATACATCTGAAATTAAACATAGTAGAACAGATAGACAAAAAGATAGAAAAAATCCAGCAGGGACTCAGGGATTTAACCGACAACACAAAACGCACATACACATTATGGGCATCCCAGAAGGAGAAGAGAAGGGCAAGGGAACAGAAGGAGTGTTGAAGGAAATACTGGCTGAAAACTTCCCAACCCTATTGAGAGAAATGGATGTGCAGATCCAGGAAGCACAGCGCACCTCAAATACTATAAATCCCAACAGGCCAACTCCAAGACATATACTTGTCAAAATGTCCAATGCTCACGACAAAGAGAAAATACTCAAGGCAGCAAGAGAAAAGAGAACTATGACATACAAGGGAAGCACAATAAGATTACATGCTGATTTCTCATCTGAAACCATGGAGGCAAGAAGACAGTGGTATGACATAGTCAAAGTACTAAAAGAAAAAAACTTCCAGCCACGAATTCTCTATCCAGCAAAACTGGCATTCAGAAATGATGGAGAGTTCAAAATATTCACAGACAAACAGAAATTAAGAGAGTATGCCAATAAGAAACCTGCACTTCAAGAAATACTAAAGGAAGTTCTACAAGTTGAAAGGAAAAAACAAGGGAAAGAGAGTTGGAGGAGAGTTTAAAAACAACAAAGAAGACAAAAACAGAAACAAAACAACATATGACATACATTAACCCAAAGAAAATATGGCTGAAGTAAGAAATTCATTGTGAGTAATAGCACTGAATGATAATTGATTAAATTCACCACTCAAGAGACACAGACTGGCAGAATGGATGAGGAAATATGATCTATCTATATGCTGTCTACAAGAAACCCACCTTTGACCCAGGGATTCAAGGAGGCTTAAAGTGAATGGCTGGGAAACAATTTTACAAGCTAATAATAGCCAAAAAAGGGCAGGAGTAGCTATCATAATATCAGACAAAATAGACTTTAAATGCAAAACTATTGTAAGGGACAAAGATGGACACTATATATTAGTAAAAGGGGTAATCTCTCAAGAAGAGAGAACATACATAAGCATTTATGCACCTAATCGGGGTACCTCAAAATACATGAGGCAAACTCTGGAAAAACTAAGTGGAGAAATAAATGCCTCTACAATTATAGCAGGGGACTTTAATACACCATTATCATCATTAGACAGAACATCTAGACAGAGAATCAATAAAGAAACAAAGACTCTCAACAATACATTAGAGGACCTGGACTTAATAGACATATACAGAACACTACACCAATGTAAATACAGCAGGATTTACATTCTTCTCAAGTGCACATGGATCATATTCAAGATAGAATACATGCTAGGTCACAGAACAACTCTCAATGAATTCAGAAAGATTGAGATTATACAAAGTAATTTCTCTGACCACAATGGAATGAAATTGGAAATCACTAAGGACCAGAGAAACAGATTAGGCACAAAGATATGGAAGTTAAACAACACACTCTTAGACAAACAGTGGGTCAAGGAGGAAATCTCAAAAGAAATCAGTAACTACCTTGAAACTAATGAAAATGACAACAGAACATATCAAAACCTACAGGATAAAGTGAAAGCTGTCCTGAGGGGGAAGTTCATAGCCATAAAGACATATATTAAAAAAGAATAAAGAGCTAAAACTGAAGACCTAACTGCACACTTGGAGGAATTGGAAAAACAACAACAAACTAAACCTAAGGAAGTAGAAAGAAGGAAATAACAAAGAGTAGAGCAGAACTAAATGAAATAAAGAATAAGAAAGCAAAAGAAAAAATAAACAAAACCAAAAGCTGGTTCTTCGAGAAGATCAATAAAATTGACAAACCCTAAGCCAGACTAATAAAGAAAAAGAGAGAACAGATGCAAATATACAAAATAAGGAATGAGAAAGAGGATATCACTACTGACTCCACAGAAATAAAGAGTATCATAAGAGGATACTTTGAAAAATTATATGCCAACAAGAATGATAATTTAGAGGAAACGGACAAGTTTCTAGAAACTCACAAACAGCCTACATTGATGAAAGAAGAAATTGATGAACTCAACAGTCCAATTACAAGTAAAGAGATAGACTCAGTCATCAAAAACCTCCCAACTAAGAAGAGCCCAGAACCAGATGGCTTCACAGCTGAATCCTACCAAACATTCTGGAAAGAGCTAACACCAATTCTGCTTAAGTTCTTCCAAAAAATAGAAGTAGAAGGAATATTGCCTAACTCATTCTACGATGCCAACATTACCCTAATGCCAAAACCAAACAAAGATACCACAAGAAAGGAAAATTACAGACCAATTTCTCTAAAGAACCCAGATGCTAAAATCCTCAACAAAATACTAGCTATTCGCATTCAACAACATATTAAAAGGATTATACACCATAACGAAGTGGGTTTCATCCTGGGTATGCAAGGATAGTTCAATATAAGAAAATCAATCAATGTAATACATCACATAAACAGATTGAAGGAAAAAAATCACATGATCATCTCTATAGATGCAGAAAAAGCATTTGACAAAAATACAGCACTCTTTCCTGATAAAAACACTGCAAAAGATAGGAATAGAAGGAAACTTTCTGAATATGATAAATGGTATATATGAAAAACCCAAAGCTAACATCATCTTCAGTGGTGAAATCCTAAAAGCCTTCCCTCTGAGATGGGGAACAAGACAAGGATGCCCACTATCACCACTCCTATTTAACATTGTCTTAGAAGTACTTGCTCGAGCACTGAGGCAAGAAAAAGATATAAAAGTCATCCCAACTGGAAAAGAAGAAGTATAAATTTTCATTATTTGCAGATGACATGATCCTATACGTAGAAAGCCCTGAGAAATCTACAACAAAGCTTCTAGAACTTATAAAGGAGTTCAGTAATGTCGCAGGCTATAAGATCAATGCTCAAAAATCAGTAGCATTTCTGTACCAATAATGAGCAATCTGAGGAGGAAATCAAGAAAAAAAAATACCATTTACAATAGTAACTAAAAGAATCAAATACCTAGGAATAAATTTAACTAAAGATGTAAAGGACTTATATACAGAAAACTACACAACACTGTTAAAGGAAATCAAAGAAGACTTAAATAAATGGAAGAATATTCCCTATTCATGGATAGGAAGACTAAACATCATCAAGATGTCTATCCTACCCAAACTAATCTACAGATTTAATGCAATCGCAATAAAAATCAACACTGTATTTTTTAAGGAACTGTAAAAACTAACTACAAAATATATTTGGAAAGATAAGAGGCCCCGAATTGCCAAAGACATATTGAAAAAGAAAAATGAAGTTGGAGGTATCACATTACCTGACTTTAAAATATACTACAAAGCTACAGTGCTCAAAACTGCATGGTATTGGCACAAGGATAGATATACTGAACAATGGAACCGAATTGAGAGTGCTGATATAGATCCTCACATATACAATCATCTGACATTCGACAAGGCCACCAAGCCCACTCAGTTGGGAAAAAATGGCCTCTTTCACTAGTGGTGCTTGGAAAACTGGATATCCATATCCAAAGAAGGAGAGAGGAATACCATGTCACACCTTATACAAAAATCAACTCAAGATGGATCAAAGATCTAAATATAAGAGCCAAAACCATAAAGACCTTTGAAGATAATGTAGGGAAGCATCTACAGGACCTTGTAATAGGAAATGGTTTCATGAAATTCACAGCCAAAGCACGAGCAGCAAGAGAAAAAATTGATAAATGGGATCTCCTCAAAATTAAAAACTTTTGCACCTCAAAGTATGCTATTAAGAAAATAAAAAGGCAGCCTATGCAATGGGAGAAAATATTTGGCAACAATATATCTGATAGGAGCCTAATATCCTGCATATATAAAGAAATCCTACACTTTGAAAATAAAAAGACAAACAACCCATTTAAAAAATGGGCAAGTAACTTGAAAAGACACTTCTCCAAGGAAGAAATACAAATGGGTAAAAAGCACATGAAAAAATGCTCAACATTGCTTGCTATCAGGGAAATGCAAATCAAAACTACAATGAGATACCATCTTACACCCATTAGAATGGCAGCTATTAAAAAAACAGGAGACACTAAATGTTGGAGAGGATGTGGAGGAATAGGAATCCTCATCCACTACTGGTGGGACTGTGGTATGGTCCAGCCACTGTGGAGGACAGTTTGGCGGTTCCTCAGAAAACTAACAATAGATCTTCCGTATGATCCAGCAATTCCACTGTTGGGTATATACCCCGAAGAACTGAAAGCAAAGACACAAAGAGATACATGCATACCAATGTTCATAGTGGCACTGTTCACCATTGCCAAAAGTTGGAATCAGCCCCGGTGCCCATCAACAGATGAGTGGATAAGCAAAATGTGGTACATACATACAATGGAATACTACTCAGCTGTAAGATGAATAAAGTGCTAACACATGGAATAACATGGACGAATCTTGAAGACCTTATGTTGAGTGAAGCAAGCCAGGCACTGAAGGATGAACAGTATATGACCTCACTGATTTGAACTGAGGAAAGTGAGCAGTCTCTGAGAACCATTGTCTGAAAGATAGGTTAACACGGGAGAGAAAGAGAAGAGCAGGCTTTGAGCCATCACCCATATGGACATAATCTAAGGGATAGAGTACAGTTGCATATTGAAGGATAGGACAGATGGATAGTGATATTACTGAGTTTGGTGGTGCAGCGTTGACAGTGTGTAGATTAGGAAGGGCAGGTTCAGATACCCAGGGAATGTAACTATGAATCTTGACATTCCATGAGTCAAGACAGGGGAGTGTCATATGCCCCAGGGGGGTGGGGAGGAAGGAACAGTTAAGATCTAATGAGGTATTTAGTGGTCATGGGAAAGGTTTTTCATTACCTTACAGTAATGGACACAGGACATGGTAAATATCATCAAAACTTATTAAACTGTATCGTCTAAATTGTAAACTATATTGTAAATCATTGACAATGTTTAGTCGCTATATTTTGCTATCTGTATAACAGTTATAACAATGCTAACATCCAAAAAAAAGGGGGGGGGGTTAATATGGGGTGGGGAAGGGGGTGTGGTTTGGTATCTGGGAGTCTCTGGTACTCCGTGTATGACTTTGCTGTGACCTAAAACTTCTTTGAAAATTAAATGAAAATTTGGGAGACAATGGGGATTGAGAGGGGGAAGGTGTCACAGCACACCGGGAATCCGATAACACACAGTGATAAAAGGAAAAAAAGAATATATATATATATATATATTTTAAAGGCATTTCTTTTGCTTTTTTCCCCATTTTTTTGAATGTCCCAATCCACTAATTATATTTCGTTTTGTTTTGTTTTGTTTTTTGTTTGATGGTTTTTTTGTTGGTTTTTTTTTCCCCCTGAGTTTCCTTATGTTTGTCTCTTGCATGTAAGCTTATCATTGTTGTTTCTTTTTCCTATTAAGTGTATTTGATTATTTTATGGACTACATGTTCATGGAAGATTTAGATCACAGAAGGGTTACAGTGGGTACTGTAGGGGATTATTGGTGGGGGGTGTCTGGGAGGGAGGATTCATGGGAGTAAGTTCATCTGAATATACATGAAAGATATACAAAATTGTTCAAAAGATCAAAGGATGGGGCATGGTCATGGTGGGTGGACAATCACACAATAAATGAGGGAATCTGAATTCCTAGCCTGGAGGGCTCTGCCATATTCTCCAAGGGAGCAGCAACAGTCCTCTGAGGGCAGGGACGGTGTCTGTCAAAAGAGGATGGTCCACTGATGATTTCTTTTTATTGATGACTACCCTTATGAGTCTTTGCTCTTGTAACTGAAACTTAGCTTACTGTTATGGGGTGCCTAAGGGTTGCCACCTGAGAGCCTCCTTGTTGCTCAAATGTGGCCCCTCTCTAAGCCAAACTCAGCATATGAATGCATTACCTTCCCCCCAATGTGGGACATGACTCCCGGGGATGAGCCTCCCCGGGAGTCATGTCCCAATCCCTATGAGGGATTACTACCAAGTGCCAACTGGCAACACAACTGGAAAAAGGCCTTGAATAAAATGGGGAAAAGGTAAAGACAAATGAGTTCAAGTGGCTAAGAGACTTCAAAGAGAGTCGGGAGGTCATTTCAGAGGTAACGCTTATGCACACCTCAGTAGGAGCTCATAGAACATCAAAGTGCATATCACCCCACACAGAGGGGCTCCTGAGAGCTCTGGAGACACCCAGGTCCTATATAAGGGGGGATAGCCCCAGAGATTGATGCCTTATCAATGGGCTCTACTTTGGAATCTGTGCTCCTGAGAGTGACAGAATTAGACTCAAATAAGTCCTCCCTGCACATGGTTCATCAGTCCCTTCTATTCAAACCTATATACGATGCTGGAGTTTTTAGGTATACTTCCAGAGACTGGAGCTTCTGGCCTACCTATGTGCCAGGTGTGCGTGGAATCTCGGTGGAGCTGCAACTCCTACCCTACAGCTCAATGGACTCATCCAAGTCACCTGGCGAGGAGACAATGATGGGCAAGGGCCAGCCCAGGGAATGGAGAGGGTCTTCATCTGCACTCAGTATCATCCCACCCACCATATCCATGGGATATAAGCCCTCTCTCACTTGGAGGTGGAGTGGACATCACCATCCCATTCCCCTCAGGATTGGGGGAAGAACTATGGACTAGAGTGGACTTGATGGTATTCTGTTGTACACATATGGTGATTCTAACAATGGAAGAAATTATAACAGTGAGGTGGAGCCAGTGGCCACTGGACACTTTCGGGACAGGGAGGGGATGTGCAGTTGAAATACAGGGGCTTTTTCGGGATTTGGAGGTTGTCCTGAGTGCCTTGTGGCAACGGATGTAGGCCATTTTAAATCAGCACATACCATTCAGAACTGTGTGGGAGAGAGTGTGGTCTACGATGTGAACTGTGGTCTATGCTTGGTGGCAAGGCCCCAGGAGTGTAAGTCCATTGAGGGTGATGGGCCACACTTGTGGGAGATGTTTGTGTGGGATGTGGTGGGAGGTGTGGGAAGTGGGGAACATGGGAATCCCGGTAGGTTCCGTGTAATATTTTAGGTAATCTAAGCACCTCTTAAAAAAAAATATATATATATATATTAAAATAATATTTTTGTAAGCAAATGCACATATATGCATATATATTTATATATCATTTTACAAATATTGGTATGTATTGTGAAAATTTTGATTTTTACCCACAATAATAAATAAATAAATTAAAAAAAAAAAAAGAAGAGCCCCAAACCATAAAGACCTTGGAAGATAATGTAGGGAAGCATCTAATAGGAAATGTGTTCATGAACTTCACACCCAAAGCACGGGCAGCAAGAGAAAAAAATAGATAAATGGGATCTCATCAAAATTAAAAACTTCTGCACCTCAAAGGAGATTATTAAGAAAATAAAAAGGCAGTCTACCCAATGGGAGAAAATATTTCGTAACCATATATCTGATAGGAGCCTAATATCCTGCATATATAAAGAATCCTACTTCTCGAAAATAAAAAGACAAACAATCCATTTAAAAAATGGGCAAGTGACCTGAAAAGACACTTCTCCAAGGAAGAAATACAAATGGCTAAAAAGCACATGAAGAAATGCTTGACATCGCTAGCTATTAGGGAAATACAAATCAAAACTATAATGAGATACCATCTTACACCCATCAGAATGGCAGCTATTAAAAAAACAGCAGACTATAAGTGTTGGAGAGGATGTGGAGGAATAGGAACCCTCATCCACCGCTGGTGGGATTGTGGAATAGTCCAGCCACTGTGGAGGACAGTTTGGTGGTTCCTCAGAAAACTAACAATAGATATTCCATATGATCCAGCAATTCCACTGCTGGGTATATACCCAGAAGAATTGAAAGCAAAGACACGAACAGATATATGCAAACCAATGTTCATAGAGGCATTGTTCACAATTGCCAAAAGTTGGAATCAGCCCCGGTTCCCATCAACAGATGAATGGATAAACACAATGTGGTACATACAATGGAATATTACTCAGCTGTAAGAAGGAATAAAGTGCTAACACATGGAATAACATGGATGAATCTTGAAGACCTTATGTTGAGTGAAACAAGCCAGGCATTGAAGGATGTACAGTATATGACCTCACTGATTTGAATTGAGGAAAGTGAGCAGTCTCTGAGAACCATTGTCTGAAAGATAGGTTAACAAGGGAGAGAAAAAGAGAAGGTGTGAGCCATCATCCATATGGGCATAATCTACAGTAAAGTGATAGAGTATAGTTGCATATAGAAGGATAGGACAGGTGGGTAGTGATAATACTGGGTTTGGTGGTGCAGTGTCGACAGGGGTGTAGATTAGGAAGGGTGGGTTAGAATACCCAGGATACTGGGGTGAGAGATGGGAGGGGGACTAGCTGAACATGGGATTTGTGGGTATGTTGTAGAAAGTGCAGGAATGGGAATGCTTTCATGGCAATATGACAAGGTAGTGTCATTGGTTTAGGGTGTAGGTTGGGGGGGGCATTCAGGATGGGGTGCATCTGGAGTAGGCTTCTGGGGAGTATGTGAGTGTTCATCCTGTCATAATGTGTTGTGTCGGGGAGTGGAGACCCACACAGTGAGTGTGAAGGAGATGGACCCCCATCTTTGGGAGGACTAATTCACCCAGAAACAGACAGGCAGGTGTCTCTAAAGAGCAAAAGTGGATCCTAATAGGAGAGGATATTCAGCATGTCAAGACCTCTTGTTGCATCTAACTATGAATCATGTCAGCCAATGAGTCAAGACAGGGGAGTGTCATGTGCCCTAGGGGGATGGAGAGGAAGGAACAGAAAAGATGAAACAGAGGGTATTTAGTAGTCATTGGAAATGTTTTTCATTACCTTATAGTAATGGACACAGGACATGGTAAATATCATAAAAAATTATTAAACTGTACCGTTTAAATTGCAAAGTATAGTATAAACCACTGACAATGTTTAGTAGCTATGTTTCACTATCTGTATAACAGTTATAACAATGTTACCATCCACATAAAAAAGGTTTTAATATGGGGTGAGGAAAGGGGAAGGAGGTTGGGTATATGAGAATCTCTAGTATTCTGTGTTTGAATTTGCTGTGACCTAAAACTTCTTTGAAAATTAAATGAAAAATTGGGAGGCAGTGGGGAGTGAGAGGGGGAAGGTGCCACGGTACAGACTGGACACCCAATAATGCAGTTTTAAAAGGAAAAAAAAAATAATAAATTTTTTTATTTTTTAAATTTTCCCCCATTTTTTGAATGTCCCAATCTTTTAATTTTATTTTTAGGTTTTTTTTCTGAGTTTCCATGTATTTTATCTCTTATATTTAAGCTTATCATTATTATTTCATTTTCCTACTAATTGTATTTGGCTATTATATGGCTTCATCTTCAAGGAAGGTTTAGATCACAGAACGGTTACAATGGGGGCAGCAGAGGATCAGTGGGGGTGTCTGGGATGGGGGTTTCATGGGATTAAGTTCACCTGAATATACATGAACAATATAAAATTGTTCAAATGATCAAGGGGTGGGGCATGGTCACAGTAGATAGACAATCACTCAATAAATGAGGGAATACTGAATTCCCAGCCTGGAGAGCTCCCTCTCCAAGGGAGCAGCAACAGTCCCCTGAGTGCAGGGGCAGTGTCTGGTAAAGAAGGATGGCCCACTGATGTGTTCTTGCTATTGATGACTAGCCTTACGAGTCTTTGCTCTTGTAATTGAAACTTAGCTTACTATTATGAGGTGCCTAAGGGTTGCTGCCTGAGAGCCTCCTTGTTGCTCAAATGTGGCCTCTCTCTAAGCCAAACTCAGCATATGAATGCATTACCTTCCCCCCAGTGTGGGACATGACTCCCGGGGATGAGCCTCCCTGGCAACGAGGGATTAATACCAAGTGCCAACTGGCAACACGACTGGAAAAAGACCTTGAATAAAAGGGGGAAAATGTAAAGACAAATGAGTTCATGTGTCTAAGAGAATTCAAAGAGAGTTGAGAGGTCATCCCAGAGGTAACGCCTATGCACACCGCAGTAGGATCTCATAGAACACCAAAGTGGATATCACCCCACACAGAGGGGCTCCTGAGGGCTCTGGAGACACCCAGGTCCTATATAAGGGGTATAGCTCCGGAGATTGATGCCTAATCAGTGGGCTCTACTTTGGAATCTGTGCTCCTGGGAGTGACAGAGTTAGACTCAAATAAGTCCTCCCTGCACATGGTTCATCAGTCCCTTCTAGTCAAACCTATATGTGATGCTGGAGTTTGTAGGTGTACTTCCAGAGACTGGAGCCTTTGGCCTGCCCATGTGCCAGCTGAGCCTGGAATCTCGGTGGAGCTGCAACTCCTACTCTACAGCTCAATGGACTCACCCACGTCACCTGGTAAGGAGATGATGATGGACAACAGCCATCCCAGGGAATGGAGAGAGCCTGCAGCTGCAGGCAGGATAATCCTATCCACCGTATCCATGGGATATAAGCCCCCTCTCACTTGGAGGTGGAGTGGACATCACCATCCCAAAATCCTCAGGATTGGGGGAAGAGCTATGAACTAGAGTGGACTTAATGGTATTCTGTTGTAGACTTATTGTGATTCAAGCAATGGAGGAAATTACAATAGTGAGGTGGAGCCGGTGGCTACTGGACGCTTTCAGGGCAGGGAAGGGAAAAGCAGTTGTAATACAGGAACTTTTTCAGGACTTGGGAATTATCCTGAGTGACATTACAATGACAGATATAGGCCATTTTACATCAGCATATAACATGCAGAACTGTGTGGGAGAGAGTGTGGTCTACAATGTGAACTACGGTCCATGCTTAGTGTCAAAGCCCCAGGATGTGTATATCCATTGCAGGTGATGTGCCACACTAATGAAAGATGTTTATGTGGGATGTTATGAGAAGTGTGGGAGGTGGGGAACACGGGAATCCCTGCAATTTTTGTGTAACATTTTTGTACTCTAAGCATCTTTTAAAAAAAAACATAAACCTATAATATTGTGCAGTGCAAAGTGTAAACTATAATGTAAACTGTGGACATGGTTAGTAGCAATGCTTCAATATGTGTTCATCAATTGTAACAAATGTACCACACTAATGAAAGATGCTGCTAATGTGGGAAAGTGTGGGAGGGAGAGGGAGTGGGGTATATGGGAATTCCCTATATTTTCTATGTAACTTTATATAATCTAAAACTTTTTTAAAAATAAAGGAAAAAAATAATTGTTAAAAAAAAAGCTGATTTTGCTGGTACCACTGCAATTTTACTCTTTCCCACTTCTTCCCTCTGCTTATCTGGAACCCAGACATGATGTCTGGGGCTTCAACAGCCATCTTGGATCATGAAGCAAACTTGAGGGTGGAAACAAACACTATGGACAGTGGAGCATAAAAGTGTATTCTCTGTCACTGATATGTCTCCATATGTCATCACCACTGGACTACCTACCTTTGGATTTTTTTTTTAAGTGGGAGAAATGTAAACTTCTATCTTGTTTAAGCCAGTGTTATTTTTTTTTTAACCTGTTATATAAACAACACAATATTAAAAGATACACTCGCAAAGTATTTAAGATTACAAATCTAATACAAAGAATTAATTATAGATAGAACCTACCCTAAGGTGTTAAGATGTTTAATTATGTCAGGGGTCCATCTAACAGCCCCTGTATATACTGAAGAATAAAAAGAATGCTATTCTTCCACTATATAATTTAGAAAGCCTGTGACTGGAGAACTCGCTGCACTTACATATATACAATGGTAGCTGATCTAAGCTGCCAGCAAAGGGCATAAGAAAGGAACAAATAACTTCTTTAAGGTCATAAAGCATTTTCATGGTGATGTCACTGCAGTAATGTACTTTCTGCCTAGGAGAGCTGATTAAATTTTCTCAGTCTGGTGTTGCCACAGACCAAGAAAATGTTATTACCAATTTTCCTGAGGAGCACATTTTGAGACACAGTTTTAGAATCAAAGCAGTCTAATACACATTTTTAAAAAATAATAAAACATTTATATGGTACTCAACTGAATTAAGGGGAAAAATTTTTACTCTTTGAGCACTATAATAAATTCAAGACAAGAAAAATGAGGCCTTGTAGTACACCCAGAGTTGAACTCTTAAAAATTTTACCTGCACTCTTTTGGGACTATTTTATGTAAGTAATACTATCTCATGATTCACATATTTGGAAAATTTGGTGTTTGGAGCAGACTTCAGTGTCTTGGATTTCAGAAGGAGGCTCTTATGTTTTTGCCTACAGCCACTGCTGGGATTGTTTTCATAATGGATCAATCACTTGACTAAACTCAAAGTCTTCTCAATGCAGAGATACAGATCCTGCAGGGTCGTTTATAGTTACCACTTAGGCTTTCCTTCCTCCCGTCCTTCCTTATTTGTTTGTTTTCATTTATTTATTATTTTCTTACTGATTATTTTGTACAGTCACTTGCTAAAGAGTGGACATATCAAATCTGGCCATTTTTCTTGATTGTGAGAACGCTTGCTATCTCAGGCACATGGGTAGACGAAAAAACACCACAACATAACAAAACGCTTGACAAACTGGACACAGCCTTCTTGCACAATCGACAAAGTCCTTTTGCAACCAAACAACTAAAATAAAAATGTCAGTGAGAATCTCCTTACAATGGAGTCAGCATTTAAAGATTACTTTCTTCTAGCTTCATCACAGTCGTAGGATTCTGTAACGTATTATGTATATAGGCCATAGGACAATACACAGTAAGTACCTCACAAGCTGTAGTCTGAACACAGTAAATGGCACATGATAGGTACTTGATAAACCATTCTTTGAATGAATGGGGAAAAAGACCTCTGGCTCTTACAAGGATGTCACAAGTTTTTTCTGGATTTCCTAATCAGGTTTACACTTTTTTAGACCATCATCAATACTCACATACAGAAGAACAGAAATCCCGATGTTGTCAGCTAGCATCTGATGGGCTTAAGTGCTTGGTGTGCCCTGTTGATCCACCCTCAGAGACATAGGCTTCATCAACGCCTGCCCACAGATCTGTGAGGGTCACCCCACAGCACAGTGCTCCTCAAAGACTTTTAAGTCCTGGGGACCAGAAGGCCTAATGCTGGCAGTCAGCATTCTTTGTACTCCTTTCAGCTGTATTTTTGTAACCTCTCCACCAGACAGACAAGCAATGCCAGTTTATGAGCTGTCACTGGGACCTAGGTGACAGGAAGAGATGCCACCATCACTTGACATTTGGTCAGTGAGGAAATGCCTTGGGGAAATGACTGTCAGCAAAGGCCTGTCAATCCTCTTATAAGCCTCTTGAGTGGCCTAGGTCAGAAGGTATTGAATATGAAAACCAATCCTAGGTAGGTACAGGCTCTCTATAGTCTGTGGATGCCCCACCCCCAAGGGAGGGTTGGGGAGTAGTTAGATATATTAGTGTATCTCTAAGTGAACTAATAAACAAATCATTTATCTTGCTGTTCACTTCTCAGGGGCCATACATAAATGGCTTTGTAATCCCAAGGGCTGAGCCAGCAGCCTTTATTTGCATATCTATGGGTTTATAATTACAGGTCCTTATAGCATATAATTAGCACACCCTGGCCCTTGGTGATCTCACTTTCCTCTGAACTCCATTAGCATTTGCTATTTGTTCTGCTTCCTTGGCACATTCAATTTTCAATTGTGAATCCACAATGCTGATGTGCTGGGGTGGGGTGAGGGACTCACTACATACCACCCTATTCTAAGAAAGAACACCCTACCTACAACTGCTTCTCCCCATTTCTGCCACTTGACACTAGTCTAACTCAGTCCCTCCCTAGGCAAAGCTGATTGAACTGTTGGTCCAGGTTTGGGTACCTGAATCTGCAATACAACCTATCTGATATGGCTCAAAAAAAATGGACTGCGAGAAGCAGATGTGGCTCAAGCGACTGGGCTCCCGCCTACCACATGGGAGGTTCCTGGTGCCTCCTGGAGAAGGCGAGCTGGCGTGACAGGCAGGCGTGGTGAGCTGACACAAGATGATGCAACAAAGAGACAAGAGGAAAGACAGTGAGAAACACAACAAACCAGGGAGCTGAGGCGGCTCAAGCAATAGAGAACCTCCTTCCCACATGGGAGGTCCCAGGTTCGGTTCCCAGTGCCTCCTAAAGAGAAGATGTGCAGACACAGAAAGCACACAGCAAAATGGACACAGAGAGCACACAGCCAGTGTAAACAATGGGGGGAAGGGGGTGGGGGATAAATAAATAAATCTTTGGGAAAAAAAAAAAAAGGACTGGGCCAAATGAATTATCCCACAGAATGTGAATAAGGGGGCAAACAAAGGAATTTCCGGCTGGTAGCATAAAGGAAAGATGCAGACATGGTGGTAGTAACTGTGTACACTAACTTTAGAGCACCAGAGTAAAGCTCTACCAAATTTTGTTGCTAAAGTGTCTACTGTCTTCTTGAATCTAGAATAAAAGTCTGGGTTCATTCTTTAAGAGGCCTATTAGGATTCATGTTATTGAATGTTCCTGATAGTTTCCATATTACATGAGTTGTACAATGAACTTCATATCCTATCTTCTACTCTACCCCCTTACTTGAGCTTAGGTCAAATCTCTCTTGCTTACAATCAGAGTGGAAATAAAACAGGTATTTTTTGTTTGTTTTTACTGTCTGTTTCAGATCAGCTCAATTAGACTATGCCACTCAAATATGGGAAGCCAAGCCTGGACCTCTGTGTAACCCCACAATACCTGACGACCAATATCAGAACTGATCCTGTCTCTAAAATGTTGATAATTTGCTCCTCAAGAATTTTTTGAATTTTATTTTCTAAAATATTATTTAACTTAATTATTGAACTTTGGGGGGGGGCTTCCTTAAATTCTGCACCCAATGTGAGTGTCACTTACTTCACCCTAGTCCAGGCCTTATATCAGGGTCAATAAATGTTTAAGACAATGATGATAATGATGACTGTGATAGTAAATACTCTTCATCTGTGTAGCACCTGAAGATGCAAGATCAAAGGGACTCATACTTTAAAGAGTATTCCCTGACTCCTTAGCACAGACACTGCTCCCAAAGCCCTCAGGCCGTTTCAGGTAGTGTCAGGCACCTCCTTGTACACATTTGGTTCTCAGGGCTAATTCCTTCTTTAGACTATTAACTCCTAGAGGACCAGGACCAAAAGTCATGTATCTTTGTTTCCTCATTGCTTTCCTGAATGCAAAATGTATAAATAAAGCAAGGTCATTAAAAGGGAGAAGTAGGGAAGCAGATGTGGCTCAAGTGATTGAGCTCCTGCCTACCACATGGGAGGCCCCAGGTTCAGTTCCAGGTGCTTCCAAAAGAAGATGAGCAAGACAGCGAGCTGACGCAACGGGCTGGCGCAGTAAGCTGATGTAACAAGATGATGCGACAAGGACACAAGGAGGAAAACATAATGAGAGATACAACAAAGCAGGGAGTGGAGGTGGCTCAAGCAATTAGGTGCCTTCTCCTACATGGGAGGCAATTAGGTGCCTTCTCCTACATGGCATTCAATTCCTGGTGCCTCCTAAAAGGAAGATGAGCACACAACGAACAGACACAGAGAGTGCAAACAACAAGGGGGAGGGGAATAAATCAATAAAATAAAACTTAAAAAAAAAAAAAAGGGAGAAGAGCTGTAACAGAAAAAGTGATCAGAACTTTTTATTCTCTCTTCCTGAGCTAGAACTAAAAGGAAGAGGCTAAAATTACAGCAGAAGGGATTTGGATAATCTATGTACATGCCTTTGAGCACAAATCCCTCTGTCATGCTGACCAATAGAGATAAATCTGTAAACCACTCAGATTCTCAGGCTCTCACCCTGTTGAGGGCTTCCATGGCTGCCTTATGGGAAGGGCACATCCAACCCCTTGCCATACATTAGCAGGACCCAGAGCCAATCTACATTTATGATGGCAGTTGGGATGCAGAAGACTCAGATGCCTAAGCCTCTAGGATATTTCCTAGCATAGGCTGGCGAAAAAGGCGTTTTAACCTTACAAGGGTGCTCTCATGTTCCTTTTCATAAATAGTGCATTGTTCATTGGGCCAAGGATTTGGAGAAGTAAGCATAAGAGGATTGAATTCCAGGCCTGTGTAATAAGTCTTAAGGGCAGAATTTTGGAAAGTCTTAAAATTAGTAGGGGGATAAAGCAAAAGATAGAATCAGGTTATGAACTCTGTGGCTCAACATGCACAATGATGGTATAATGATCAACAATTAAGGAAGAGACTGCATTCCCTTGCGCTGAACTTTAAAGATAAATGTGTTAATCACTTGGAGAAGGGGCTATGAGGTCCTTAAAGCATTTCATAGAGAAAGCGCTGGAGGGGTTGGGCTAGCAGATTTGTAAAGGTGCAGTCTTCCTCCTAATTCTCTTCCTCTTAATTCTAAGCACGCTCAGACTGACCCAGAGTCTCTCTCTGGGTCCTTGGAGTAGATGCCTATTTGTGCCTCACTTCTCCAAAACTTAGCTTCCTTGTTTATAGAATTTGTGATAATAATAATGAACCTTCTCAGTATATCAGCCAAGTTGGAAACTGTAAAATCATACACAGAGGTAAATAATTAACTAAGCAGCATGACGAGAGCAAAGAAACAGACCTAGGTTTAGATTCTGGCTCTCCCAAATTCTGCCTTGTGTGACCTTCTGACTTAACCTCTCGGAGTCTCAGCATTCTCACCTGTAAAGTGGGGATAATACTATCAGCCTGAAGGTGGCTGTGAGAAATAGCTGACCAAATAGCTGTCATTAGACTCATGATGTTAGCTCTCAGGCACCCTGGCTCACAGGGATGTATAGCTTCTGAGAATGTTGCTCTCCTCTGTGTGAATACACAGAAAACACTCTCCACCCACTCACTCAGAATCAGGCAGTTTGCAAATTAAGACTTTTTAATTTTATTTTACCTTCCATCCCCCGCTCCCCCCGCTTTCCTGTGTCCATTCACTGGGTGATCTTCTGCATCTGTTTCTTGTCTTTCTTCTCATTTTTCTCCTCCAGGCTTCACCCAGATTCAAACCTAGGGACCTCTGATGTGGGAGAGAGGCACCCTGTCACTTGTGCCACCTCACTCCTGGTTTCTGGCACATCTCGTCTTGACTCTCCCCTGTGTCTCTCTTTTGTTGCGTCATCATCTTGCTGCGTGGTTCGCCGTGCAAGTCCGGCTTGCCTGCTCACTTTTTTACCAGGAGGCACCAGGGATTGAACCCAGGTCCTCCCATATGGTAGATGGAAGCCCAACCACTTGAGCCACATCCACCTCCTGAGACTTTTACAGTACAATATGATTTCTCTACAAGAGCCCTAACAAAGGCAGTAACAATCTGGCTCCCGATTCACTTTTATTCCTGACACTAAAAAGGTAATTGATCCCCTCTCATAGCCCTGGAGATTGATGCCCAATTTCTCTGACCCCCTCAATTATTTTCATTGCCTCTAACAATACATCCGCCCTGAATCTAACCCCAAATTTGAGTCTGCACTTTCATAATAATTTGCTTTCTGTTAAGGTTTACAGCCTGTGCTGTCATATCCAGTTGTTGGTCATAAGTAAGTTTGTTGTGAATAATAGTCTATGTATCATAATCTACAAATTTTTACTTTTTTAAAACAGAAATTAGGGTTGATTCAACATTTCTCCATACAAATATCACTTTCATTTATATGATTGTCCATCAAGTTGAAAAAGGGAAGAGCTGCACCATTTAAAGTAGTTTTGAAAGTTTTGAATTATTAAGATGCTTTACTTTCCCAAATAAAAATTTTGGATTTCAACAAAATTGAGCACTTCATGACAGTGGATTATATATGGGTTATGGAGTGTTTTATTAGAATAACAAGTTGAATATCTATGACCTTGACAATGGTGACTGTAATGGTATATTTCCAAAAGGATAGATATCACCATCCCTTGGTATCAGGTGAATATTTCCAGCTACGGTGGCATTCTGAGAGATTCTAAAACAAATATTATCTGAGATGCAAGGGTTAGTGTTATGGCCAGACCAAGACATGGATTTGAATGATTTGAGGAAGGTTCAAAAGGTCCTATCATAGTGTTTAACTTCTTACATTTTTGTCAATTTAGTCTTAAAGGTTTTGTTCTTTTTCTTTTTGACTGAACTCCTGAGATGAGACATAAATCTTGAGAAAAAAAAGTAGGTTCTTGATGGAAAAGAATTTTTTAAGCATAAACTAAATGGAAGAAAGCATATAAAAGATGATAGGTTTGACTACACAGAATTTTAAAACCAGTGAGTTAAAAATATCATAAATAAGTAATAAGTTGGTAAAAACATCTGTTCAAATATATTTATCAATATTTTTAAGGCACTCATACAATTCAGTAAAAGAATGATAAAATTTCAGTAGATAATAGACAAAGGCTATTAGCATCTAATCACAAAAGAGGAAATACAAATAACAAATAGACACACACATATAAATGTTTAACCTCACTAGAAATGAAGGAAATACAAATGAAATGATATGCCCCCTTTGCCTGTTTAAAAATAATAAAGAACCTTAAAATCGATAAATCGCAATTGTAAATAAATCACAATTTAGTTGTGATATATGAGATAGACGCTCATGTTACCCATGCTATGGAGTGTACACTTCTAAGATTTCAAGAAAGCAAACTGGCAATATATCTCAGGAGTTTTAGAGGCAATCCTGTCCTTCGGTTCAGTAATTCTACCTCAATTGTGCTATCCTAAGGAGAGAAAAAAAAATGTGCAGTAAGGTTTTTTTTTTGTTTTTTTTTTTACTTAAGACAACCTTTTATTGACTTGTAACATATAAACAGAAAAAGGCAAAATTAATTTCACAAAGTGAAAATACCCACACCTAGGTAACCAGCACCAAAATCAAGAAATATTGCAATTATAATCCTAAAACCCTAAAACATTCTTTTGTTTCCTTTTACAGAAAGTCATTGTGATTTGTTATAAGAGCAAAACAGAACAAAACAAAAAGAAACAATTAAAACATCCAAAAAGGCGACAAGTGAATAGAATGTAAAATATAGCCATACAATGGTTTGTGGCTTAGCTATTAAAGTTAACATTCATGAAAAATGTTAATGATTTAAGAAACTGCTGTGGGGACAGGGGGAGGTGAATGCACCAAAATTTCCTACCATTTGGGAGAGAGACTGAACTAAAGAGATGTGCAAGAAAACAAGGTGGGATGCAGGGATTCTCCCCTCTTAGAGAAAAGAGAGAAAAAGAGAAGGTCCAAATCTTAATATCTCCCCAGGGTTTCTTTTTGATTATCAAGGTGTTAAAACATAATAGAATAGAATACAACTACACCTCTAAAAAAACCTTCTTTCCTCAGAGGCTCCAAAATTATTCATATATGTAACACCTAAACTAAATGGTTGCCAAATCTGATAAGGTCTTGAGTTTAACACTTACATAAGAATTTATACTTACATAAGAATTCCTGAATTTGTTTAGCCAAATCATATCTTCTTTTATAGAACTATATACTTCTATATCCCCCTATTGGGAGAAAACACCCTTATTTCTTCAACAGAATGGAAGCTCAGCTTGAATGGAAGTAGCTTCCAAGTAGAAAAATAATATTCAATTATAATTTTCTACTTATCAATACAACAGGAAGGACAAGACAGGTTTAACCAAATTGCTTAAATGGATTTCTTTCTTAATCTTTGGAAATGGTACGTTTCCTTCTATTTCATGCAGCTGTTACCATTTACTCTCCTCTGACTGTTATTGCAAACAGATTAAGAAGATTGCGTGGTAGCCAGGAGGTAAGGATAAGCCATCCTTAAGAGCAAGAGATTGCCTTGCTTTCTATGGAGAGGACTGCTGGCTAAGGAGCACCCCTTATGAGGATTTCAGGAAGGGTGCCCCCTTGCCAAGACATAGTTTGAAGACATGAATTCCCTTGAGTTGATGCCAAGTGGTGGTCCTTTCTCCCAGCTCCATTCTGTAGGAAGTTCCTGTGAAAGTGTGTATAACTTGCCCCTGGTTCCTAACAGAGTCGTACTCCTGCCTGATTGCAGATTTTTCTTTCTTTTAAATTCCCAGACAGTATATTCTTTGTGATTGCCACTGTGTTGCCCTCTGGGGTATTTTATTTTTAAATGTCTATTCAAGCCTTTTGCCCATTTTTTAAAATTGGGTCAGTTGTCTTTTTTTTTTTTTTTTTAAGATTTATTTTTATTTACTTATTTAATTTTTATCCATTTTTACCCCCCCCGCCCCCGTTTTTGCTGCTTTTTGTCCATTCGCTGGGCAATTCTCTGTGTCTGTTTCCTGCCCTCTCTTCTCACCCTTCTCCTCCTGTCTTCACTGGGGTTCGATCCTGGGAACCTCCGATGTAGGAGAGAGGCATCCTACCACCTGTGCCACCTTAGTTCCTGGTTTTTTTCTGGCGCGTCTAGTCTTGGCTCTCCCTTGTGTCACTCTCCTGTTACATCACCATCTTGCTACGTGGCTCGGTGGGGCCTGACAGCGCACCCGCACACGGGGCCTGGTGGTGTACCTGCTCGCAGGTCCTGGCAGCACATCCACGTGCCGTCTATATTTTTTCTTTATTTTTACTGGGAGGTCCTGGGGATCGAACCCAGGTCTCTCCATATGGGAGATGGATGCCCTACCATTTGAGCCACATCTGCCCTCTGGAGTATTTTAAATAACAATATCAATAGCAGCAGCAGCAGCAGCAGCAATAGCTTACCTATCTTGAGAACTGATATGAGGCAGGCCCCATGCTATATGCTTTATATATGGTTATCATGTAATCCTCCCATGCATCCCAAGATGAATGTAATTCCATTATCGGCAAGGGTTAGGGAACTTGGCATTAACTTGCCTCTCTTTACATAGCTAACTTGCTAGTGGCAGGGCTGGGCTTTGATCCTTGGATGGCTGACTTCAAAGCGTGGGTGCATAACCACTATGTTTTTTGTTTCTTCTTCTAGTATGTACTTTCCCTTAAGGATCTAAATGTGTTTCTTGGTCGTCTTGGCAATTAGAGTACCTATTTTAAAGGCAGAAGAGAATAGAAGAGAGAGAACAGGCTGAATCTGATGACCACTGAAGTTCTGGGCCCGTCACTTATAAGCCATGTGACACTGGACAAGTTGTTTGCCACTATACCTCAGTGTGGGGATAGCACCTGCCTCTTAGGGCCTTAGGAGGACCAGATGAAATGATGCCTGGCAGGCACTGAGTAAATGCTGTGACTATCACAGATATTTAAAGAAGAAAGTTGGCAGTCAGCTACCTGGTTTCTAGATCTATCTCCTGTCAATTATTTCAATGTGAATTCATTTGTAAGAGATGTTTTCCTTTTATGATGACAAAACCACATTTTTTGACCATGTCTAGGGTTGCTGGATTTAGCAAATAAATATACAAGATGTCCAGTTTAAATGTGAATTTCAGATAAACAACAGACAATATTTTAGTATAACTATGTCCCATACAATGTTAGCATACTTATCTTAAAATGATTCATTGTTTACCTGAAATTCAGAATTAACTTAGGATCTTGTACTTTAACAACCAGTCAGCTCCTTCCCCTTGTGAGTGCCCCTGCATTGCCACTACTCTAACTTTCAGCAGATACATTCATACCTTGGTATAATTTACTTGTTCATTCTGACTCTTCTTTTGGCTTTCTGTGTACTTTTAAATCAGCAAATGCACTTAATCCATCCTTGTATTCCCAGTATCTCTCTGTATATCTCTAGCCCGTACTCATATCCAAACCTCTATATAAACATATACATTATATATATATTATTATCCCAATGCTTTTATTTTTTAAAAATTTTACATTGTATTATAGATATCCTTCAAAGTTAGTACATACACACAGCATCAGCTACCTTCTCTCTAAAAGCTGCAAAGACCCTCTCCATATACTGGGGGGGGGGGGGCAGGGATATAAACAATTGAAACTGTGACCCAGAAATCCTACCTCCAGAAATGTATCTTACAAAATTGAGAATGATAGGTATAGCTAGAATGTCATTGTCATGGAGTTTGTAAAAGAAAAACACTGGAAACATATACAGCCATCACTGGTGGACATGTAGGCATGAAGAACGATGCTGTGGAAGTAGATTTGAAAGGTATTTACAATATATTATTAAGTGAAAAAAGCAGATTAAAATAGCACATATATGGTATACCCCACTATTTGTAATCACCAAAAATATAAAGTATGATCCAAATTTTATTTAATAGATAATGAGAAAAAAGGGTCTGGAAGCATATGCAAGGGAATCTACTCAATATTCTTTCTGGGTAATATGCCTAAATAATTTTTTTTTTTTACTTTCCTCCAATATTTTAAGTTTTCTAAATAACTTTTAAATGACATTAAAATTGTTCATAATAGAGCTAAGAGATAAAAAGCCATAAAACTTTAAAAAATCATTAGTATGATGCTAATTTTGTAAGAAGCCTATCACTATGCATGTATGTATACATGGAAAATCCATGAAAATGTTAACAGTGCTTTCTTGAGTGATGGGATTATGGGTAATTTTTTATTTCTTTAATTATACCTTTCTGCATTTAAAATTTATTTTTAAAATATTTTTCCTACTCCAGATGTCTCTTAAAGATTTGTATTGGGTCCTGTACAATTCATCCCAAAGATCCACACCTTCTCAAACAACCCAGAAATAGAAAGTATAAATTTTTCCACTTAAGAACAAACTTTTCTTTAATAATAAGCAATTTTTTTTTCTATATTATTCACTGATACTAATAAAATATTAAAGAGTGGTAAAAGCAGCATTATAAATAATTGGTTATGACTAAAAGGATGGCTTAATTGGCATCACCATATCTGCCATTTAAATTTGCCAGAATCTCACTTGTCTTCAATTATGCAAATATATTGTTATTAAGAAACTTCCAGTTAAGCTTTAGGCTACTTCTGGGAAATAATGTGCTAGCTAAAACCCTTTTATAGAAATGATACAATTAACACAAATTTACAACTATAGTCATTTTTACTAATGCATCTCTTCATTCATTTAACATATATAAGAAAGCACACAGGGAAGCTATGAACAGAGTGGAAAGAACATGAACTTCTAGGCTACAAAACCTGGGTTTGAATCCTGTTCTGACACTTACTTAACTGTGACTCTGGGTAAATAATTTAGTCGTCTGATTGTGGCTGCCTTATCTTGGAAATGGCTTAGTAAGAGCTACCTTATAGGACTGCCGTGAGATTAAAAGAGATACATTGTGTAAAGCCCTAACAAATTACCTGCCATATGGTAGGCACTTAGTAAATAATTATTTTTATGTACCAGATACTAATCTAGCTGATGTGGAAGATAAAAATCTGATCCACACATACATTCTGCCTTCAAGGCTCATTTTGTCTTGGAGAAGGGATAAGTGTATGTGTGTTTGTGTGTTTAATAAAATAAGGCTGAAAAATGGTAAGTATGGTGGGATGGAAAGATAGAATGCTTTGGGAACGCAAAGGAGGAAGAAATGATGTCCAGCAGGGAAATTAGGGAGAATTTTATGGAGGAGATAGGCCATAAAAAAGAGACAGGATTTGCACACGTGAAAATGTAGATGAGGGTAGCTGAGGGAAACATATGCTTTGTTGAGGGCATTGTGAGAGCAACGGGAAGGAGCTGGAGCCACACAGTTATCTAGTTAGGTTGGCTGGTGCATGAGCGGCAAGAAGGGGAGGAGTGGAAGAGCTGTCTGAAAAACATGGCAATGTGTAACATATGAATCCATTTTAATGGAAAAAGTAAACTCTGCCAGATCTTGGAATCTCCTAAGTGGTTGATAATCTCCTAAGTGGTTGCGCACTTTAGTGAAATAAAAAATGGATTTGAATCCCAACTCTATCACATATTAGCTGTGCAAATTTGGGCAAGTTATTTATCCCTCCAATTTTCACTCCTATAAAATTGTGGTCATTATAAGATGGGACTCTTGTGAAAATTAATAGAAGAGCCCATATGACTTCTCAGAATACTTCTCAGAACACTTCTCATAAATCCTTAGCTAATATTAATGCTACTCTTCATAGTCACCAGATTATTCTCTTCACTATTCCCCAAACCTCCTCTCTTTCCCTGCCAAACTCATTTTTGCAGCACCTTTCCTATGGCTATCCAGTTCATCCTCAGAGGAGTTTTAAATAAGAGCTCTCTCCTTTGTATGCCTTTGGCCAAGTAACTCAAGCAGGTTGAGTAAGGGTACAGATTACACAGAGTGATGGGATGATTGGCAATGAAGTCCATCAGTGAGAGGACGCCTGTTCGATCTCAAGAATCCAGGGTAGGGTTGTATTGGAGATCCTGACTGGACCAGTAAATCTAGTGGAAGTCAGAGCTGCCATTAAAAGAACTACTGGAATGAGGATACAACAATGATGAAACCACAGATGGAGGAGTTTTTTAGTTTGTTTTCTTTTTCTTTTAAGACTGGCAACAAAGCTGAATCTACCACCTTATGTATCTATGGGAAGTAATCAGGAATGGATATGAGCAGATGCGAGAATCTCCGGAACACAGCTAACATGGATACTAGGCAACAAAGAGTATAGGAGAGTTGTAGTAAAACCAGACGCAGTGAAAAGTCATGGTGAAAAAGTAAAAGAACCAGTGGGTTCCACAGGGTTGTGCCAAGAATCTTGAGGTTGGTTTAGGATACCTCAGTGCTGGCAGGCTGGAGTGTAGAAATACACAGTTTAGAGTAAAGTCATTCCATAATTCAGGGATCAGAGAGAACATTTTGTGAGATAATGTTAAGGAAACTGGCAGGAAAAGAGTAGGAAAGCTGTGGCAGGAGGGGAATTTAGGGAAAAGATGAAAAGTTTTAGAGGGAAGTTTTGCTATGTTGACTGTGATATAATTTTCTCTTTTATCTCTTCATGCAATGTTCTGTAAAATCTATGTGACTTTGCCTGAGCTCTGGAACTAGATTTTTTGGGTGGTGCGTTAGAGGAGGGAAGTGGTTGAATAAAAGGATCTTCCAAAAACAGATTGCTCAGTCACTACATCAAATACATCATCACATTTCATCTTCACTGCAACAAACTTTCACAGTAGTAATTACCACTAGTTTTTGCATAAAGAAACACAAGTTCAGAGAGGATAAGGTGACACAGACAAGGGAGTAGTTAAATTGTGGTATGAACCCAAGTCCCTCTGACTTCAGTGTTTCACTATGCAATACTGAAGGAAACTGAGGAAACATATAGCAAAATAAGAATTGCCAAGAGTGATTTGTGATAATTGTGTGCGTTGTTGAATCTCTCTGTTCACTGAGATGTCTAACTTCTGGTTTCCCACGGGGGCCTTATAGTTATATACAACAGATAGAAAGTCAGTCAAGAGGCGGCCTAATATAAGCTTGGAAGGTGGATTAGAATTCTCAAACCATCTCCTCCTAACTTCTATTTTGCTGACTTTGATTGGTGTGGTAAATGCATACAATGATCAGCCTGTTACTCCTGACTCTGATATGTAGTTAGCTAGAAGGATATTATCTGTTCTGCTGTAAGGGGATAGCTGTGTGATTAAAGAACTTTGAAGTATCTAAAATTCCTTTATGAAAACAATTGTTTTAATGGGGAAAGGGAGGTTAGGGGAGTAGGGAGTTTCTGACTTGTGCTACTAACATACACTACTTTTCCTGAAGCAATTTAAATAACGATCTGGGGGCAGGATGATCTATTTAAACATTAATTTGTGTTTTGAACTTGGTATGTATTTTCCTCACTATGTTTGAAGCAGGTAATGAGAACTCTGTATTCTCTTACCTCATGGAGGATTTGTGATGCAGGAGGGAAAGCACAATTTTCCCACAGACAAATTCTCATTCAGGTTTTTTCTTCCAAAGTTTGATGTTCTAAAGGGATGATATCGGGGGTAGGGTGGGGGGTGGGGGTAGGGGAAGTTGGGGCTCCAAAGGGAGAAGCAGGCAGGACAGAGGCTACCATCAAATATAATTTGACCTAAAGGAAATAAATTAATGAGGCATTTCTTTAAAATGTGTATTTATAGCATAAAATGCATATATGCTGCAGGTATTTATAAATAGCTAGCTGTTTTAACTGTAAAATCTAAATAGCATTGAACAAATTCTGTGTTTGTTCAGGAACAATGCTCTTTCTTTGCATATCATCACCAGTACTGTCCCTGGTTTAGAGTTAGCCAATGTTTTTTGTTTGTTTGTTTGTTTTATGAAAACTTTTCCTGTGGGGGAAATGCCTGCCCATGTTTTCTTTTAGCATGCTATCTTTTGCTTCCAAGTGTGGAGATAAGAATTTTCTGAAGTCAAAGATGTCATGAATTTGAATCAGTGGCTTCCAAATCCACCTTTGCATCAGAATCACTGTGGAGGTTTTGGTTCTGTTTTTAACTCTAATGTCCTAGCCTCTTCCCTGGAGGTACAGATAGATCTGGGGTAGAATCAGACAAGCTGTCAGAGTTAGGAACTACAATTTTAGACAGTAGACATATTCTTTGAGAAAGGTATGAATTGGTCACATTTTTACACTGCATTAATTCTTTCTGTACTAAAGAATACAAATTATTAAATTATTGCTCTAAAATATTTCATTTGATAGTATTTGGCTGATAATAGTTAATATTTGTAGAGGGTAAATATTAGATTCTTTATTCAAGATACAATAAAAAACAGTTTCCCTCATTTCATTATTTTACCAGTGATTACACACACAGAAAGAGAGAGAGAGAGAGAAACAGAGAGACAGAGAGAGAGAGGAGAGAGAGAGGAGAGAGAGAGAAGAGAGAGAGAATTTAACCCAATATTTCTCTCTAAGCTACAGAAGACAGTGGTGGTTCTGGGAAAGATCCTATTTAGCTTTAGACAAATATCCTGCAATCTCACTATGAGCGAGCAACTCCTACATAGTTCCCCTTAGTTTCCACAAATTTTAATTCAGCATAACCTTATTAGAGCTATGCTCAGCATTATATTGAGTTGGATATATACTGTGTGTGTGAAACTTTGTCCAACCATACATGATCCAATCCAATATTATACAGTCACACCAGGGAATTAATGCTAACCCTGAGAAGCATCATTAAAGGTTTTCCCATGTATAATAGATAATTCCCATGTTCAAATCATGAAGATAAACATGTTTTGTTTTGTTTTCACCTTTATATTTAACTGGTTTTAGGATGGTTCATGTATATGATTCCCCCTGCCACCAACCTGATGCCTGCTGGAGTTAGAAAAATAATTATTACTTTCCACAGTAAATCTGAGTATTTGGGAGAGGTACATATATTTGCTTACTTAACATTCTGGGATTTTAAACTTAAATTAAATATCAATTTAATTTAATTTTAAATTAAAATTAAAATTTAATTAGTTTTTAAATTAAATATCAATTTCTTTAACATTAGCCTTTTTAATGTAACTTTTATACTTAGGCCTTGTTTGAATTGATCCTTCTTAATTAGAATTGAATATATATATTTTTAAAAGACCGAAATAAGAATGTCTAAATCAATATAAAGTCTTATAATCTGCTTTCAAGGTAAGTAAAAATATAGTGTAAATCTAGGTTTTCTGAGGCTAGCTGGAAGCGTATTTCCCCTTCATTTATTTCCTAACCCCACTCTACCATCTCCAACCAGCTCTGCTAGCACCACAGCTGTATTCAGATATAAAATGATCACGATGATCTGGACTAAAAGTCAAGACTAATAACAAAATTATTTGAAATGCAGCTGAAGGTGCTTTAAATGGATTGCTTCATATAATTATGAAAATACCCCAACGGTTTAGTCCTATGTGAAGAAATGGAGGTCCAGGGAAATTAGTAACTCATTCAAAGTGAAATAGCTAGCTTTAGTTTTGACTAAAATGCTCTCCTGCTTTGGGATTCTGGATTCTGGACTTGTCCCTTAATTGTTGAGTGTTTTACTAGAAATTATGGAATCCCTATCATCTCAACCTATAAAACAGGTATAACAACATCTTGCTGTCTGTCTTCTATGGTTGTCATAAGAATTAAATAATAGGAAAGTATCTATAGTACAAGAAAACTACGAAGGTCTAATGATGCTGTTATAAATTCAAATCAAAACCTCACATAATTGTCTTTGCAATCTCTATCACATTTATTTCAGCTCTTTCATTCTGACCTTATACCTTGTCTCAAAGTGGTAAATGCGACTTTAGAAGATTAGGGCAAAACAAAATGAAACAAAACATCGGGTTCCAATGGATCAGCTATCATTTCCATTAGGAAGTGCTGTACATGAGAAAGAACTCACATCAGTCTACTTCAAGGTGAAGCCAATTTTAAAAAGAAATCTAGGATGGGATTGCAATGTATACACACAGGGTACAGTTCTTTCAATGAGGTCCTAAAATGTTCATTAAGTCAACCACTTGGGGTCTGGTGTTATGGCAGCAATGACAGGCATTAAGGACTCACCCCCGCCCCTGCACCCCTGCCTAGCCCTGCACCATCCCGGAGACTCACCTTCTTCCCTGGAGAAGCTGATGGCCCCCTCTGAACAGTTAAGTGTTGTAGCAGGAAACAATCACATAAAACTTTATACCTTTCCGGATAAAAGAACAACCAAAGACCAACTTGAAGCACAGAGATTCTAGAAATCTTAAAACTGATAATGCTACCTAGATGGTGCAGCAAAAAACAGCCAGTCTTTGGAGTGAGTTTAAATCCTGATCCTATTACTTGACCTTTAATATAATGGTCACGGACAAGGGCTCTGGAGCCAGACTCTCTGTTTTCAGACCCTGGTCTTGCTAATTACTAGCTATGTAAAAGTGAGCAAGTACTTAAATGCTCTATGCTTCAGTTTTCTAACCTATAAAATGGGAATAAAAATAGGATTTACCTCATAGTGATAGGAAGATTAATGAGTTTATATGTGTTGAGTGTCTAACACAAAGTAACACTACACAAGAATTTGCCATATTATTAATTTCTCTTGCCTCTATTTCCTCATCTATGAAATGTGAATAACAATACCTACCTTAAAGATTAGTGATACTGTATGGCAAATATTTAGCACAGACTGTACATAGTAGAAATCCAATAATTGATAATTAACGTTAGTTCAAAATGATTTTTCACATTTTTCTCTAATATTCTCCTTGCCCATATGGTCTCCAGCTTTGAGCTGAAATAATTTAGAAGTTAGGATGAAAGACACATTTTTTTAAATATGTTGAGAAACCCAGCTAAAACCAAGTGAACTGAGATTACAGATTAAATGTGCTCATAAATGAAAGACAGATCTCAATAAATGGCACTCCCTTTCCTTGTGCCCTTTAATAGTCAATATGTATGTTGCATGTGATAACTCCACAAATAGGTTTTAGACCTTGTGATCCTTGGATGGATGGATGGATGGATGAGATCCTTGGATGGATGGATGGATAGATGAATAGATAGACAATAAAAGAGAAATATTAAGAGAAAACACGAGACTTAA
This sequence comes from Tolypeutes matacus, assembly GCA_026826555.1. Lineage (NCBI taxonomy): Eukaryota > Metazoa > Chordata > Mammalia > Cingulata > Chlamyphoridae > Tolypeutes > Tolypeutes matacus. The sequence goes on from JAKSZT010031676.1 coordinate 13,899,676, forward strand.
AAATAAATTAAAAGAAAAATAAGCATTTAAATGAGATAGAGTATTAAGACAAGTTTCCCCATATACAGCTCATGGTGGTCTAAACTGATAAAAAATTCCAAGAAACCATTCTAGTTGCCATATCAAAATAAAATTCCATTTTATTTAGCACACTAATATTTACTTAGTGTTTAACACGTTCCAGACCTGTTTCTCTGTGCTGGGGCTAAGCAGTAAACAAAACAGACAACTCCCTTTTCTCATGGAGCTTATAGTCTAGCCAAGGGAGACAGACAATAAACAAATAGTCAAATAAAAACATAATATGTCAAGCAGGGAAAAATTCTAGGAAGAAAAATAAAACAGGTTAAGAGGATATAAAATGATAGTAAAGGGGTGGTCTGGGATGGCTTCTCTGATGAGATCTTTTTTGACCAGAGATCTGGTGGAAGGGAGGAAGCCAGCCATATGGATGCTTCAGGGAAAAGCATGCCAAGTCCACACAAAGCATGCCTGTGACAAAGACACAGGTGCAGCAACAAAGTAAATGGTGAAAGATGAGGTCAGAGAGGTAGCTGGGCTGAAAACAAAACATGGAGGGTTTTATAAGTTGGGCTTTGGATTTCACTTTTGGTGACATGATCTGATTTATTATTTAAAATAAGCCACGCTGTTTGTTGTATGAGTGGCATGGATAGCAAAGGCAGAGACAGGGAAACTGCTTAGGAGGCTGTTGCGAAATCCAAGGGATGGATGATGTGGCTTGGACAAGTATGATGGATGTGGAGAAATGGGAAGATTGTGGATATATTTTGAAGATTATTAAACATACAGAATTTGCTGATAGATTAGATATGGATGTAAAAGGTAGAGAAAGAGAGAAAAAAAGGAAGACAGCAACAAAGAATGACCCCAATGTTTGTGGCCTGAGCAAAAGAATCATTTACCAAGAAGGGGAAGACTATATATATAGAAGGACAAATTGGGGACAAACATCAAGAGTTTGCTTTTGGACATGTTAAACCTATAATGCCTATAAGGCAACCAAGTGAAGACGCTGACTAGACAGGAGGATCTAGGTGTTTATCCTAAAGAAATAAGTAATCAAGAAATGGGGTCAGAAAGATCATACAAGCAATATCTGTAATAGGATAAACCTGGAAACAACCTAAATGTCCAACAGTAGTAAAGTAGTTAAGTAAATTATGGTTCATCTATATGATAGAATATTAAACAGTTACTAAAAGCTTATTTTTGGTGAGTATTTAAAGACATGAGAAAATTCTTAAGGTATGATGTTAAGTAAAAAAAAAAAAAAAAAAAAAAAAAATCAAAGAAAACCAAACCAAACTCAGTGTATATAGTTTGGTCTAATTTTATAAACAAATATACACACAGACAGAAAACACAAAGGAAATATACCAAATATTAATAATTATTTTTCTGTATTGGGATAGTAAGTCATTCTTATTACTTTTCTTTACATTTCTGTTTATTTTACAACTTTTCTACAGGTATATATTACTTTTATGATTAGGGAAAATAATAAAATAAAACTTTGGATAAATAAACATATAGAAAAGGAATATAAGGTAGATTAAAAATCAGGCAATAAAAAGAGCAAGAAAATGGAAATAGATATATAGATTGAAAAATGAAGTCTGGAAAAATATTAGAAGGCGATATTTTAAAAATGTTTTTACCCAGATACAGTTTGCTCCATTTTCTATAATGATGAAATTACCTAGAAGCAAAAAGTCAATGATATAACCCCAAATTTACAAAATTTATAAGTATGTAAGACTTTGGAATGCAATGATTGTAATCCACAATTTCCTTATGTTTTGTCAAGGCAAAGATTAATATAAATATGGTAACTCTACCCACAGCAGCTAATGATACAGGAGAGGGCAGGAAGTCACTCTGGGATTACAATACTGTCATGGATAATTTTCAAAGTATACCTCCACATGTGGACAATTAGGAATCAGCTGTCTTATATCTATTAGTACTTTACTGACATATGGATGTGAAAGTAAACTCTTAAAGGAAGAGACCATGTCTACTTGACTTGAGTTACAGAATATACCTAGCTTCTATGACACAAATAAGGATCAGAAATAAGCAGCGCATTGTGTTGGTGCAAGTAGTTGACATGAAATAGAAGGGGACGGAGTCAACTGATTGTTGATGGTTTCTACAGTTGGTACCGCCAAAGTTCTGCACTACTTATCATTAATCATTCTTTGTATCAACCAGCCCTGAAGGCCAAAGATGAACTCATTGTATAAAAATGTAATGCCATGTTGACTAAATAAGTATTTGAGTGTTATATCTATAACAACAATAGCTATATATGTACAATAATCATCTCCCATAAAATTAAAGGGCTAGTGCTTTGTGTTTATATCTGGTTAATTCGTGAGGTACAAAGGAAGCAATAAATATCTATGCAAGACAGTCTTTATATTCCCATTATTGCTATATTCTGCTAATATTTTTGCTAACATTAAATTCACTTCCCTGACAGCAAATTGCAACTTAACATATTTTCCAATACATATTTGGATACCTTTCTTTAATTAAGATTTGTTGACTTTCTCATTAACACATCTACCCTCTCTGCTTCCAACACAGCAGCTCCATCAGTTATGCCTCATGGTTTATGTAAGTAAACCTAAATGATTATTTGGAGTCACCATCAATAAAGAAAAACTCTCCTTGAGGTTTTCATGTAACAGTTTATCCTCCGTCTCTACCACTAGTCTTGTTCCATTTTTCCATTCTCATTACTACACTTTGTTTCAAAAGAAACATCATAGTACCATATTTTTCCATATTGGAGAAAGCAGGGCATACAGCATAGAGCAAAACAGATGTAACTCAGAGACATTTTCTTATGAACCTTTAATTAGGTTAAGTGTTATAATGAACTTTATAAGAGCTGTGAGTCTGTCGTGTTTTGCAGAATTTCTTAAGGGAAAAGCTACATAGTGTTAGTTATTGAGAACTAACTATAAAAAATGGAATCAAAATCAACTCATTATCCCAGAGGACTATTTAGCCACTGGGGTCATATTGATGGATTGATGTATACCATCTTTGGTTCCACTGACTCATATATTAGAATTTCAGTGCAGGTGGTGCCGGATATTTGCTGTAGTCATAAAAATACGGATCTTCAATAGAGCATTCAGACTATACAAACTTCTGTAATAAAATGTTTTAATGTGTTCTTCAAGACAAATAAATTGAAAAAATGTATACATAGGTTATATCATGCTTGATCAGCTGCGTAACATTGTTAGCTACATTTTCATAGATAATTGGAGGATGTTTACCCAAAAGTGATTTTTATATGTGGAATAGTTCTTTTTAAATCCTTGTTTTAGATAGTATTACTAATAGCTAACATTTATCAACTGCTTGCTATTTTCCCAAGCACTTTAGAAGTATTAACTCAGTTTCTTGTCACAGTGAGCCAATAAGGTGGAAAGCATCATTTTGCTTATTTTATCAATGGGAAAACAGAGGCAAAGGGTGGTTACATAACTTAATCAAAGTCACACAGCTAGGAAGTGGTTGAAACAGGATTCAAACCTGAGCAGAGCTGCTCCAGGGCCATTACATGATCATAATTCTAAAGCAGGTTAGTTGTTTGCTAAGGTTACTCCCAGGTCTTTTCCTCTGTTAAATGTATGTAACAGAAGAATTCTTTCCTGTCATGGGGGAGAAGAATGGAACTTCCAATTCATCCAGAGATGGTTTCAAATCATTCAATAAGTGTTAAAAGGAAGTTAGGCCAGAACCTGCCCATACTTTACTCTAATGCAAAATGTTATCTGGTCTTTTGAGGGAATGTTTCTACAGAGACCATAAACCTTGAGCCATTCTATAAAACAAAAAAAAAATAATAACAATTAAAACTTTTAATTAAAGTTATTAATTAAAACAAAATTAATAACTGACAAGTATAATTCAGCTGAGTGTTTTCCAAACTTGGGTACACATATGTAACTTGGGGTCTGTGGAATTTGCCAGAGACTATATGTATCCCCAGAAAACTTTCTGATATTTCAATTTCACTTTAGGATTTAGGATAAAAAATAATTTAATTTTTATTTGAAATATTTTTACATTAAAGCAAGCATACTTGGGCAGAGGCTCCAGATTATACCCCAGATACTCAGAGAACAATTTCCTTGTCTATGGCCTAAGAGCATGTGGATAGAAACATTTGACATACAGTGGCTTGGTCTCTATTTCTGATAAACAAAGCTAAAGACCAAGGGAAAAAATCAGTAAGAGTGACGGTAAACACTCTTGTGTTGCTCCAGAAAGATTATTCCATAGGTGATAGGTGCAAAATGTAGTGAAATAGCCTGGCTAAAGCAGGCCTGCTCCTCACACAAGACAGTGGTTAATGAATCAAGCTCAGATTCCTCTACTTCTCTTCTCCACTGCTATTCCTCACCCCAGTCTCAGCTGCCATCATTTCTTTTCTCATCTCTTCCTTAGTCTCTATTTCTCTACACAGCAGCCAGAGTATTTGTTTTTTAAAAAACATAAATCTGATCATTTCATTTTTCTGTTTAATACTCTTCAATGGATTCTCAATGCACTTTAAATTAAACCCACACTACATCACCATTATCTACTGAGGTGGTTTGAAGCTGTATATACCCCAGAAAAGCATGCTCTTAAATTTACTCCATTCTTTGGATGTGGACCTATTGTAAGTAAAACCTTTTGACCAGGCTACTATCAATTAAGGAGTGACCCATCTCATTCAGGATGGGTCTTAATCCTCCTCATGGAGTCCATTATAAACAGAATGAATCCAGAGAGAAAGAGAGAGAGAAATCCACAGAAGCAAGAAGGTGAAGGCAACGAAACTCAGGAGAGAAGGGAGAGACCAAGAGATGCTGCCATGTGCCTTGCGATGTGACAGAGGACCCAAGGACCTCCAGCAGCAGTTTTCCAGAAGAAAGCATTGCCTTGATGATGCCTTGATTTGGACATTTTTCTCAGCCTCAAAACTGTAAGCTAATAAATTCCCATTGTTAAGCCAACCCATTTCATGGTAACTGCTTGCACTGGCCGAGCAAACTAAAACATCTACAAAGCCTACATCTTCTGGCTTCTGCCTTCTCCAATTTATTTATTTATTTTTCTGCCATGCTCCCATTAGCTCACCTCTTTCCAGCCAAGCTGGACTTCATTTTCCCGGAATACTCTGAACTTATTAATGCCTCAGTGACTTCAGCCTTGGTATCTCCTCTTCCTGGAATGTTCTTCGGTCTGATCCCTGCATCATCACTTTCTTCTGTTTATTCAAGTCTCAGCTCATACATTATCTCCTCAGACAGGCAGTCCCTGGTTATCCTGTTTAATATTGTTCTCTTTCCCCATCACTGTCTATTATATTCTGTTTCATTTTCTTTATGGCAAATATCACTCTCTGAACTTAACTCAGTGATGTATTTATCTCATTCAATACAGTAGAATGTAAAGTCCCTGAGGGCAGGAAACATGTCTGTTTTGTTCACTATTGTGATGTTCTTGCTAATAACTGATTACACCATGGTAAAAGTTGAATGCTTATTGAATGAGAAAACAGATGAATGAAAGAAAGAGAAAAGACAATTGGAAAATATGGAGACTCAGGTCCCTCCCTCCCCCCAGCCCAAGTTTTCAGCATGTAGCCGCCTGTGTGACCTAGACATAAGTTAAAGGTTAACAACCCTCCCCAGAGGGGAGAGACTGCATAGATGGTTTCATAAACTATAACCTTCCCCAAGCAGTAAACGTCCTTGGTAAACATCCTTCCTATGAATGTAGTAAAAACATCACTAGACCACTATGTATGCTTCACGTGATCCTAGCTGAAACTGTTCTCGTACCCTATGGAATGTCCTTGTTCTGAAACTCCTTATATATCACCCCTCATTTTCTTATCTCTTTGCAGGGTGCGATCTTCATTCTCTGAACTGCCGCCCTCAGGGAGCCTCTACTGTCCGAAAGTCCCACTAAAGATTATGCCTGACTAAGTACCAGGTACGTTCTTTGGTCTTGCAGCTGCACCAACTCATGCCCTGCAGGAGTTGGGTTGTAATAGAAAATATCTTACAAAGTCTGTTTAGTAAGCTAGTATTCTATAATTTGAGGAGAATACAGTAGAGGCAGACTGCACACAGATGAGATCATACCTATTAAGTAAATAAGGGAGTTAATCATATCTATTTAGTAAATAAAGGAATATTAGAGTTCACAATTTTGAGTAGTCCTTGAAAGATTCTGGGTACAAGAAATCTTTTTTGAGACTTTATTTAGCTTATGTTTTTAAATCAACCAAAACTGTGTGAGGAAACATTATGTAGAGCAGTCAGAAAGACACCTGGGGTCTGCTAAGGTCAAGGCCAGGTGAATATGGTTTCTAACACTGGTAAATGGATCTCTCACAGCTATCACTTAGGTCCCTGGTTTTCATGACAACTATCACATTCATAACTTAGGAAATTAAATCTCCACATCTGAGCAGTTTTACTTTCCATCCTCAACTTTTATATTTCTTATACTGATAATTTGTGTTTCCTGAGAATATTTAGCCAGATGGTGAGGACGTGTGATTTGCACCTCTTCTGGGTAACCAGGGAAGACTTGGCCCAGAAGAGATGGGATCTATAGATGTAGGTAAAGTACAAAGTTGGCAAGTAGACACTGCTCACAGTGATCCTTGATTGATTGTATTTTTTCTTAGCCAATCCAAGAAAAAGGATATCTGCTTAGCTAAACAGAGACTGGGTGTTGAAGACATAGGTTCTAAATCCAATCCCACCACTTGTAAGTTATGGAACTTATGAAAAGCCAACAAATCCTCCTGGACCTTGTGTTCCAAACCCATAAAATGGAGGAAGGTTAGATTCTATATTAATTTATGGCCCTTCTAATTCTGATATTCTATAATTCCTTGATCCCAAAACCATTTTAGCATCATTATAACAGCCTTTGTTTTCCAAAAATTGAGAACCAGTTATTTACTTCACAATAAATACTGATTTATGGGGGTACTCAGTAGGCTTTCTACTAAGATTTTTATCCAAAGCCTCTTTATTTGTGCTCTTTTTCTCTAGATCAATGGAATAACAAAATTTTTCAGTTTACCCAGGTATACATTTCCTAAGTGAAAAACAGATTTAAAAAAATACAGCTAAGTCTTTGCAGCATTCTTCTACTCAAAAATTATTTAAAGATTATTACTGTATTTCCACAACAAAAGTGAATATACATCATGCAAACATAGAAATATTTCTTACAACAGATCTATTAAGATACTATAAGCACATGGAATAAAAAGCTGCCAATTTGATATGATTTTATAGGTGAATGGAAGGTCCCATGTCACAAAAATGTTTCCCCATGGGCCCAGGAGCCATCAATAGAGATTCATTCCCTTCATTTATTATATTAGGAAAATACAAAGTAGGACTCAAATATAACCTACCATAAGATCTTATGATAATAATTAATTCTAAATATGACAAATAACTTTCACTCATTTTATTATTTTCAAAGCTAACAATTCCTTGAGGAAATTACAAGACACTTTATCCCAAATTTGCAAATGAGAAAATCAAGGGTCACAGAGATTAAATGACTTATTCAGGGACATTTAGGCTCTCTAGGTAGTAAGTGATAGGACCAGGACTAAAATTCAGTCTCTTGATACAAGTCCAATCCTTTTTATCCAATATTTCTCAGTGGAAAAGACAGCATGAGATGGGGTGGGGTGGAGATGGGATGTGGGGAGAGGTCAGGCTTTAAAGAAAGGTGGGCCTGGATTCAAATCTTGATACTGCTATTTGTTTCTTGAGTGTTATAAGGCAATCATTTAATCACTGAGCAGTTTTTCTATCTGTAAAAATCAAGAATAAGAATATTATATAAGTAATATAGGTGCAATAACATATATTAGAGCATTTAGTGTTAATGGGCTATAGTGGTGGGTTTTTTCCTTTATATTATTCTCTGTATTTTTTGTCTTATAGGTAGGTTATATATGGAGATAAGGGTAGAAATATAAAGAAAATTTAAGGATAGGTACTGTTTTCTGTTATGAGTCTTATATTTCAAACTGTAACATTTGCTCTTGTTTTAATCTATTTCGTACTTCTCTGTTACTCAGTACCAAGAATGCTTTTCCTGTTCTCTTCACATTAGGATAAATGCCTACTCATTTTTCAAACCCAAACTCATGTCATTTCTTCTTCAAAACTTTCTTTGTTCCCATAAGCTGTTCTTGTGGCATTTGTGCAAAACTACTATCTGTTTATAAACATTTACTAAATTCCTCCTTCAGTGTGAGGCAGCTCTGCTAGTGCTACATGGACATACTCACAGAATTGACTCTAGTCCTTTCTGTTTGTTTCTGTTAGTAGTTACCAAACTTCTGGATTTTAAAGATCTTTACATTAACAAAATGAGGGCTGATATAAAGTTGCCAACTTTTTGTTTTGCTATGTAAAGATATAACAAAAGAAATAACTGCCATTGACTACCACCATTCCTTCATAAAAGAAAGGACTCTTAACACCAAAATACATAGTCTCAGGATTTAAAATAAATAAATAAATTGGGCTTTGGGGAAATCATATTTACATTGTCCTTTTCTTTTTTTTCACTTTGTTTCCAAACATTGAAAACTAGTCAGTGAACAGGTACTCCTCTAGATCCACTGGTTTGCATATATTTCCCCCCAATTTGATGGTTCTTAGGAGCTGCTTCTTATTCAACTTGGCATTACAAGTGCATTGCCCTCTTATTCAAATTTATATTACAAGTGCAGTGCTCACTACCTAGCAGGAAGTAATCGATGAATAATTATGTATGAGGCAATGAATTTGCCTCTGAGCAAATACCTCTGAGATTATAGGAATTTCTATAGCATAGAGCACCTGTGAGAGAATACTGGCGGGGAAGCGGCTGTGGCTCAATCAGTAGGGCTCCCGTTTACCATATGGGAGGCTCCGGTTCGGTTCCCGGGGCCTCCTGGTGAAGGCAAGCCCGCCCGCACGGCGTGGTTAGCTGACCCAGCGAGCACAAGCAGCAAGGGGGGGATAAATGAATAAATAAATAAAATCTTTAAAAAAAAAAAAAAAAAAAAAAAAAAAGAATACTGGCAATGGTGAGTGTCGGAGGGTTAGGGGTATGTGTGGATGTGTTTGTGTGTACAAACTGACGTAATTTATTTCACAAGTTTGCCAGGCACCAGCTATTCTGCAGGTTTTATACAGAGTTATTAGTGAGCTCGTTCTGTAGAGTGACAGTAGAAGGTGTGGGGAAGCAGAGAGTAAGATATTGAGGCATATCACTGGGCACCCAGTTTTTCTACTTAAAAGCTGTATTATCATAGCAATTTCCTTAACCTCTTTGAGCTTTAATTTCCACATCTCTAAAATGGGGATGAAAGTTCTTCTCTCTGTTTAGTGCACGTAAAACAAGTAGCAAAGGACCTGGATTATGAAGAGGGTTTAATAACTGTTGATTCATTATGGGGTCTAGTAAGATAAAATCATATCAAATATTAGAAGTAGGATGAGAGCAAATAGATCATTTACACTATTCTTTAGAGGTCCATGAAGATTATCTTTGCTGCAACCCTAATATTAATGAACAGAGTAGAAATCAAACTTTTCAGCATAGGAAGAAGTTTATATTTGATTTACACCACAGATGCACATCTGCAGCATCTAAACATTCCATTCCTTGGCTAAAGATGTAACAAGCTACTTTAGGAAACCTGAGATTGCAAAATAAATGGAAAATGCTTGATCATTTAAATAAAAATACCAGAGGAATGAAAAAAGCCAAAGCATGCATGTGTACCAGTAAGGAAAGTTAACCAGCAGGAAGTCTCCACTATTTTTTTCAAGGCAAACAAATGGCTTCATTAGATGGGCAGGATATAAACCAAAACAGTCCGTCTCCATCGTTTTTTTTTTTTTGCACACAAACACATGCAGGAATAAAGTGTACATATCTAAATGTAAGTTCATTTTTGGTAAAGGCATTTTTGTTGGATTGAAAAAAAGTTGCAGAGTAGTGTATAAAATATGAACTTACTTTGTAGAAACAATGTCAAGCCTCACCTATATATAAGTAATGTGTTTGTGCGTGTTTATATGCCAGGCTATTATGTTGGGTACTGCAAAACAGGGTGCTCTGGAGGGATTTGGGGAGAGATTTTTGGTTATTGAAAACTCTTTTCATTATATAATCAGATACAAAGAGCATATATTTTTGGAACAAAACATTAAAGATAAAAAAAGGGAAAAAAATATATTTCCTCTTATCCATCTACCCATTCATTCATCAATTTAGTCATCATCCAATATTTATTTAATGCTTACTGGTGACCACTTAAGTAAGCTAACCGGTCTTCTCTGTGAGCTGTCAGACCTGACTTTTTCTAAGGAGCACTGGCTAAATTTGGTTTCATGTTGTGGGGTTAGCAATGTGGCTCTGTGCTTTGTCCTTGAATCCTTCCCCGTACTGTTTTAGGATAATCAGGATATATTACGTTTGAACCATTTGAATTTTCCTTTACCCCTTCATTTCCACCTCTAGTTCAAGGCTGACTGAATCTCAGATTCCACTGAATTGTGGGTGGTCATTAGTGGCAAGTCCATGGACTTTAGAGTCAAAAGGCCAGGATTTGAGTCTTAGCTCTTCCCATATGTTATGCTGGGTATACCACTTGCTTCTTTTTCAACCATAGCACTATTTTTTCTCCTTAAGTAATAATACCTATCTTGCAGCATGGCTGTTAAACTCAAATGGGATCAGATATGGAAAGTCTTAATAAATTGCAAAGTGATGGCTAAGTGTATATTTCTATTACTCCTCAAAGAATTTCTGATTTTGCTTCCTAATGGAGCACTATAACATTTTTACAAATATTTGCGGATTTCCACTTGAGGCAGGACTATGATAAGTTTGAATGGTCCTCAGAATCTTGGGTTTGTCCCCAAAGAACAGCTGAGGTATTAGGCAAATGTGGTTTCTTCCTGGTAAAGACAGTAAAACTCAATTAAACCAGCAAACACATCTGACCTGGTATAGTCGTCTTCAACAAGCATGTGCTTTGGGATTGGCGAGTACCTTCCTGGAGAGATGGGTGGCAGGGAGGTTTTGTATTCTAAAGTGCCATTGTTGCCAGAGAGAAGATGGTTTTCCATTGGTGGAGAATAAGCTGAGGGGTGAAAAAAAGAAACCTATGTGGGCGATTCAATGCATTATTCATTCGGAAGAAGTATTAAAAATAGAAAGGCTTTGCTACAGGAAAGAGATTTGGTGTCTTCCAAGACGGCGGGGGAGAGGGGTGCTGTTTGCATTTCATATGTAAGAGCACATGGTAACCTTTAGGACTGGAAAGATATAATAACAGTTTTATCTGTAACTCCAGTTAGTATAATTAGACAAAGAGAAGAATTGGATGAAAGACCCAGCACACACATTTTCAGAATGATGATTAATTTTCTATTGAAATGAAAAAGTTAACTTTCTAATTGCAGAGCTTACATTCATTTCACATGATTCATATACAATCATCATAGGCTCCTGAGCGAGCAAGTTTACCCATTCTTCAAGATACTTTTCAAATGCTAGCCTCTACATAAAGATTTTTCTGATTTTCAAAAGACAGATAATATATTCTTCCTCTGAGTTTCCAAAGGATATATATATATATATATATTTAAACTCTCCCATGGCATATAGATCTCTCTCTATTACTGCTCTTTGTATATCTGAATTAACCTTCCTTCCAACCAAGCTTCTTGAGGGTCATGATTGTGTCCTCTTTGCATCCTACATATTACCTTACAAGGTATCTTGCCCATATCAGTTACTCAATACATATTTGCTGAATTGACTAGAGAGTTTTGTTTTCCCCTCCTTTCCTCAATTTTGACATTAACCTTTTGTACCCTTCACAAAGCGGCCCACAGAGTCTCAAGGCTGATTTTCCTAAATTCATCCTGTTTGAAAAACTCTGAAAGTTAAAATTCTTTCACCTCCTAAGGTAAGCCTGATCTCAGCTTACTGCATACTTGAAAAAGAAACATGTTTTAGGGGCAAGTCATTTTATAATCATCACTATAAAAAGCAATAGTTACTTTAATGGGGAGGTAACAAAACGATTCAACCCTTAAATTTCTCCCAGGAGGAATATCTGCATTTGGGAGAGGTTAAACGACTTACTTAAGACCACATTAGTAATTAACGGCAGGTCCTGATGCACATTCTGATTTCCCAGTGCTCCAATTGGGATTCTCAAAATTTCAGAGTGAGTAGACTTACTGATATCTATGAAACTGTCCCTTAATTTACCTCCAAAGTGTGAAGTGTTTCTAAATCTAGTTCCCAAAGACAGAACCTTAGATAAGGCTTTTGTTGACCTATTAAGAAAAGGAGAAAACAAGGGGCTATGCAGCAGGAGACTTCATAAGGACCCTAGAAGAGTATGCTACAGTTAGTTCTTGCCCTAGAAGCTCCCACCCCCAATCCACCACATTGCCATAGAGATTGATGATTTTCTCTGGCTGCCCAGTCAATGTAACATAAGGTAAGAGCTATGACGCTGATGATTGAGGATAATGGTCTCACCATTTAAGCACAAGAGCCCTCCCTCAGGAAGAAGCACAGAGTTATCTCCAATCTATTTTTCAAGCCTCTCTTTTCTACTCTGCTACTATATATATCTGAACCAAGAAGAGAGAATCTTAAGACATGAGAGCTATCATGCTTTAGAGAGAGCCTTTAAAAATGTGTTACTGTAACACAAACCATTAAGTTTTCCAGAAAGGTGGACCTGTCAGCCTATCAGGGTATCCCACCTTTCAAACATTAGGTAGAGACCTGATAAGGCAACCAGGGAGTGAAGTGGACGATAGTCCCCTATGAAGTATTTCCTGAGACTAAACAAGAGTGAAGGTGCAAGAAGAGGACTTTGTCAGTAGTTTTGCTGAATTTCAAGTTTAACACTGAGTGTTGTACTTACAGTGAGTAATATCAGGTGGGCCATAAGGATCAGTCATATAAATGGTGGTGGGTTTGCCAACTTTTAGATAAACTACATCTGATGTGTTCTTCAATATTGCTACTGCCTCTTCATGTGTTACTTCTTCTAAGCTGTAGTTATTTACCTGAAAGGGGGAAAAAATCAATATTAAAGTTAAATCCATGCAGCTGAAGAGAAATATCCCAGCAAGAAGATATTTGGAAAGATGACCTTACTTAAAAATTAAATTGCAATGATTACAGTCCAGTATCTATATGATACTTTGGCAGAACAGAATGATTAATGGCATAAGCCAAGCAGATAAGGCACAGACTTTGATGCTATAAAACTTGGTTGCTTCTTGCTGTTTTTCTATAAGGAGGTCATACATTATAATGGAACTCAGATTATCATTTGTGGAAAAGGAAAATGAAAGGCCAAAAGTATTATAAATGTAATACATACACAATGAAGAAATATTTTCAAGAAAGCAAACAGAAGAAAATAAAAAAATCATGATCCATGATTTCCTATTTGGATACATACACACATACATACACATCCATCCTACATGCATGTATTTTATTCTTAACAAAATTGTGACTATATTATACATACTGTTTTAGAACCCATCTTTTAAAAATCTATAGTGTTTTCTAAACATTTGAGGATAGGTTATATTCACCAAGCTCCATATCATCAATGCACATCAATGATAAGATTTGTTTTCCTCAGTGCACTGTATTGCATGGCTATAATATAATTAAGTAATGTGATACTAATGCATGTTTAGTTTGCTTCTAATTTTTTGCTACTATAAAGAATATTGCATTGAACCCCTTTCTATGTAGATAAGTTTGATGATCTCTTTGGGGTAAATTCATAAAAGTGGAAACTGGTGAAAAAAACTATCTGAACATTAATAAGGTTTTTGATACCTATTTCCAAAAGTGACTTCTGGAAACATGGACAAGTTTACCCTCATACCAGAACTACATGAGAGCTCCCATTTCCCTATAACTTCATCAAATTTGGCTTTTATCATTTTAAATCTATTTCCCAACAAAAAAAGCCATTTCTTTAATTTTTACATTTTAAATACTTTCAAACTTACAGGACATTTTAAAAAATAACACAAACCCCATACAGAGAACCCCAACAATCCCATATATTCTCTGGATACCCAGATCCATCAATTTTTAACATTTTCACATTTTCTGTATCATTCTATCCATGTATCTGTCTGTCTAAGTATCTCTTTGTCTATTTTCTAAACATTTGAGGATAGGTTATATTCACCATGCTCCCTGAATATTTAATACTGCCATGTTCATGTCCTAAGACCAACGATATACACTTATAAAGCCACTTTAAGTACAGTTATCCCGTTCAAGAAATTTAACCTTGATATAAAGCTTATAGTCTATAGTCTATTTTTTTCCATATATACCTATAATGTCCTTTTTAGCCTGTTTTCTTCCCTTGTTAGATTCTGTTCAAGATCATGTATTGCATTTAATTGTCATTGTCTAATTAGTTGCTCTTTTTAAAAATTTTTTGTTTTGTTTCAGTTGTGGGAACATATATCCAGCATAAGCTTTCTCATCTTTAGCAGTTTGATATTATTTATGAATTCCAAAAAGAAATATAGATTATGTTTGTAAACTGGTCAGTTCCTCTGGCGTGATAACCCTTTGATTGTATTACATTCAGCTGAGATGTCTGATTAAATTATGTTAAGATTAGGGCTCAGATCCAACCACATCATTAGAGTGCAACTCAGTGTGGAGCCCCAGTGCCCTTGGGTTGATAAAACACTCACATGGGAGTAGCACACACAAGCAGATACACAGGAAGAGAGAGTGCTCCATAGACATGGCCCTTGGGAGAGGAACCTGATAGTCTACAGCTGACCCCAGAAAGAAATGAGCCTTGGGCAGAGTGACAAGCCTTAAGCTAGCCCACAGCTGAGATCTGAAGAACCTGGGACCACAGAGCCTTAAGAGGAGAACCCTAGCAGACATCGTCCGCCATCTTGTGTCAACACATGGCAACAGAGTTTGGGTGAGAACATACTTCTTATGGTACCTTGAGTTGGACTGTTTAGGGCTTGGCAAATGTAAACTCTACCTCCAATAATTATCCTTTATAAAAGCCAACAGAGTTCTGGTACTTTGCATCAATACTCCTTTGGCTGACTAATATACCATCTCAACCACTCCCAAGCATACCAGGCAGTGAAATTAATCATATTCACAGTGCAGCCTCAGCATCTTCCTTTTCCACCTTCACATCTCCCCAAAGGAAACCCTATACCCTTTATGCATTAACTCCCAACTCTCCCTGCCCCCTGTCCTAGAAAACTGTACTGTACTTTCTGTCCCTAGGAGCTTGGATAGTCTACAATATTTTCTTTGTAGTTACCGTGTAGCTTAAATGTGCCATTCTTAATGTATAACAATCTTAACTTCAATAGTATAACAAACTATGTTCCTATACCCCTCTGCCTCTCCACTTTTATGTAGTCTTGTAAAAAATTACATGTTTATATGAGTTTAAAACCACTGATTTCTCATTATATTTTATACATTTGCTTTTTAGATCCTGTAGGAAGTAAAAAGTGGAGTTACAAACCAAAAATAGAATAGTGCTAGCATTTCTATTTCCTCATGTTATTACCCTCACTATAGACCTTTATTTCTTCATGTGGCTTTAATTTATTGTCTACTGTCCTTTCCTTTCAACCCACTAAACTCTTAGCATTTCTTGTAGGGCTGGGCTAGTGGTGAAAAACTCTGTTAGCTTTTGTTTATCTGGGAAATCTTAATCTCTCCCTCATTTTTGAAAGACAGTTTTGCTGGATATAAGATTCTTGGTTGGCAATTTTTTTTTTTTGCCATCAGCATTTTAAATATGTCATCCCACTGCCTTCTTGCTTCCATGGTTTCTGATGAGAACTTGGCATTCAATCTTATTTAGGCTCCCTGTACATTACATGTTGCTTCTCTCTAGTGGCTTTCAGAATTCTCTTCATCTTTGGCATTTGATATTTTGAATATAATATTCCATGGTGTGGGTTTATGTGAATTTCTACTGTTTGAAGTTTGTTGAATACCTTAGATATGGATATTCTTGTCTGTTTTTCATTAAATCTGGGAAATTTTTTTGCCATTAATTCTGATTTCCTTTAGTTCTTTGAGTATATGTAGGCATTTCTTAAAAGTCTAGGTATGGTATGTCAAGGTCTGATCCTCCTTACATTTGGCTTCTAATTCTTTAATATTCACCTTTGACTGAGCTATCATTCCCTTTCTCTTTGTGTGTTTTAAATCTTTTGCTGAAACCTGGGCATTTTGATATTTTAATGTGTTCTCACTGGAATTTAGCCTCTGAGCCATCTTTTCCTTAAGCTTGCATTCAGCTAGTATTATGAACAACTTTTCCTTGAATGTTAGGAACTAAGGGAAAAAAAAAAAAAAAAAAGGAAGGAAGGAAAGAGAAAAAAAAAAAAAAAAACTTCTACTTTTTGCAGTTGACCTGTGTGAGAGCACTCTTTGAGGGCTTATTTGTACAATGAGTTTAGACAATAGCTCCAGGTCAAAGGATAGGGGCCTCCCTGATCCTTTCTATGCTTGCCCTTTGCCTTTTGTCTTGTGGCCCTAGGAATTCCCCTGTTTACAGGGATACAAGTGTCCTCTCTTCCTTAAGAAACAGTTTCCTCATGGTCCCAGGCACAGCACTGTATGTCCTACAGTCAGCAAACTCTTTCCCTAGGCAGTCACAACTTGACTGCTCCTCCTTAGCACTCTATAGGAGTGCTTTGTGAGCTGCATTCTACCCACAGGCCAAGTTCTGGGATGGCAAGCCTGTAATGCATATCCTGGTCCAGTTGCTTAGGCTGCCACCAATCACATTGTGCCAAACATACATGCTCCCAAAGTGTGCACAAGGGTTACTCTGCTCCCTCCAGAAAAAGGACTAGGGACCTGTACTGGGATTGTGGGTCCCTGTGCTGAGCCTGTGAGGGGATTAGAGAAGGGCCAGCCATGGTGCCAGGAAATCCTACAGCTTTTGCGTAGCCTTTATCTTGATTCATGGTCACCCTGTTTCTACAAGCCTTTATTTTCTGGAGCTTTGTAAAAGATGTTTCAGCCAGTTCTTGCTGGTTTTTTAAAGCTTCTGTTGGGAGACAGAGCTCAGACGTTTCTCACTCCACTATCTTGGTCAGGGCAGGACAAAATGCCATTTAACATGAGTCTATTTGCAAGCAAAAGAGTGCTAATGTTGGAACACAGGGCTGCTAAGCTGAGCAAGGTCAAGGATATCATGTTACTATGAGCTTTAAGACCTCCCTTTTATTGTACAAAAAAGCCTGTGATACAAATGCAATTCTTACTTCACAGCACTGGCATTACAATGGCTGTCTGAAATAATTTTAAGATAATATCTACAGGAAGGCATAGCCCTTGAGGAAATGAGAATAGCCATTCAGAAAGTATTTGAAATATCTAGGTTATCTTTATTTGAATACTATTTTCTTATAAAGTGATTCTTTAGTGAGTTTCTGCTGAAATGATATAGAATTAAAATAAATGTGCCAAGAACACTGGATTGGACCCCTAGAGTACATATTCTCTCTACTATTTAGTTATATTGTTAGTCATATAGTAACTTATAGCATTGCTACATATATTTGACTATGTTATTGTGTTACATTTGCTATTATGTTATGTATAAATTCCATGTGCCATGTAATCCCTAGTATTGTAGCCGAAATTATGGACCCTGAAATGGAGGGAATAGAACCCAACTGATGTGTAGTAATGTTGACTGTAAGCTTTCCATTAATCTGTAAGGCCCTCTACCATTTGCTATGTTTCTCCTCTAGCTAAGTGACTCAAGCATTTGTTGAGAATTTTTGCATCTGTGTTCATTAGAGAGATTGATCTGTAATTTTCTTTTCTTGTAGTATCTTTATCAGGCTTTGGTATTAGGGTGATGTTGGCTTTATAAAATGTGTGGGTAATTTTCCCTCCTCTTCAATTTTTTTGAAGAGCTTAAACAAGATTAGTGTTAATTCTTCTTGAAATGCTTGGTAGAATTCATCTGTGAAAACTTCTGGCCCTGAGCTTTTCTTTGTTGGGAGATTTTTGATGACTGTTTCAATCTCTTTAAATGTGATTCATTTGTTGAGTTCCTGTATTTCTTGTAGAGTCAAAGTAGATTGTACATTTCTAGAAATTTGTCCATTTCCTAGAATATGGACAAATATTTGGTATATAGTTTCTCATAATATACTCTGATGACCTTTTTATTTCTGTGGGGCCAGTCATAACTTCCCCCCTTTCATTTTTGATCTTTTAAATTTACATCTACTCTCTTTTTATCTTTGTTACTCTAGTTAAGGGTTTGTCAATTTTATTGATCTTTTATTGATTTTCTCTATTGTTTTGTTGTTGTTGTTCTCAATTTCATTTATTTCTGCTCTAATCTTTATTATCTCTTTCTTTCTACTTGCTTTGGGATTGCTTTGCTGTTCTCTTTCTAGTTTCTCCAGTTGTTCAGTTAGATCATTGATTTTAGCTTTTTCTTCTTTTTTAATATAGGTGTTTAGGGCTATAAATTTCCCTTTCAGCACTGTCTTCACTGTACCCCACACATTTTGATAAGTTGTGCCCTTGTTATCATTAGTTTCAAAACATTTATTTATTTTTCTTACAATTTCTTCTTTGACCCATTGATTGTTTAGGACTATGTTGTTTAGACTCCACACATTTGCAAAATTTCCCCTTTCCCTTCTATTATTGATTTCCAATTTCATCCATTATGATCTGAGAAGGTGCTTTGTATAATTTCAGTCTTTTGAGATTGAGGACTGCCTTGTGACCCAACATGTGGTCTATCCTGGAGAAAGATCCATAAGCATTTGAGAAGAATATATAACCCACTAATGTGGGATGCAACATTCTGTATATGTCTTTTAGTTCTAGTTCATTTATCATATTGTTCAAGTTCTCTTTTCCTTGTTGATCTTCTGTCTAGTTGTTCTATCTAATGATGTGAGTAGTGTGTTGAAGTCTCCAACTGTTATTGTAGAGATGTCTATTTTTTGCTTCAGTTTTACCAGAGTTTGCCTCATGTATTTTGGGACACCCTGGATAGCTGCATAGATATTTATGATTGTTATTTCTTCCTGGTGGATTGTCCCTTTCATTAATATATAATGATCTCATATATATATATATGTATCTTATAAATTTTTTGTATTTAAGTCTGCTTTGTCCAATATTAGTAGAGCTACCCCTACTTTTTTTTGGTTACTGTTTGTGTGAAGTATTGTTTTCCAATCTTTCACTTTCAGCTGGTTTGTATCCCTAGTTCTAAGATGATTCTCTTGTAGGCAGCATATGGAAGGATGATTTTTTTCAATCCATTCTGTCAGCCTATATCTTTTTTTATGTGGGAAATTTAAAAAAATTTATTCTATTTTATTGAAGTATGTCATTCATACATGAACATATATAAACAATACGCATATAATAAAAGTTGTGGACTTACAAAATAAGCAAGCATAACATTATACAGGAGTCCCATACATCACCCCACCATCAACACCTTGATTGGAGAGTTTAATTCTTTCACATTCAATGATACTACTATAAATGCATTATTTATTACCCTTTTTTTAATTATTTGGCTTTCATATATCACAACTTATTTTTGTCTGTCTTTTTACTCTTCGGGTTATCCTTTCTGCTAGTCTTATCTTCTATACTCTCCTCCAAGCCTCTCTCTACTGTCTTTTTCTTTGGGGCTGTAAGCCTCCTATAATACTTCCTGCAAAGGCAGGTTCTCTTTTACAAATTCTCTTAGTTTCTGTTTATTTGTAAATATTTTAAACTAACCTTCAAATTTGAAGGACAATTTTGCTAGATAAAGAATTCTTAGCTGGCAATTTTTCTCCTTCAGTATCCTAATTATACCATACCACTATTTTCTTGCCTCCATGATTTCTGATAATAAATCCACACTAAGTCTTCCTGGGCATCTCTTGTATGTGATTGGTTTGATTCTCCCTTGCTGCCCTCAGAATTTTCTCTTTATCTTTGATGATTGATATTCTGAGAAGTATGTGTCTTGGAGTAGGTCTATTCAGATTTATTCTGATTGGGGTACACTGTGCTTCTTGGACATGTAAATTCATTTATTTTGTGAGAGTTTGGAAATTTTCAGCTATTATTTCCTCAAATACTCTTTCTGTCCCTTTTCCCTTCTCTTTTCCTTCTGGAACTCCCAAGACATGTATGTTGTTGTGCATTGTGTTATTGTTCAACTGCCTGAGCCCCTGCTTAGTTTTTTCCATTCTCTTTTCTCTCTTCAATTTCAGCTGTTCTGTCTTCTGGATCACTTACTCTTTCTTCTATCATTTTGAGTCAGCTGTTGTATACCTCTAATGTTTTTTTTATCTCGCCTATCATGTCTTTCATTCTCATGAACTTTGTTACTTTTCTATTCAGGTTTTCAAATTCTCTTTTGGGTTTACCTGGTGTCTTCTTGATGTCCTTTATCTCTTTAGTCATATTGTCTTTCAACTCATTGATTTGATTTTGGAGATTTCTATGAACCTTGTTGATTAGGTGTCTCAAATCCTGTGTCTCATCTGGGGCTTTGATACATTCCTTTGTTTTGGCCATTTCTTCCATTTTCTTAGTATGGCTTGTAATTTTTTGCTAATGTCTAGGCATCTGATAATTATGGTGAGTTTACACTGATGCTCAATCTCTCTTGTGTAGGATTTAGTGGTGGGAGGCTGTGTGTTACTGCTATTCTTTGATTCTTGTTTCAACCTGTTCTAGGTCTTTAGGACTGCCCCTGTTAGTTGCTTAAGTCTGGGCCATGGACCCAATAATGGATTGCAGACCTGCTTTCAAGGGCCTTGGGAAAGTGGCTGTAAAGATCTGAAATAAGCCTGTCTTTCTTATTTACTTTTAATTTCCTCACCTTCTCTTCTTTGATCCACCAGCAGATGGTGCTCTTCAGTAACCCTCTTAGTTCAAAGCCTGGTTGGAGTGTGTTCAATGCAACAAGACAGCCACAATGTGAGAGATAATCCTGCCTGGAGGCTATTCAGAGCCTTGCAATTCAAGCTTTCTCAGAGGCTGTTCTCCAACCTCTGCTAGCAGCTCCCTCCCTTTCCCTGGTTAGGAAATAATTCCGCTCCCTTCTGAGTCCTCAACAATTAATCTCAGTCAGTAGCAAGGGTGTTGGGGGTGTCAGATCTCTTTAGTCCCATGCCAGCACCCAACACAAACAATCCCCTGCCCCCACATTTTCCAGCCCTGGAAAGGCTCATGGTACATAGCAGACCAAATTTGTTGGCCAAAAGCTAAATCAGCCTTAGGCTCCTGCTCTCTCTCTCATGTCCTGTGGAAGTGGACCTCTGCAGCCCCCACTGTCTGTAGCCACCAGCCAAAAGTCAGAGAAGTCAAAGCTGTCTGCTCGGAAGCTGGGGGGAAGGGAGTCAGCAGCTGCAGATGCAGCTTCTATTCATAGTCTTTCCATCAAGATTCTTTTCCTGTGCCCCTCTCTCTTCTGGGTGTTGTCCAGTCTTCCCTTAGTGCCCTAAACCCAGAACAGTTTTTTTTCCTGGGCCATTACTGCCTGTCCTCTGTCTATTTTTCTGGGAGAGAAGTGAGTCCTGTGTCTTTCTAATCCATCATCTTCCTGGAAGTGTCATATATTTTGGCATGATATACTTATCCTCCATAGGTAGACACTAATATTTAGACCTGTTTTACAGGTGGAAACAACTTATGTTTAAAGAGGTTAACTTGCAACAAAGAGACCACACAGGCCCCAAGTGACGAAGCCATCAGTTGCATCCCAGTCCTTCTGACTCCAGACAGGAGTATGGCAGTTCCTCAGTGACCACTAAATGATGCTGCCTTTGAAGAGGTGCTGGCAAGGATAGACATACTGACCAATGGAACAGAACTGAGAGTTCTGATATAGGACTTGAATATATGGTCAACTTATATTCCACAAGGCCACCAAGCTGACTCAACTGGGAGAAAATGGCCTCTTCTACAAATGGTGCTTGGAGAACTGGATATCGATATCCAAAAGAATGAGTGAGGATCACTATCTCATGCCCTATACAAATATTAACTCAAGTTGGACAAGTATCTAAATGTAAGAGCCAAGACTAGAAAGCTCCTAGAAGTAATGAAAGGAAGCATATATGAGATCTTGTAGTAGGAAATGGTTCCATAAACTTTACATACAAAGCACAAGCAATGAGAGATAAAATAGATAAATGGAACCCCCTCAAATTAAAAACTTTTGTGTTTCAAAGGAGTTTGTCAAGAAAGGGAAAAGGCAACCTACTCAATGGGAGAAAATATTTGGTAACCATCTATCTGATAAGGGCCTAATATCCAGCATATATAAAGAAATCCTACATATTGAAAATAAAAAGACAAACAACCCATTTTAAAAAATGGGCAAGTGATCTGAATAGACATTTCTCCAAAGAAGAAATACAAATGACTAAAAAGCACATGAAAAGATGCTCAATATCACTAGCTATTAGAGAAATGAAATAAAAACTACAATGAGATATCATCTTACACTTATTAGACTGAAGGCTATTAAAAAGACAAGAGAACTGCAAGTGTTGGAGAGGATGTGGAGGAAAGTAAACACTTATCCACTGCTGGTGGGAATGTAGAATGGTACAGCCATTGTGGAGGACAGTTTGGCAGATCCTCAGGAAGCTAACTATAGAACTGCCATGTGATCCAGCAATCCCACTGCTGGGTATATACACAGAAGAATTGAAAGCAGGGACATGAACATGCACACCAATGTTCATAGTGGCATTATTCATTATTGCCATAAGTTGGAAGCAACTCAAGTGTCCATCAACAGATGAATGGATAAATAAATTGTGGTATATACATACAACGGACTATTACTCAGCTGTAAGAATGAATACAGCATAAACACACGGGATAACATGGATGCATCTTGAAGACCTTAGGTTGAGTGAAGTAAGTTAGCCACTGAAGGACAAATATTACATGACCTCACTGATATGACTTAAGCAAATTCAGCAGACTCACAGAGCTAGAGTCTGGAAGATAGGTTAACAGGAGACAAAAAGGGAGTAGAAGGTGGTGAGTCAATGCCCCTATGTACAAAATCTATGATAAGGTAGAAGGGTGTGGTTGGGCAGTGGATGGGCGTGACAGTGGTGCAATGATACTATTGGATTCAGTGGTGCTGGTCTGTGAGGGGGAGTAAGATAGGGGGAGGGGGGGTTGGACTATCCGGAGAACTGGAGGGAAGGTGGGGAAAGGAGCAAGTGAACTCTGGAGATTTGCACATCTGTAGTTAAAACTACAATGGTATGAATGTTCCTTTGGCAAATATGGCAGGGAAGGGTTACTGGTGTAGGGCATTGGGTGTGGTAGGAATATGTGGGAAAGGGCACACCTGGGGCATGCCTTTATGGAATATGTAAGTATTCATCTTGTCATAGGGTGTTATCTCAGTGGGTGGAGACTCACCATGTAAAGAAGAAAATATTAAACTCCCATCCTGGGAAGCCCTGATATATTCTCAATTAGAGGGACAAGACTCTCTCGAGAACATAGGCAGTGCCTAATAAAGAAAAACAGACCAATATGTCATGCTTTCAATATTATTGCAAGCAACTATGAACCTTATTCTTCAAAAATTGAAACTTAGTGGTTATCATAGGTTCAGAGGAGAGGGGGAGGAAAGAATAGAATAGATGGAACATAGGGTATTTTTAGGGCATTAGAATTTTTCTGCATGATATTGCAATAATGGATACAGGCCATTTTATATTTAATCAAAACCTATAAAAGTGTACAGTACAAAATGTAAACCATAATGTAAACCATTGACCATGCTTAGTAGCAAAGCTTCAATATTTGTTCTTCAATTGTAACAAATGTACCATTCACATGTAAAATGTTATTAATAGGGGAGAGTAGAAAAAGGGGAGGGCATTGGGTATATGGGAATCCTCTAAATTTTCTATGTGACTTTTATGTAACCTGTATTAGTCAGCCAAAGGGGTGCTAATGTGAAATACCAAAAATGGGTTGGTCTTTATAAAGGGTATTTATTTGGGGTAGAAGTCCACAGATACCAGGCCATAAAGTGTTAAGTTTCTTCTCTCACCACAGTCCATTGCCATGTGTTAGAGCAAGAGAGCTGCCGGCGTTTGCCAGGGTTCAGGCTTCTGGGGTTCCTCTTTTCCTGGGGCTGCGTTTCTCTCTGGGCTTAGCTCCTGTTTCCTCCACAAGGTCAGCTGTAGATGATCAGGCAAACAGCTCGCTTCTCTTCTCCTGGGGCCTTCCTTCCAACATCAAAACTGCTTCTCAAAAACTGCTTCAACTCTGTTCTTGCCATGCCTTTTATATTTGATTCCCCACCCACCAAGGGGTGGGTCTCAACACCCTACTGATGTGGCCCAGTCAACACCCTAATCATAACTTAATCATGGCCCAGATTAACAGATCAGTTTACAAGCATGATCCAATTATATTTTTGGAATTCATAATTACATCAAACTGCCCAACTGCAACATAACCTAATGCCTCCTTGAAGATAAAGTGAAAGAAAAAAGACACTGGGGGAACACACAGAAGAAATTGTCACTGTACATACAGGATAACAGATATTACAGTGATTAAAGACACGGTGTACAAAATTTTAAAATTTTACTTCAAATTTTATTTTTCTATTTTTATTTTTCTATTTCATTTGTTTTTTTTAAATTATTATTATTGTATTATTAATTTTATTCAGTTATGTTTTTGGCCTCATTTTTGGGGAGGTTTTGGATCACACAACTGTGGCAAGGGAAGATCACTGGGGCAGGGTGTTAAGAATGGGGAATGTGTGGGGAGGGGTGCACCTGGGGCATGCCTCTAAGGCATACGAATAAGTCCAAGTGTTCATGGGGCATTGTCTTGGTGGGCAGAGACCCACACAACACCTTAAAGAATCTTGAATTTCCATGCTGAGGATTCCTGCTACATTCTCTAATAGAATGGCAAGAATCCCCTGAGTACATGAGCAGTGCCTAATGAAGGAAGACAGACCATTACGTCAGGTCCTTGATATTGATGACTGTCATTATGAACCTTTTCTTGTGAGATTGAAACTTTGCCTAGTATTATATATTGCCTAAGAGTTACCTCCTGAAAGCCTCCTTGTTGCTCAAATGTGGCCTCTCTCTAAGGCAAACTCAGCATATAAACACACTACCTTCCCCCCAGCATTGAACATGACTCCCAGGGATGAGCCTCACTGGCACTGTATTAGTCAGCCAAAGGGGTGCTAATGTAAAATACCAAAAATGGGTTGGTCTTTATAAAGGGTATTTATTTGGGGCAGAAACCCACAGATACTAGGCCATAAAGCATTAAGTTTCTTCTCTCACCACAGTCCATTGTCACATGTTAGAGCAAGACAGCTGCCAGCGCTTGCCAGGGTTCAGACTTCTGGGGTTCCTCTCTTCCCAGGGCTGCGTTTCTCTCCGGGCTTAGCTCCTGTTTCCTCCACAAGGTCAGCTGTAGACGATCAGGCAAACAGCTTGCTTCTCTTCTCCTGGGGCCTTCTTTCCAACATCAAAACTGTTTCTCAAAAGACTGCTTCAACTGTCCTTTGCCTTGCCTTTTATATTCGATTCCCCACCCACCAAGGGGTGGGGCTCAACGCCCTAATCCTAACCTAATCATGCCCAGATTAACAGATCAGTTTACAAGCATGATTCAATTATATTTTTGGAATTCATAATTACATCAAACTGCCACAGGCACCAAAGGATCATTACGAAGCACCAACTAGCAATGCATTTAGAAAAATACCTTGACCAAAAGGGGTAAATATTGAATACAGATGTGTTTTTATGGCTAAGAGATTTTAAATTGAGTCAGGAAGTCATGTCAGAGGTTATGCTTATGCATGTCTCAGCAGGATCTCATTGAGTACCACAGTAAACAGTGCCTCAAACAGCAGGGGTCCTGAGGGCTCTAGAGACATCTAGATGCTATAAGCAGGGCAGACAGGCTCAGCAATTCAGAACTCTGTCAGTAGGCCTTAGTTTGGAATTTATGCTCCCCAGTGTAATAGAGTTAGATTCATTTATAGTTTCCGTACACATGGCTCTTCTGTCCCTTTTATTTGAACCTATAATTAGCACCATACTTTAAAAATATATGTCCCAAGACTTAAATCTTTGGTCTGGTCATGAGCCAGTTGAGCCCCAAATCTCAGCAGAGTTGCAACACCTACTCTCCAGCTCACTAGACTTACCCAGGACAACTAACAAGGAAATAATGATGGACAATGCCCATACCAAGGAAACAGAGAGTATCTGCAACTGCAAACAAGACAGTTCCATCCATATTCCCCATGGTATCTAAGCCCCTTCTCAATTAGAGTGGGCATCACCATCCCCAAATCCTCAATATTGGGAAATGAACAATAGACTAAAGTAGACTTATTATTCTATTATAGACTTATTATTATTCCAGCAACAGAAGAACTTGTATCATTGATATAAAGGCAGTGGTCACCAGAGGTTCTGGGGGTGGTGGGGGAGAGGGAAGAATAGGTGTAACATAGGGGCATTTTCGAGACATTGGACTTATTCTGCATGATACTACAATGAAGGATACAGGCCATTACACATTTTGTCAAAACCTATGAAATAGTACAGGGCAGTTTAAACTAGAATGTAAACTATAGTCCATCATTAGTAGCAATGCTTCAATATGTGTTCAT
Source organism: Tolypeutes matacus (assembly GCA_026826555.1). Lineage (NCBI taxonomy): Eukaryota > Metazoa > Chordata > Mammalia > Cingulata > Chlamyphoridae > Tolypeutes > Tolypeutes matacus. The sequence continues at coordinate 13,926,542 of JAKSZT010031676.1, forward strand.
CAATTGTAACAAATATGTCACACTAATGAAACATTTTGTTAATGTGGGAAAGTGAAGGTAGGGGACGGAGTAGGGCATATGAGAATTCCAAGTACTTTTTTTCTTTTAAGATTTATTTTTATTTATTTATTTATTTCTCCCCACTCCCTCACTGTTTGCACTTGCTGTGTGCTATGTCTTTAGGAGGCACAAGGAACTGAACCTAGGACCCCCAATGTGGGAGGGAGGCACCTAATTGCTTGAGCCACTTCCGTTCCCTGCTTCGTTGCATATCTCATTATGTTTTTTCTTCTTGTGTCTCTTGTTGTGTCATCTTGTTGCATCAGCTTGCCTCACCTGCCTATCGCATCAGGTTGCTGTCTTGCTCGTTTTCTTTAGAAGGCACTGGGAACCTCTGCTCCCTGCTTTGTGTGTCTCTCATTATGCTTTTCTTCTTGTGTCTCTTGTGTCAGCTTGCCATGCCTGCCTGTCATACCAGCTCACTGTCTTCTTTAGGAGGCACTGGGAACTGAACCATGGACCTCCCATGTGGTAGGCGGGAGCTCAGTCACCTGAGCCACATCCACTTCCCATGAATCCCATATGCTTTTGATGTAACGTTTATTTATTTAAGAAAATGAATAAAAATTTAAAATTAAAAAAAAAAAAAAAAGAAAAAAGAGGAGCTGGTTTATTGAAACATAGTGCTTCTTATCATCACTTCTTTCTCCCTTCAGGGGAACAGGGTCTTCCTCTATGTTTTCATATAGAATTAACATATATTCACAAGTAGTATAAAAGCCTGAGTAATCATAACACTACTCCCTCAATCTGGTGGTAACAGTATATATTTTCTTAATACACTGACATTATAAAAAAGAAAAAGAAAGAAAATGGAAAGTAGAGTGATCTAGCTGTCTATTCACAACATATTTATATATTTGATAAATCACTTATTTTAGGGCAGTACAACTTATGCTTAGATAATGAATATTGGCAAGTGATGCTCATTACAATGGTTTAAAATGTGTACAGAAGTGGGTGTTTTCTCGGAAATAGTCTCTGAATATTGTGGTCCTGGCACTCAGAAACACCTCTATTCAAAAAATAGAAGAGAAAAGGAATGTTGTGCCATAACACAGAGGGAATGGCAAGCCAACAGATAAAGACCCAAAAGGCTAGAAACTTACTGGATTAGATTCTAAATGGCACTAAAGCTCTATTGCTGGCAAGGGCTCAGAAAGCATACAGCTCATGAAATTATAAGGGAAAGAGATGTGGGACGGTATTTATTAAATTGCACTTTCACCACTTTTAATGTGGGCAGGGAAACGATCCAGACAATATTCCTTTCAAGTGCATTTTTGGGGAGTGACTATGCTAAAGGTTTTCAGACTACCAGGAAAATCTTCAGACCAAAAAAGCAGAAGTTGAGGAAAGGGGTGAGGTGAGGAAAGAGAGAATACTCTGGGGATAACAGTAATAGTTTAAAACAGTAGTCCTTTCAACTACTTTCTTTCAGTTGATTTTTATTGGGTGTCTGAAGTATTGAAGATTTCATATAGATACCAGTCTCAGAACAGATGGTAGAATATTGGCAACATACTGTAGCAATTAACAGCTCATGCAACCTTTTTGAGTCAGACCAGGATTTGAGTCCTGGCCCCAGTACCTCCTAACTGCATGATTTCAGGGAAATTTAGTTAATCTCCCAAACCTCAGTGCTGACATCTGTAAAAGAGCAACAAGTCAGTGCCTTAAAACTCCATTGCTTTAAATGTAATGACCTAGGTAATGTTAACCATTGTTACTATTACTCTTGTCATCATCCAGCCTTCTTCTAGGGAAAGGAATTCTTTATGAAAATTTTCACTGAGCATTTTCCTGTAAACATCTGTGAACTAATGAGTTTAATTAGGATACTGCTGATGAGACTTCTATGTGGTTTTTTAAAAGAGCTTTAGAATAGTATGGGAGCTGGACCAAAAAAAAAAAAGTGCTTTTTTGTGCTGAAGTTGTCAAAATGTTTTTCACAAAAGTGGGTTTGTTTGGGTTAATTATGTGTGTGTATTGTCCTGTGAACGCTCAAGATAAAGGGCCTACAGCTGGAGCTGACTGTATGTAGAGAGAAGGGATTTTACACTGATTGGGGAGTTGCACTTGTTGTTTTTCTTTTTTATTATCATTTTTCTTTATTTTGCATCAAGTCTGCCTATAAACGGTGAACCCTGGGCAACTGGCCTGGTTTCAGAAAAAGTACCATATGCATATGAATGTGGGGTGCACTACACAGAGGTGGACATACGTGCAGCCTGGCTCTGTGTTTGCAGTAGGAAAAAGGACCAAGGCCAAACAAGAGAGGCTGGAGGTTAGATGATTCGACCTCCCAAAAAGAAGAGGGAACATTGAATTTGAACACAGTGCAGACAAAAAAGGCGAATCAGCTGAAGAGAAAGGTGTCAGGAGACTTGCAAGAATGGAACATGACAAGTTTTATGGGAATTCAGAGTATACACAAACCCATAAGTGATGGTAGAAGGGTGGGAGGTGTGGGGACCTGAGAGAGTGGCAAAATGGTGTTAATATTATATATTAGTTTATTGTGTTTATTTGTGTTGATGAGAAAGATAACATTTATCTGAAAATATTCTGTAATATAAAGCAGTACACAAATAGAAATCATAACAACCATAAAAAGATATCATCCTTTTGCTAAACTGATGCTGAAAATAATCTCTTTCTATTCAGAACTCTTTTTCTGGAAATTCTCACCTCTGTCTTGTGCAACATTTACTCCTGCAGTGTCCCATCTCACCTGAAAGACTGACCATCTCAAGGGAAATAATTAGATATTATCATCAGATGCATTGTAAGTAGTAGGCACCAAATAAATGTTAACCTAATAAGCTAGCTAAGTTTGTAAGAAACATAATGATCTTGGCATACCCAAGAAAAGCAATCAAAATTGTCCATTTTACAGGACAAATGAGGCATTTGGGTTTAGATTCTATTTTCCATTTGTGTTGAATCAGATAGGAAAGGATAAGGAATGACCGTCATTCAACCACACATTTATTGGACACTCACTATGTGCCAGCATGGAGTTTAAGAATGAAAAGCTGGTACAAAATGTGAGCACCAACTCACATCATCTTAAAACTTATACAATCAAAGCTCCAACAGTGTGACTTTCCTCCTCCTTCATTAATCAATGATGCATTTCTTAACCTTTTATGAGAGAGCGTGTGTGTGTGTGAGAGAGAGAGAGAGAGAGAGAGAGAGAGAGAGAGAGAGAGAGAGCATGCGCAATATTTTGATTTACTCGATCTTTCTTTATGGCTGTAGTCATCAAAATGAATAGTATTGTATGAACCCCAGGGCAATCCACTGGCGCAAAGGAAAAAAATCTTAGAACTTCTATTAATATTTATCACATTGATCTTCATCTTCTGGGTTTTTTTTGGTACATACTTTAAAATGTACATAATGTGCTAGCATATGATATGTGTATGCAATTTAAGATAATATACATATATTATAGGAAACTTTTTGCTTTTTAACTGATGGTGTGTGCTAGTGGAATAATTTAAAAACCTCCACTCTGTAATATGTGCAGAGCTATGATATCTATAGAGTGCGTTCTATAAACTCACTATATTAAACTCATTGTAAGAAAAAGAAACAAAAAAGGATAAACTGGAAGGCTTTAAACCTTTAATAAAATATATAATTGTACAGAGTTATGGTATTAGTTAATTGCAATAGAAGGAAATTATAAGGAGTTCAAGAAATACCAGGTTTTTCAGGTGTTTCAGAAGCAACTCTAATGACAGGGCACTGAGTTTTAAGGGTGAATTGTTTCTAAATGATTTTCATCTTTTTGCAGGAAATTGTTAAATGATGCAATATCAGCTTGTTGGAATGAGTATTATCATCACAGTCATCCTCAGCAGTGGCGGTGATGGTGGGGAGGGGTAGAATGTGGTTAGGTCAGGGTAGAAATGAGGTTCTTAACCTGGTGTACATTAGAACAATTTGGAAAACTTTAAAAAATGAAAAATGAAGTATGGCTTCTACCCCAGAGATTCTTATTTAATTATTCAGAGTTGAGGAATGTGTTACCATGAGAACCAAATGTGTAACTGGGATTGAATAAACTATGGAGAGGAATTTGCCTCTAGAATTTTGATATTTAGGTCTCTATCTAAGTTATGTAATTATTTACTAGTTATATAATATTTAGAATCCCTATTATCACCTATGAGTTTCAATTTCATCTTCTGATAAATAAGAATAACAGTAATGACTACCCTAACCACCTCTCAAGTATTGCAGTGAAGATTAAGCAAGGGAATATCGGTGAAAGCTCTCTCTTTTTTGGTATTCTTATTCATTTTTCCTTTATTTTAAAGAAGCTTTAGATTACATAAATGTTACATCGTACTCATCCAGGACAACTAACAAAAGTATGATGATGGGGGAATTTCCAGAAAGATGGCATCGGAATAGGCAGGCAGGGCTCAACTCTCTCATAAAAACAATGGAGAAAGAGCCAAAAGCTGTTTGAGGGACATGTTTTGGAGGTCAGCAGATCAGGCAGTGCTACACAACTCCCAGGAGGGTGAGGGACACAGCGGTGGAGAATGCAAAACAACAAACATGAGTTACCAAACCTAGCCAGTGGCCAGGAAAGGTTCATCTCCCCCACTCCCAATATTAAGCTGGAGTAAAACCCCAGGCTCACTGCAGACTACTGAGAGGGAAACAGACATCCTCCCCACCAGCTGTTATAAGGGAAAAGGGAGGGAGAGTCTTGGATTTCTCTTCAGTGAATTCTGCCAGTAGAGCCTGCTTTGAATCTCAGCTCTGTCCAGATCAAAATACAGGAAAGCATAGAATAAAACACTTCCGTTGAAAGGTGCTGATGAGCACCAACTGCTGGCCAGTTTGGAATTTGCATGGACAAAAATTGACTTGGGTGTCTATGTACCCTATCTCCAATCTGTGCCCCATCAGAAATCAAAGAAGATTGCGAATATTCTTGCTGACTTGATTTTGTGATAATCAGGATAGGCTAAACATTTGCTATATAAGAAACCATGCATGCGTCCCCAGACCTAGTTTTTCTCCCTAGGTCTGGGTTTTAGAATGCTGGTGATAAACTAAGCCGGATTTATTGTATGACCATCCTGTATGGGAAAAGACTGTAACTTTGGGTATCTTTAGTCAACCTTTAAGAGATATAGCAGGGGGACAGATGTGGCTTGGGTGGTTGGGTGTCCACCTCCCCTGTGGAGGGACCTGGGTTCAATCCCTGGGACCTCCCAGTAAAAATGAAAAAAAGAAATATAGAAGGTGCGTGGGCCACCAAATCCCTCGTGCGGGTGCACTGCCAGGCTCCACGAGCAGGTGAGCTGTCAGGCCCCGTCCGTAGGTGCACTGTTAGGCCCCGCGAGCCATGCAGCAAGATGAAGACATAACAGGAGAGTGACACAAGGGAGAGCCAAGACGAGACGTGCCAAAAAACCAGGAACTAAGGTGGCGCAGGTGGTAGGACACCTCTCTCCCAATCGGAGATTCCGAGAATCGAATCCTAGTGAAGACAGGAGGAGAAGGATGAGAAGAGAGGGCAGGAAATGGACACAGAGAGTTGCCCAATGAATGGACACAGAGGCAGCAAGAATGGGGGTGGGGGGGTGGGGGTAAAAATGGATAAAGATAAATAAGTAAATAAATCCTTAAAAAAAATGTATAGGGAAAGAAGATACAGACTATAGTTAGTAGTGATAATTTGACAATGCTCTTTCATGATTTGGTAACAAATGTTTCACAACAATGCAGGGTGTGTGGGAGCCCTGTATGATGTTATGCATGTTTGTTTTGCAAGTTCACGATGTTTTTTGAACACTTATAGTTTATGTATGTTCATGTATGAATTATATATTTCAATAAATTGTTTAAAAATAAAAAAATAAAGGAAATAAAAAAATATCAAAGGAGCTGTGAAGAAAAAAAAAACAATAGGCAAGAGAGAGAAATTGTATATGAGGGTAAATTCACCAACATATTCAGATGCCTAGACATGGAAAAAATTACAAGCATACTAGGACACAGGAAGAGATGGCCCAGTCAAAGAAACAAACCAAATATCCTGTAGAGATACAGGATTTAAGACAATTAATCAATGATAATCACAAAACTCTCCTAAATCAATTCAAAGAATTGAAAGAAAATATGACTAAAGAGTTAAAGGATATTGAAAAGACACTGGGTGAGCAGAAAGAGCAATTTCAAAGCCTGCAAAGTAAAGTAACAGAGCTTATGTAAATGAAAGACAGGATGGATAATATTAAAAATACACTAGAGTCACATAAGAGCAGATTTGAATTGATCCAAGGCAGAATTAATGATTCTGAAGACAGAACATCTGAACTAGAAAAGACAGGAGAACAGAGAGAGAAGAGAATGGAGGAAATGGAATAGGGTCTCAGGGAACTGAAAGACAATGTGAACAAGCAAACATACGTATTATTGGTGTCCCAGAGGGAGAAGAGAATGGAAAAAGGGCAGATAGAATATTTGAAGAAATAATGACCAAAAACTTCCCAACCCTTATGAAAGACATAAATATCAATATCCAAAAAGGACAACACATTCCAAAGAGAATAAATCCAAATAGATCTACCCAAGACACCTACTATTCAGAATGACAAATATCAGAGATAGAGGATTCTGAAAGCAGCAAGGGAAAAGCAAAGCATCACATACAAGAGAAACTCAATAAGATTAGTGCTGACCTCTCATTGGAAACCATGGAGGGGAGAAGAAAGGATGTATTCAAGGTATTGAAAGAGAAAACCTGCCAGCCACAAATTCTGTATCCAGCAATGTTCTTCAAAAATGTCCTGCAAAAATGAGGGTAAGTTCAAAGTATTCACAGACAAACAAAAACTGATAGAATATGTTCCCAAAGACCATAATTACAAGAGAACTACAGGGAGTGCTGCAGCCTGAATGGAAAAAACTGGAGTGAGAGACCTGGAGAATGGTGTAGAAATGAAGATGAGGAAGGGTATATTAAAGGGTAAAAAGACAGACAATATTATGATATGACAACAGAAAGCCAAAGGACAAAGTGGCTGACGTAAGTAATGCATTTACAGTAGTAACATTGAATGTTAATGCTTTGAACTCCCAATCAAAAGACATAGACTGATAGAATGGATAAAAATATATGAGTCATCTATATGTTGTCTACAAGAGACTCACCTCAGATGTAAGGACACAGCCAGGTTAAAAGTGAAAGGTTAGAAAAATATATAGAATGCAAATAGAAACCAGAAAAGAGCTGGAATAGTGATTCTAATATCAGACAAAATGGATTTTAAATGCAAAACTGTTTTAAGGGATGAAGAAGGTAATTGCATATTAATAAAAGGGGCAATTCACCAAGAAGAAATAACAAAATATTTATGCACCTAATCTGAGTACCACAAGATACATGAGGCACACTCTGGCAAAACTTGAAGAGAAAAATAGATATCTCTACAATAGTAGTTGGAGACCAATACACCACTCTCAGTATTGCATAGAACATCTGGACAGAGAATAAAGAAAGAAACGGAGAGTTTGAATAATATGATAAGTGAACTAGACCTACAGACATCTATAGAGCACAGCACTCCCACAGAACAGGATATATATTCTTATCAAGTATTCATGGATCCTTCTCCAAGATAGACCATATCTTGGGTCACAAGACAACTCTCAATAAATTAAAAAAGGTTGAAATTATACAAAACACTCTCTCTGATCATAACAGAATGAAGGTGGAAATCAATAATGTATGGAAAAAGGGAAAATTCATAAATGTGTGGAAATTAAACAACTCTCTTTTAAATAATCAGTAGGTCAAAGAAGAAATTGTCAGAGAATTCAGCAAATATCTTGAGATGAATGAAAATGAGAATATAACATATCAAAACCTATGGGAAAATGCAAAGGCAGTGCTGAGAGGGAAATTTATAGCCCTCATGGCTTACATTAAAAAAGAAGTAAGAGCTAAAGTTGAAGATCTAATTACACACCTGGAGGAACTAGAAAAAGAACAGCAAACTAATCCCATACCAAGGTGAAGGAAGAAATAGTAAAGATCAGAGCATAAATAAATGAAATTGAGGGAAAAAAAAAAAGAGAGAATGAACAAAACCAAAAGTTGGTTCTTTGAGAAGATCAACAAAATCGACAAACCCTTAGCTACACTGACAGCGAAAAAAGAGAGAAGACACAAATAAATAAAATCTGAAATGAGAGAGTGAACATTACCACTGGCCCCACAGAAATGTAGAAATCATAAGAGGATACTATGAACAACTGTATGACAAAAACTAGACAATGTAGAGGAGATGGACAGTTTCCTAGAAACACATGGAACACCTACACTGACCCTAAAAGAATTAGAAGACCTCAACAAACCAATCACAAGTGAAGAGATTGAAACAGTCATCAAAAACATTCCAAAGATGAAAAGCCCAGGACCAGATGGCTTCACAGGTGAATTCTACCAATAAGTCAAAGATGAATTAATACAAATCTTGCTCAAGGTCTTCCAAAAAATTGAGCAGGAAAGAATGCTACCAAACTCATTCTATGAAGCCAACATCACCCTAATACCTAAACCAGACAAAGATACTATGAAAAAAGAAAATTACAGACCAATATCTCTAATGATAATGCAAGCATCCTCAACAAAATACTTGCAAGCAGAATCCAAAAGCACATTTAAAGAATTATATACTACAATCAAGTGGGTTTTATCTCCGGAAGGCAAGGGTGATTCAACACAAGAATATCAATTAGTGCAATAAACCACACTGGTAAATTGAAGTAGGAAAATCACACGATCCTCTCAATAGATGCAGAAAAGGCACTTGACAAAATACAGCACCCTTTCTTGATTAAAAAAACACTCCAAAAGAGAGAAACAGAAGAATGCTTTTCAATATGGTAAAGTACATATATGAAAAACCTACAGCTAGTTTTGTACTCAATGGTGAAAGACTGAAGGCTTTCCTACTGAGATCAGGAACAAGACAAGGATGCCCACTGTCACCAATGTTATTCAGTATTGTGCTAGAATATCTAGCTAAAGCAATTAGGCTAGATAAAGAAATAAAAGGCACGCAAATAGGAAAGGAAGAAGTAAAACTTTCACTATTCACTGAAAATATAATCCTTTATCTAGAAAATCCTGAAAAATCCACAACAATGCTACTGGAACTAATAGACAAGTTCAACAAAGTGGCAGAATACAAGCTTAATACACAAAAATCACTAGTGTTTCTATAACTACTGATGTGCAATCTGAGGAGCAAATCAGAAAAAATAATTCTATTTATAATAGCAACTAAAAAATCAAATATTTAGGAATCAACTTAATCAAGGACAAAAAGGACTTGTATTCAGAAAACTACAAAACAATGCTAAAAGAAACCAAAGAAGATTTAAATAAATGGATGGACATTCCGTGTTCATGGATTGGAAGACTAAATATCGTTAAGATGTCATTCTACCCAAACTGATGTACAGAATCAACAAAATCCTAATAAAAATCCCAATAGCCTTTTTTGCAGAATAGAAAAGACAATCATCAAATTTATTTGTAAGGGCATCAGGCCTCAAATAGGCAAAAATGTCTTAAAAAAGAAGAATGAACTTTAAGGATTCTCACTTCCTGATTTTAAAGCATACTAGTAGTTACAGTGGTAAAAACAACAACAACAACAATATGGTACTGGCTTAAAGACAGACAGATTGACTAATGGAACTGAATTGAGAACTCAGAAATAGACCCTCACATCTAGAGTCAAGTGATTTTTGACAAGGCTGTTAAGCCCTCCCAGCTGGGCCATAACAGTCTCTTCAACAAATAGTGATGGGAGAACTAGATAGCCATATCCAAAAGAAAGAAAGAAGATCCCTATCTCAGAACTTGTACAAAAATTAACTCAAAATGAATCGAGGACCTAAATATAAAAGCAACAACCATAAAACTCTTAGAAGAAAATGTAGGAAACCATCTTCAAGATCTTGTGGTAGGGGAAGCGGATGTGGCTCAAGTGATTGAGCCCCGTCTACCATATAGGAGGTCCAGGGTTCGATTCTTGGGGCCTCCTGGTAAAAAGCAAGATGGCCCATGTGGTGAGCTGACCTGAGTGGAATGCTGGCCTGTGCAGGAGTGTTGGCCTGTGCAGGAGTGCTGGCCCATACAGAGAGCTGACGCAGCAAGCTGATGTAACACAAAGAGACTCAGAAGACAGACAATAGGAGACACAGCTGACCAAAGAGCTGAGGTGGTGCAAGAGATTGAGTGCCTCTCTCCACTCCAGAAGATCCCAGGATCAGTTCCCAGTGCTGCCTAAAGAGAAGACAAGCAGACACAGAAGAACACACAGAGAGCAGACAGTGGGAGCAAAAACAACAGGGGTGGGGATGAGGGGGGCAGAGGGGATAAATAAATCTTAAAAAAAAAAAAAAAAAGATTTTGTGGTAGGCAGTAGCTTCCTAAACCTTACACCCAAACCACGAGCAACAAAACAAAAAATAGATAAATGGAACCTCCTCAAAATTAAACACTTTTGCACCTTAAAAGACTTGGTCAAAAGGGTGAAAAGGCAGCCAACTAAATGAGAGAAAATTATTGGAAATTTCTGATATCACATATCTGATAAAGGTTTAATATCCATGATATATAAAGAGATGCTACAACAACAATAAAAAGACAAACTACATGATTACAAAATTGGCTAAAGACCTGAAAAGACAATTGTCCAAAGAAGAAATACAAATACATGAAAATATATACTGTGAAAACTTATGGAGATAATAATTAGAATATGGTCACCATAAAATAGAAGGAGGATAGAGAATGGAAAGCTGAGGGTTAATCTAAGCAGAATTGGTTAAAAGGTTGTTTGTAAATCTTTGGAAATGAATGGAAATGGTGAGTGCACATCAAGGTGTTTGTGACTAGCAGTGTTATATGGGTATGACAGTGGTAGAAAGAGAAAGTCTAAGGACATGTACACTGCTGGAAGTAAGTTTAAAAATGTAACATAGGACATAGTGAAACTTGATGTAAAATACAAATTATGAGTGATATTGCATATATAAGACTTTTTACAAAATATAAAGACAAATATACTAGAGAGAAGGAAACAGTAACAACTATGTACAGCAGAGGAAGCGTAGAGATTGAGACGTGATGAGTTTTGTTTGTTTGGCTTGTTTTTACTATTATTATAATTACCAGAATAATGAAATGCTCTAAAAAAGACTGACATGATGAATGCACTCTTTCATTATACTGAATTCCATTGATTATACACTTTGGATGGATTTATGCTTTATTAATATGTATCAATAAAATTGATGAACATGGTTAGTAGCAATGCTTTAATAGTTCATAAATTTAATTACAATTGTTCAATTGTAACAAATGTACCACAGTAACGAAAGTTGTTGTTAATGGGGGTGTGTAAAAGATCTTTTTAAGCTGGAAGCAGCCTGTTGGTAGTAGGAAAGAGCCATGCCAGGAAGAGTTACAGCTCTTAGGTCTTATCTAACGTTGGTACAACCAATGAATATACTTTAAAGTTTTGTTTGCTGTTCAGATAATTTCTACATATTTGCATTTTCTTCAAGATGATTTTTTATACATATTTGGAAGGAGCTAGGTAATTTTCTGAATCTTTTGATGTAATAATAATTATTTAGGTGCTTGCAACTAGTATTCAGAAAATTGCATTATTTCCACTCACATCCCCTAAATCCATTAGTTGCTCTTATAATAGGATCTTAATATTGGAATAAAAATAATTGCTGCTTACACATAGTATAACCAGAGTATACTCTACTGAACACTAGTTCAAGGGTTTTTATGTTTGTTCAGTTCTTGGGGTTTTAAAAGTAACGCTTTTTATACGACTAATCAAAGTTACATTACTTTCTTGATTGCAGGACTCCACAGACTGTTTATTATGCTAAGTTATTTGAGAATATACACGAAGGGTGAGATTCAGGTTGCAGAATTTTCCAAACTTATTTGAACATAGACTCCTTTTCATGTGACACATCTGTAAAGACTGTTTTTGTTGTTGTTGTTGTTATTGTTTTTAACACACTTTGGGAAATGCTACTCTAACACAATGCTACCAAACTATAGACACAAAAAACAGAGTAATAAATATGCACACGACTTGCCCAAGTCAATTAAGCAGAGTTAATGCTGGCCTGCGTATCAAATTCAACTTTCTTGTCATCGAGTCTTTTCACTTTACATCAATGCCTTTGCTACATTTCCCATCATGTACTACTTCCCTCTAAGGAAAGAAATCATAAGAACTCATTCTCTATAAAAGTCATAAAAGTTCTCTCACTGACAGTTATTTCCTCAGATGTCAGCAGAGGCTGTGGATAAAAGAGACTAAGATTTTAAACCTTAAATCACACTGTGACAAGGAGTTTTGATAATTAAAGTCTATGATATTCCTATAGGAAAAAACAATCAGATGACCCTGAATCCAAAGTTTCTGCTATTGTGTAGCAAAAGGCAAAGTAGATCAAATTTTTGTACCATATTTGGCCGTATAAATCACCTTGGTAGGGCTTAAACCATGTGTGAAAATATATGAAAGAATGTTAAAATTATCAATGTTGTTGACCTCTGATACTTCCCCATGGTGTTTAAGGCCAAGAGATAATCTATTCAGTCTGATTGCTACACTGAACAATTGGTACAATCCACAAAAATATATTTCACTGTCACTCCACAAAATGGAAAGCAAAGCAACAACAAAAAATAAATTAAAAAAATGAGAGAAAAATGTGTAAGGTAGCATCTTCGCTGGCTTCTTAATCTCAAATTTTAAATTTTAAATTTTTAAAAGAAAATAAGAGAAAAGGAGAAGCGAATGGCAAAAGACAAATCTTCAGACATATGCGAAAGAGCTATAATTAGTCCTTATAAATTAGTCCTTGCCTTTCTGATTCTATGGGACAGAGCTGTGAAATTTACAGGGAAATATATTTTGACATAATTTTAAGGAAATTTTTTTCTAATAATAGTCTGAATCTAATGGATAGCCTTGGGGAACCAAAAAGGTCTCCAATTCTAGAGGGTCCTAGAAAAACTAAAAGATAACTATCTATGCTTATTTTTCTATGGGATTCTAATGTACCAAATGAGAGGTGGAATAACAAGTGCTTATGGAAAAAAGTACTTGGTGTAAATGTACAGCTTAAGATGTGGCCCACATTTCAGTTATTTTACTTGAGAAAGTGAGACGGTTATTACTAAGACTCCAAAATGACTGAGCTCCCACTGTATTACCCACAATGCTATGTGCAGTTTTCCTCAGACAAAAAGTCTAAGGAAATTAATGGAGTTTCATTTTAGACCTGTTTACTTACAGAACTATGAGCAAATATTATAGGCATGAAATTTTCCTAAGAAGTGAGAAAAGAAAGTAGTGCAAATTGATTTAGAAAGAAAATAGCATATTTAGAGAAAAATATGCAGAGTGTGATACAGCTGGCAAATCATAGGCTCTAAATCATTTGTACTTCCTTTAGGGGGAGGAGAGTAAAAAAGGGGCAGATAAAGGAGAAGATATGAATGTAGGGTAGAAAAGGGAAGAGGAGGTGGAGAGGAGTGACAGAAGGAGAACATTAATAAATATTTTTGGATTGAAGAAAGATAATTGGTCCTTTTGGGTGTCTTTCTTTATTCTCTCTGTCAGGATCATTTTTCTCTCAGGGTAGTAGAAAATGAATCATTTTCTTTCATTTCCGATTCAACTTGGCAGTTGCTTTGGAAGTTCTAATTATGTTTTCTTTACATAAGAAAGGAGAGACCTATTACTGTTGAAGGTTCAATTAAAACAAACAAACAACTATGCTTTAAAATTCAAAACAGTTAAGGATTTTGTCACAGTTATTTTTGAAATTATTATATCTGCAATGAATATCCAGAAAAATGGTAATGGAAAAATAGCATGGTGACTAGAAAACCCTTTGATAGAATTATTTAGATGTTGAGGTATGTTATTTCTTTCAAGAATTTGGAAATAAAGCCAGGAATTTAAACAGAACTTCAGGAAATCAGCACATAATATCTGGCATAATATTACACTAGCAGCCTTTGAAGAAATACCAGAAAAGTTGTCTACAATCAAACTCTTAAAGAACAATAAGCCAAACGGTCAAGTTAGTCACTATGTAAGACACTCATTTCTTAAGAATGGAACTGTTTTCTTCATTTTTTTTCAATTTAACACTAAAGGCAAGATGGTTCTCACAGTTTATTTCATTTCCAACTCATTTTAAGCAATAAGCTTTATATTCCAGAGAGAACTTGCTCAGGTCTCACATGCCAATAATTTTTTTTTTTTCTAATTCAGAAGACATAATGTAATAAGAACCAACTTTTATATCAAAGGCAAACAAATAAGCAAACAAAACATAGTTTCATAATGGCTCCAGAATGAAAACAGTAGTGAGTGAAGATGGTAAAGGAGCTTACAACTCCTAGTTGAAATGACTGACATCATTAATGCTACATTTTTTGTCCATCCAGTTTGAACATTTTCTCCTGACATTTCCTTTCTGATTAGTGGCATTGCCTTGGACATGGTAGGTACTCAGTATCTACTTACTAAGTAAAGGAATTAATGAATGACTGAATGATGAATAAAGGACAGAAGGAAAAAACTGACTGACAATTTCAGTGAAACAAATGCAAGCACCATGCAAAGGAATTAGTATCACTTGCTGGTTAAGAACATGGATGTAAGCCAGAATGCCTCAATTAAAATCCAGTTATGTCTATTATTAACTATGTGACCACAGGCAAATTACTCAAATTCTCTATATCTTACTTTCTTTTTTCAATAGGCTGTTGTGAGAAATATATGAGTTAACACATTATGAAAAAGCACTTTCAAAAGCAATAACGAAGCAGATGTGGTTCAAGCAATTGAGCTCCCACCTACCACATGGGAGGTCTCAGTTTCGGTACCTAATGCCTCCTAAAGAAGACGAGCAAGACAGCAAGCTGACATGACAGGCTGGTGCAATGAGCTGACCCAACAAGATGATGCAACAAGATACAAAAGGAGGAAAACATAATGAGAGACAAAACAAAGCAGGGAATGGAGGTGGCTCAAGTGATTAGGCACCTCCCTCCCATGTGGGAGATCCCAGGTTCGTTTCCCGGTGCCTCCTAAAAGGAAGATAAGCACACAATGAACAGATACAGCAAGTGTAAACAACGAGGGAGTGGGGAAGAATAAATAATATAAATCTTAAAAAAAATGTAATAAAATATAATAAGTAGCAAATTAAATATTAGCTACCAAGATTATTATAAGTCTTATCCAGGTAATTTGGTACAAAGAGAACTGACAACTATGTCCTAAATCTATTGCTCGGGCAAAACACACATTCTCTAGGGCTCAGACAGGTGGCCACAATGAACACAAAGCTTTGAGGTAAGTGGTGGAGATAATGGATCCGTGTAGGCAATGTTAGAAGCCTGTCTGAGCCTTTTGCTCTTGAATTTGCAACTTAGCCTAGTGTTGGAGAGTGCCTAAGAGATGCCTCCTGAGAGCCTCCTTGTTGTACAAATATGGCCTTTCTCTAAGCCAAACTCAGCATATAAATGCATTACCTTCCCCCCAGCATGGGACATGACTTCTGGGGATGAGCCTCCCTGACATTGAGGGATTACTACCAAGCACAGGCTGGTGATACAACTGGAAAAAGACCTTGAATAAAAGGGGGAAAGGGTAAAGACAAATGAGTGTATATGGCTAAGAGACTTCAAAGTGAGTCTGGAGGTCAACAGAGAGGTAACGCTTATGCATGTCTCAGCAGGATCTCATAGACAGCCAAGATAGATACTACCTCAAATAGTGGGGATCCTGAGGGCTCTGGAGACACCCAGGACCTAAGGTCATGGCAGATAGCGCCAGAGTTTGGTGCCTTGCCGTGGCCCTACTTTGGAGTTTGTGCTCCCAAGTGTGACAGAGTTGTACTCAGATGTGACTTCTCTACACATGCCTCTTCTGTCCTTTTTATTTGAACCTATACTTGGTGCTGGAGTTGGTAGGTATACATCCAAGAGACTTTAATCTCTGGGCTGTCCATGTGCCAGCTGGGCCCTGAAATTCAATATAGTTGCAATACCTACTCTCTAGTTCATTGGACTCACCCAGGACAACTAACAAGGAGATGATGATGGACAACGACCATCACAAGGAACCGAGAGAGTCTACAACTGCAAGCAAGAGTCCCATCCATCTGCTCCATGGGATCAAAGCCTCCTCTCAAATGGAGGGGGAGTGGGCAACACCATCCCAGAGTCCTCAGGACTGGGGAATGAACTATGGACTAAAGTAGACTTATTGGTATTCTACTATAGACTTATTGTGATTCTAGCAACAGAAGAAACAATATCACTCATGTGGAGGCAGTGGCCACTAGAGGTTCTGAGGGCAGGGAAAGGGAAATACAGGTGAAATATGGGGGCATTTTGGAGACTTGGGAATTTTCCTGAATGACATTACAATGACAGATATGGGCCGTTGCATATCTTGCCATAACCTACAAAATTGTGCAGGAGAGAGTGTAAATTACAATGTATACTATAATTCATGCTTAGTGGCAATGCTCTAAAATGTTTTCATCAATTGTAATAAATGCACCTCACTAACGAAAAGTGTTAATGTGGGAAAATGTGGGAGGTGTAGGAAGCGGGGCATATGGGAATCCCCTATGTTTTTATGTATCATTTATGTAATCTAAATACCTTTTGTTAAAATATATATATATATATGTATGTATATACACATATATTAAAAAAAAAAAGCCCTGTCTGACAAGGGCAGACATATGACTAGAGAAACCTATCTTACTCGAGTGTTATTGTTTATTAGCTTTTAATATTTGATTATTTTCTTAAAGACCTGGCATGCAACAGTAAACTGACATTAAGCAAATCTATTAGTGCAATCCAAAATGCTTTACTGATTATAATTGTCTGAATTTTGCTTTAGTTATCATATTCTTCCAAGGCTCAGAAAGCGTGGCTGTGGGTCACAGTCAACCCCTGCCCAGGACAACCTGACTAAAATAGCTGTGAATCTGCCAGGGGGGAGAAGATAAAGGGATCCACTTACACATTGGGCAGAATTCATATTATAAATTTTTGAAGTTCAGGGACTGTGTGTACATTTGTTGACCAAAAAGGAGCATAAAGAGACATATACTTGCAAATAATAAACCAGATAGTGTTGTTTCCTTTATTATGCAAAGTCTACCTCTCCAGCAGTCTGGTAAGAGTAGTTGGTCTGGCTAATAGGAGATGAATGACCTTCCATGAAAAACATGTCATCTCTATGAACATGCACCTGTGAAAACTAGTGAAATTTAAAACCCTGTTATTAAAATAATAAAAATAAGATACAATTGTAATTGTACTTTCAAACTCTCTTACCTCAAAAATCTGTTCTCCTGTCTCCTTTTCTAATTTATAAATACCCACATAGTTTTGCTTGTCACACTTACCATTAGTAGTCTGTCTCCTACTTGCAACCTTCCATCTTTTTGTGCAGCTCCTCCATCTATAATTTTAGTTACATAAATGCTGTTGTCTCCGGGAATGTGTTGGTTCCCCACACCTCCTGCAATACTGAAGCCTAAACCTGTGAAAAAAGAACAGAAAATGAAAAGCCTTGTTGTTGTTGTTGTTTTAAGGGCAATGCAATTAGCCACATTTTAACAGGTTTTTTTTTTTTTTAATTAATCCTTGGTTTACTGCAATGACAATAAAAAATAGTAAAGATTCTATTTTAATTGATTTTTAAAACATATTTCAAGGGTTGTTAATTAATCCTAATGTCCATCTCATGGCGACTGTTAGTTTTATTCTATTTCACGTTCAGAGCTGTACACTCAACTGCTCTTCACCAGCCAGCATAGGGATCAGGAAAAGCATGTGGGTGGGTCCTAGGTGAGCCAGGAAGAACTCATGCTGAGTTTACATGTTCATCTTTATTCTTGTTGTTACTCTAGCATAGAGAAGTATCACCCATCATTTAGTTAGAGACCTAGATACATGACATTTCAGGATGAAAAGCAAGCTGGTAGAAAAATCTCACAAATTCTGATACAAGAGCCATGAGGAAGATACATTGGATATTTATGTAATAATTTCAAAGAGAAGATAAGGAAAAGAAGCTAGATGCTTGCCCTTCATCTTTTCTTCTCTGGCTATCTTTTGCTTCCACACTTCTAAGCACTTATTGTGGTTAACTGAGAGTGAGGCTGGTCACACAAAAAAATGAAACTTCCCTCCCTTTACATAGGCTAAAGAAATGGATTATATCCTTAGACTATTATTTTTATAACAAACCACAGAATATCAAATGCAATTTTAACACGGAAGTTTTCTATTTTGAACTATAAATTTTGTTTTACCTTTATTTATATTAAACTATGAAATGACAACAAGAATAGTTATTTTAAAAAATCAGCATGACATCATTCTAAATGAATGACTGATAAAATATTTAAAGGTATCAGCATAAAATATCCTTTTGAGAATATAATTGAATACATATTCAATACAAGACTTGCAGCATACATTTTAACTGCATTTTAAAATCATAATGGTAACTAATATGTAAATTACTTAGAAAAACAGACATTAATCGAAAGTCTTTTTTACTAAAGACATAGAAAATTTCTTTATCTTCCTTGGCTTAAGAAGGTTGTGTGTGTATGCATGTTTTAAATCACACATCTAGTCAAAGGATTAAAAAAACATATACTTTATACAACAATAATGAAAAACACTTAAAAAATAGTCTGTTTCACAGCACTTTTACTGAATGAATATTGGGTAGAACTATGTGCTCTTAATAGAGTATAAATTATTAGTTAATGGAAAAATGATGACAATAAATTATAAAGTAACAACTCAAATTGTATTTGAAATGCAATGATTTTTTTGTTAAATTAACTATAATAGCTGTTAAAAAACGATGGAATATTATGCAGCTGTAAGAAGAAATGAAATCATAAAGCATATGGCCACATGGATGAACCTGGAGGACATTATGTTGAGTGAAGCAAGCCAGACACAAAAGGACAAATACTGTATGAATGCATTCCTATGAACCAAATATATTGTGTAATATATTGTTTGATTAAAAAAAAAAAAATTACATGTATCCATTACATTTAATTGAGAAATGTATATATTTATTCATCTGTGTTTACTTTTTAGTTTTTAATTGTTTATGTTTTCAATTATTAAATGTACAAAATAAAGTTGAAAAAAAAATGAATGGATAGTGGATTTAAATTGATGGAGAAATTATCTAATTTCCTACTGAAGTGGGTAATTACTGTTTTTTTATTTTTTTTAAGTTTTATTGAAGTATATCATTAATACATAAACATACACAAACAATAAGTGTTTAGTGAAAGCTGTGAGAAAATATGAAAGAATATTGTCAAAATACTACAGTACTAACTGTAGTCCATACCTTACATATGCTGCATTTTTCCCCAACCCTTCCTATTATTTTTTGTTTACTTTTATCCAGTCCCGCCCCCCCTTTTTTCCTGTTTTTGTGTCCATTCGCTGGGCAGTTCTCTGTGTCTGTTTCCTGCCCTCTCTTCTTATCCTTCTCCTCCTGTCTTCACTGGGATTCAATCCTTGGAAACTCTGATGTGGGAGAGAGTCGTCCCACTGCCTGTGTCACCTTAGTTCTTGGTTTTTCGGCATGTCTTATCTTGGCTCTTCCCCATGACCCTTTCCTGTAACATCATCATCTTGCTGCGTGGCTCAGTGGGGCCTGAAGGCGCACCCGTGCATGGGGCCTGGTGGCCCACAAGCTTTCTATATATTTTTTTTCTTCTTCTTCTTTTTTATTTTTACTGGGATGTCCCAGGGATCAAACCCAGGTCCCTCCATATGGGTAACAGACACCCAACCATTTGAACCACATCCACCCCCCCGCTATATCTCCCAAGGTCGACCAAAGACACCCAGAGTTACAATCATTTCCCATACAGGATGGTCATATAATAAATCAGGCTTGGTTTACCACCAGCATTCTGAAAACCAGACCTAGGGAGAAAAACTAGGTCTGAGGACACATGCATTGTTTCTAATACAGCGAATGTTTAGCCTACCCTGATTATCACAAAATCAGGACAGTGAGACTATTTGCAGGTAATTACTCTTTATGGATGCTTTACCACCTCACAGAACCATGAATGTATTTGTTTGCTTTAGATTTAAAGAAAGTGTTTATTAAACAAAAGTTGACCACAGAGTAAATAAAATACCCCTGAATTGGCTTTCCCTATGAAATTTAAAATATCTATCAGCTCATATTTTCCAAAATTGTTACTTTGTTATAAACATGAATATAAAGTGTTAAATATATATATATATATATCTACAAAAATTTAATTGTCACATGCTAGGATCAATATACTGCATTTATAAGAGTACAGAGGTCTTTCTAAACTATGGGGGAAAAAAAGGTTAAAATCAAATCCAGGGACTGATTTACATCTACCATGCCAGCAGTAAATGCCAAAGATGGTCTGAGTTACAGAAGAGCCAAGGAAACAAATTACACCCATAAACAAGGTTAAGTCCAACAAAGCAAATAACTATGCAGTTGACATTTAAAGTTGAAGATAGCACGAAGACAATGAAATCACTATGGATACTGCAGACATAAATATATCAGCTAAAAGACGAAAAACATTTTTTTTTTAGAACCGATTTATGCACTTCTTTTTAACTAGTGACTCTGCTCAAGGTGGAACAAGGTAATTTCAGTAAACCTTTCTTTCTGAGCCAGAGAATATCTCTGAAGGTACAGAAGTAAAAAATTTCCCTAATTTCTTTTCCTTGATGGGACATGGATACATTTAAAGACAATCAACATTTAATCAACACCCAATCATATTCCAGATATTCAATTCAACATGGTAAGTAAATGTATATCTTATGCCTATACCCAGAATACAAGTTCATTTCCAGGTGGAAGAGAGCAGCTGTGTTCTAAGACTGACTCTGTCCTGATTTGCTCACACAAGACTCTCCTGAGTACATACTACACATTGTATAACCAGCTGCTATCGATTGTGGCCAATGTAAATGTAAACCAAGGAACAGATCGACTAGAAACACTGTGGAAATGATGATTCATGAGTGAATTCATTTGAGTGAGTGTGGTTGAGCCTGACTGAAGCAATGTTCTAATCCCAGATAATGCTGGTGATATTGGGAGAACTACTCTATGAAGATGAATGTGGATGAGGACCATTGAGCAATAAGCCCAAATCCAGATGATCAGTGTGGAGGCACCTGGTGTTCCCTGCATATAACTCTGTTAAAACAAGGGCAGAATTTCTCCATTTTTGGACCTACTTAGTTAAGGCCCTCCATAACCAGCACAATGCCCATTTGTATTAGTCATCCAAAGTGGTACTAATGTGAAATACCAAAAATGGGTTGTTTTTTATAAAGAGTATTTATTTGGGGTAGAAGTCCACAGATACCAAGCCATAAAGTGTTAAGTTTCTTCTCTCACCAAAGTTCATTGCCACGTGTTGGTGCAAGACAGCTGCTGACATTTGCCAGGGTTTAGGCTTCTTGTATTCCTCTCTTCCCGGGGCTGCGTTTCTCTCTGAGCTTAGTGCTTCTGGTTCCTTCACAAGGTCAGCTATCAGGCGATCGGCTCACTTCTCTTCTTCTGGGCCTTTTCTCCAACATCAAAACTGCTCTCAATGGGAAGCGGCTGTGGCTCAATCAGTAGGGCTCCCATTTACCATATGGGAGGCCCCAGTTCGGTTCCCGGGGCCTCCTGGTCGGGGCGGGCCCGCCCCCGCGGCGTGGTTGGCTGGCCCAGCGAGCACAAGCAGCAAGGGGGGGATAAATGAATAAATAAATAAAAAATCTTAAAAAAAAAAAAAAAAAAAAACTGCTCTCAAAAACTGCTTCAACTCTTCTTGCCATGTCTTTTATATTTGATTCCCCACCCACCAAGGGGTGGGGCTCAACACCCTACTGATTAGGACATGGCCCAGTCAACGTCCTAATCATAACTTAATCATGCCCAGATTAACAGATCAGTTTACAAGCATAATCTAATTATATTTTTAGAATTCATAGTTACATCAAATCGCCCAACGGTTACACCATCCCAGTTACTTTTCTCTCCTTCCTCCCATTTATTTATCTTCCCCTCCTTTTTTTCCACTCAAGCCATATTTGCTAATTTGATATTTCCAGAACATGCCAGAGAATCTAGTGCCTTAGACACTTTGTTCTAGCTAGTTCTACGGCCTGGGATATACTTCTTTCAGGTTTTTGTTCAAACATAATTTCTCTAGGAGTCTTAACCTATTTAATGCTATCTCCTGACTCTCTGCTCCATATCTCTAACCTGCTCTATTTTTTATTTTCCCTGAGCACTTATTTCCTTCTAACATAATATATGCTCCCTACGCATTTTGTTTATTTTTGTATTATCTCCTTGGTGAGAATGTAAGCACCATGGTGACAGGGATTTTTGTCTGTTTTATGTCGTGCAACTAGAAGAAGGTCAAGCACACAGCTTACCTCATAAATATGTATTGAATGAGTGAATGACCAAATTAATACAAATGTATGGGAAAGTTGCATTTCTCTGAGAAAGCCTCTCCTAGAAGATGAGGCTAAGGGCTTTGAATGAGGGAGAAACAGCTGAAAACGTGAGTGCTGTTAGTTGGTTGGAGTCAATAACTGCATCAGGTGAACTTTTTTTTTTTTTTTTTTTTTTGAGGTATGGGGAGCTGAACCCTGGACCTCATATGTGGGAAGCTGGAGCTTAACCACTGAGCCACATCAGCTTCCCTGAGTTGGTTTTTGCATTTGTTTTATTTTTGTTGTTGTTGTTATGTGGGAGGTGGGCACTCAGCTGCTTGAGCCACATCCGCTCCCTTGATCAGGTGAACTTTGAATAGCTCTCCATCCTCAGTCTGCTCAGTTTACACCAACCACTGGACAGGGGATAGAGCAACAGTAGAGTCATATTCTCATCCTGATTCTTTCATCCTACTAGGTGTGGAAATTTGACTCTCCATTTCTTCATCTGTAATAAAAGGTTACTATATCTATGTTCTATAGAGAATGGCACATAATTAAATGACAAATTCTCTGCTCTCATCAAATTATTTGGAAAAACAGATACTTAAACAACTTGACATAATTTAACAGGCTAGGATAAATTATATAATGGCACTAGTATTATTTGAGCCCAGAGGGGAGTGTAACTTACTTCTTTGAGAAGTCGGAGAAAAATGAAAAGATTTAGCATTTGGGCTAGGATTTAAAGGTTAAGTGTGAATTGATAAAAGAGAATGCTCTTTCCACTTACATGTCCACTGATTCCAGGCTGACTAAATGACTAAAGACTGTCATTCAGGTCCAGCAGAGTGAGTGCTTCTGAACAGCTGCCCTAACTTAGATCATACAGTGCTGATGAAATCCCAGTTCTACTGGGCTGGAATATGAAACAGAAATGCCTGGTGAACACTCAAAACATGCAGTGATGTTGATATAAACTAGAGTAATCACTAACGGGATAAATAGAATGACTGGTATAAAGATTTGAGTAAAGAACCTTAAAATAGCAAACATACTGAATTTTGAAAACGGTAGTTTTGAACAATTAGAAGAGCAGTTATCATTTTGAAAAGAAGTGTCCATGATAAAGAAGTAGTTTTGGATCACCAGGTAATGTCAGACTATAATTAGTCTGATGTCAATCAGATGATATCAATTATACTTAAACTCAGACAATTGTAGGAAGTCTGCAATTTCACTAAAAATACTGACACTGACATTATCTACCATGGCATGTTTGGTGAGTATGATTAAGGCTAAGCATGCTATGTGTGTGCCAGAAATAAATCCAACCCTGAAAAATATAAATATTATTAACAAAAGAAAGTAAAATCAATGGTAACTTCAGTTCTCTAGCAAATATTAAGTATGGGAGTTTTAGTTTCCTAAGTAATTAAAAATGATGTGTTTAACAAACGTGATGTGCATACAGAATTTCAGGGTGTCATCTATTGTATAAAGCCAGGTTCATCTTTCTGTATTTTTTGCACACCCCAAAATTATTAGCCTGTTAATGTAGGAGATGCAGCCACAGGTAAAGGAATGTCTTAACCTTATTTAAGATTTTAATTGAGCCATTTTCCACGCAAAATCTTTTCCTCATTCTATGAAAAGAGGAATGCTAGGAACAGATCACAGTTCACCCTTCTCGCCTGCTGCCTGCCTACGCTGAGGAGGAGGTGTCAGTGAGAGGTGGGGGGCCTGAAACAGAGTCTTGGCAGCATAGATTGATGTTGGGCTTGAGAAGCTCAGAATAAAAACTTAAATGCACAAAAAAAGCCGTATGATTATAATGCACCCATATAGTCTTTGTGAGTGTACAGAACTCAGCCCCATGATGTCTTAAAACCATTCGGTAACTTGGTTCAACATAATTTTATGTGAATTTACTGGAAGAACACTCTGGGGCTTCTCCAAACAATTCACTATTATTAAGCAGCCTAGTTCTGGCAGTTTCTTTAATATCTACTAGTTATGGTGTTGGCTGCTTTACAGGAGTGCGAATGTAGTCTGTACATTCTGACTATGTATTTTTATGAAAGGAAACCCAGAACCCATCCTTTACCCTGGCTAGTCGTGTCTTAGAAAACACCCACCCACATAGGTAACTTAAAATTCCTAACATATGAATATTTCAGTTAAAAAAAAAAAAAAAAAAGAAAAACACCTGGGTCTCATCTACACTGATAACAGACTATTTGACATCTCTTCCCTTTTCGTAAGAAAACTTTACTTTAAAAATACCAAAACATGCACCCTTCATTTAAGTTAAGGAGCTAATAAATTTCACTGGGCCCTGCAGACATGGTTAATTTAAAACCAAAATTTTATTTTCTTATTCTATGGGTTTAAAAGACAAAATGTGGTGTTCTGAGAAGGGGTTCTGTTTAAACCTCATAGGACCAGTGTCCTATGAGCACCCTCAGTCCTCTGTAAGGAATTTCTCACAGGTCGCCCAGTTTATTTATCATAGTCAATACTCCAACCCTTTTCTCTTACTAGGTACTCCATGCTACTCACTCAGGCTTTTAGCACATCACATTAACGCCTCTGTTATTGTGAGGAGTCCCCATTTCTCCATCTATCCTTTCTGCTTTCCCTTTGCCTCAAAGTATAAGCACCCTTCCTCTTTTCTAAACCTAAATCTTCCCCCCTCTTCTAGGACTTCTCTCCTTCTAGAATCTTCAGTCTCTTACTATCAATATTTTTCTTCTCTTCTGGTTTGGATCATCCTCTGCCCTATCCTGATAAGATCTTCTCTTGAACTTGCTACTGTCACCTTACTGTAAACAAGTGATCTATAATTACTAACTCCATTTCCATACCACAACACCCTCCTTAATGGCACCCACCTGGCTTCCATACAGCAATTTACTCATACGGCATCCTAACCTTTATGGTCTGAGTGGCTGTACTTATATTTAGCTCTTTCTTTCTATTGGAAGTTATGTTGAGACACTGGTGTAGATACAATAGTGTCATCCTTCCTAAAATTGGGATTGGGTGAGGTAACTACAACCCAGTTCCACCAGGCAAGGAGCCCAGCCAGAATCTTCCTTGAAAAGGCCTGAAAATGTCTGACAGGCTTTGTTCTTTCTGCATTACATAGAATACTGCTCATAACTTTTACCTTCCTAGCTTTCATAGCACTATACTGCCTAGTTTCTTCTCTCATCTCTCTTACTACTCCGCTGCTGACTTGGCTGAATTATCTTCCTTTTTATACTCTAAAATACTGGTGTTCAGAGTGTGGTTCTTGATCAGTAGCTTCAGCATCATCTGGGAGCTTGTGAGAAATGCAAATTCTTGGGCTCACACCACGTATTCTTAAACAGAAACTTTAAAGATGGGGTACAGTAAACTATACTTTAACAAGCCCTCCAGGTGATTTAGATAGAAAACATCTCTAAAACAATGGGAATTTCCCAAGTTACACTCCATAGAATTTTATTTTCTATATAAACTCTGTCTTGTGGAGAAATATGTAGTTTCAATCACCATCTCTATGTTGATAAGTGCCTCAAATCCCTGCACTCCCAATACCTTCTTGGGCTTGATTTGTCACCTCAAACTTACAAGCTTGAAAGAATGCACTCGACCTCCATTCAAAACTGGCTTTCTTTATTGACTTCTGTATTTGCCAATTATATTAATATTTTGGATTAAACTTGAAGCTCTTTGATGTCTGGCATTACTGTTATTAATCACTGGATCCCAATGCCTAGTATGATAACTGGAGGATAGTTGATAGCCTAGTAAATTTTTGTAATTACTATTAAGTTGTATCAAAGCCTCAGTATATATATACATAAAATTAAATATTAAAATATATGAATATAAATATATTACTCCTCCCTACTGCTACTTCACTAAATTAAGAGCATATCTAATCATGCCTGGTATATTATAAAAGCCTCTTTACCACATTCCTGATTCCCTGTTTCTGAAAATATTTTCCAGGTTATTTTTTCCTAATATTCTACATACATTATGTTGCTCTACTGCTTGAAATCATCCATTACTGTTCATATTCTACAGGAATTCCTACATATCCTTTTCTCACTATTTCTTACTTCTCTGCTACTAAACTCTCCCCCTAGCCAAGCAGATCTTGCTGTAGTGGCTTTATATCCTTGTGCCTGTTTTCCCACATTTCAAAATGCTGTTAGCACTTTTAATTTTGAGACCTTTAAATCTTAACTCTTTGTCAACTTTAACCTATCAGAGCTCGTTTTTAAGTTGAACTCCAATAGAACCAGTCATTGGAAACAGCCTTTTCTACTTCTATTTAACTCACTCAACAAACACTTACGTATGACTCACGTGTCAAGTACTAGGCTAAGTGTTGTGAGTCTATCAGTGAATTAGAGATATATGTTTTTGCTCTCATGTGGGTTATTTTCTACTAGAGGATAGGACAAGTAAAGAGGCAATAAAAACACAATGTGATAATCTGTGTTTCTGTTGGGATATCTATATTAGGTTTGTGGGGAGCGGGAAATCAGAGAAAGGTAACTGCAGGTTGTTATATCCAGTTGGAGACCTGGATGATGAGAAGTGAGCCAGCAAGTGAAGGGAAGGGAAAGGAACATTGCTGTATTGGGAAGCAGACATTCAAAGACCCAGAACTGAGAGAGAATATGGTTTATGTGAGAAACTGAAAATAGTTCAGAATATCAGGTGAAAACAGTTAGTAGTTGCAGCAGTTTGATATAGTTATGAATTCCACAAATAGATATTGATTTATGCTTGTAAACTGGTTTGTTCCTCTGGGTGTGATTAAGTTATGATTAGGGCTTTGATTGGGCCACATCAGTAGGACAGAATCCCTGCCCCTTGGTGGGTGGGGACCCAGATATAAAACTACATGGCAGACAAAAAAGTAGAAAAAGAAAAAAAAAAAAAAAAAAAAAACTACATGGCAGAGCAGAGGAGTTAGTTGGAGTTTTGATGTTGGAGTTCTGATGCTGAATTTTATTGCTGGAGCCCAGGGAAATAAGCACACAGAAGACCTTGGTCGTGAGGAAGGAGAGAAGGCCCATGGAAAAGAGACAAGTCATTAGCTTGATAGTCTACAGCTGGCCTTGTGGAGAAAGGCAAAGTCTAGAAAGCCTCATAGTCTACAGCTGACCTTGTGGAGATAGAGGCACTGAGCCCAGAGACAAGCAAGCCCTGGGAAGAGAGGAACCCAGGAAGCCTAAACCCTCACAGAAGTCAGCAGCCATCTTGCTCCAACACGTGGCAATAAGCTTTGGTGAGGGAAGTAACTTATGCTTTATGGCTTGGTAACTGTAAGCTTCTACCCCAAATAAATACCCTTTATGAAAGCCAACAGATTTCTGGTATTTTGCATTAGGACCCCTTTGGCTGATTAACACAGTAGTCTTAGGCAAAGAGCAAGCTCGAGGAGAGGGACCACATCTTTTGTATTCACCAATGTATATCTAGTTCCTGATACTTTGCTTAATAAATAGTTTGTGATAAATGAATTCTCTACTGAATTAGGAGGGAAAGAGAAAAGATGCAGATGAAGGTCAAGGTTGTAGATTTAATGGCAAGATACTAAAGGAGTTAGCTTTAGTTTACTCTAATAACAAGAAAGTACAGTGATTAGCCAAGA
This sequence comes from Tolypeutes matacus, assembly GCA_026826555.1. Taxonomy (NCBI): domain Eukaryota; kingdom Metazoa; phylum Chordata; class Mammalia; order Cingulata; family Chlamyphoridae; genus Tolypeutes; species Tolypeutes matacus. The sequence continues at coordinate 13,954,897 of JAKSZT010031676.1, forward strand.
GTAAGGGGAAAAGTTAGATCAGAGATTTGAAGAAAGTAGAACAGTTTTGAAATAGCTGTTAGGGAGAATGGAAGAGATAATTGATTGGAGAAATGCAGAAAAATGCCAGGAACTGTTTATTCTCTAGTTAGGCTTTAGAGACTGAATTAATGATAACAGTGTTCTAGTTGTTTGTTTTGTTTTATTTTGTTTTCCTTTTTCTTCCAGCAATGCTCAGAAGTCTGGTATAAGCACAGAAAACATAAGCAATTAGATTGAATCACTTTAGGAATTAACTTTTAACATGTGTGAATCCTTCCTCTTCAAATAAACTACATGATCCTAGAAAATATGCCTAAAATAGCCCATATTGAGCACAGTGATGGCATATAGTAATTGTACAATAAATATTTTAAGAATGAATTAATGAATGAATTGATCAAAGGACAATCACATGGAATAGGTATGCTTAAAAGTCAAGCATCAAATATTAATAAAGATGTGTATACTTTGACTGCTTTAGATGAAGAAAACAAAAGTACCAAGTTAATTCATATTGAGCATTTCTACTGTGCTGGCTACTGTGTTTGGTTCTGGGGGATTAATGAAGAATAAGCGGTATCTTTCCTAAAGAAGCAATAGAAATGACCAATAGGAGACAATTACTGTTTTTTTTTTTTTTTAAAGATTTATTTTTAAATTTTTATTTATCCCCCCCCCACCACTTGCGGTCACTGTCTGCTCTCTGGGTCCATTCGCTGCACGTTCTTCTGTGTCTGCTTGTCTCCTCTTCTCATCTTCTTTTTAGGAGGCACTGGGAACTGATCCCAGGACCTTTCAACGTGGGTGAGAGGCACTCAATTGCTTGAGCCACCTTAGCTCCCTGGTTTGTTGGGTCTCTCACTGTCTCTCCTCTGTGTCTCTTTTTTGTTGCGTCATCTTGTTGGGCCAACTCACTTTCACCAGAAGGCTCCGGGAACCGAACCCAGGACCCTCCATATGGTAGATGGGAGCCCAATCACTTGAGCCGTATCTACTTCCTGACAGTTACTCTTTATTAACTCAGACTATCAGCACTGACCAATTTGCTTCCATTTTTACAAAAGAAGGAGCCTACTCCGACCCCAGTTGACTCTCATGGAACTATAAAATAGAGAGCGATTAGAAATTCTCTTACTGGTTTATAGCCTATTTTGTTACATTTCCAACTAAAACACTCTCCAAACTTTTAAAATATAATCTAAGAAATAGACACTGCCTCTACCTATCAATCAACTCTCTTGTGGCTTTTGCAGGTTAATTCTATCAGTGCAAATCAATGTCATTAACATTGACCTCTGAAATATTGTCCAGCTATCTTAGAGGCATTCAGAGCCCAGCACACAAAGTCAGAGAAATAACAGATTATTTAAATGTTATGTAAAAATAAATCTCTTATGTTGAAGTTTGATGGGAATATCAGCAGGCAGGGTTGTGGCTGCAGAAATTAGGCTGAAAGGTAGTTGGGTAGGTCTTGATAAATTTCCATCCATAAGGCCCATCCAGTAACACCCCTTCTACAAAATCCCTCCTAACTTCTAGTGCCTTAAAAGTTCTCTCTCTTCACTAACAGTATATAATACTTTCTACCTCTCACTTTTAATGATACATCATTTTCTATATTGTATTAGTATGGTTATTTATAGGAAGGATTTATTTAGAGCATTTAACAACTAGTATGGCATGGGCACCAGCCAGGCAAAACAGGTACCTACCATAAGTAACTGCTGTGGTATGGACTGCCTGACCATCAGCCACATTCTAGGAATATCTCATTTCCTCACATTGGATAATTAGCATTTTGAGGGTAGCGGGCTAATGGCACTTTTATTGTATGTGCCCTCAGGAGTATTATAAACAAAGCTGATACCGAAAAACTATTCTTTAAAATGAATTAAGGAATTTATTCCTTCAAAATAATGAAAGTAGAATCTCTTTTTCCATGGGCATACTTTTAATGAACAGTGCAGGAAAGAGTACAGGCTCATAAAATAACATGTTGAGCAACTTCATTCATTTATTCATTCATTTAAAAAACATTCAGTTCCTGGCACTGGGAAGTATAAATATGAATAGGACGCTGTTTCTGTCCTCAAGGAGCTCATAGGCCAGGGTGGAAAGAATGATAAGTAAACAGAGAATATTCCAGTATCGTAGAGAGAAAAAAAAGGACAGGCAGATTGTAGAGTCAAAGACAGCTTCTTGGAGACTGACAGCTAAGCTGAGCACGGTTGAATGACTAGGAGTTAGCTAAGTGAGGAGAAGGGAGGCAGCAGGGAATTCTAGGCAGAAGGAGTTACTTATAGAAAGGTACACATAGCCTCAGTGTTGCTGAAGGAGCCAATAGGGGAGGAGGAGATACTGAGAACTGAAGCTGGTGAAACAGTCTCACAAATGTCCAGAGTACTGTGTTAAAGAGTTTTGAACTTCTATTGGTGGCAATGGAAGCTTTTGGAGAGTTTTAAGCAGGGGAATGATGTATCATTTCTGGTCTCTCCAGTTTTCCTAGTGAAATTCATATTGTTTGTTTAAAAATTATATTAAATGTTTTTCTGTGTGATTGGAAGGATACTCTCTTTCTCTTTCTCTCTTTCTCTTTTTAATAATAAAGCATATTTTTCTTTCATACATTTGCCCCTTTTTCCTTTTATTGTATTTAATTTTCACTCATTAAAACTCACTTTGTGGAAACATTTTTTTCCTCAATCTTCTTCTCATGATTCAGTTTGATATTAGCTTTTCCTTGCTCAACCCACATTCCTTGTTTATCACACTATGTTCATAAAACCAAACTTTGAAAAATAAAATATAATATCAACAGGCCTTTGTAATCTGTTGAGAATCTAAAAAGCTAACCCTAAACCCATAAAATCATTTATAAGCATATTGTAATGATCAAAGACTTCAAATGGGCATTTTCAACAGATGTCTGGATTTACAGCCTTACTTGATCACCATTATGGGGCTCTCTGTAAAACAGATAATTGGAAAATTCGAATTCAGCTTTGTCCTAGGAAAAAATGAGTTATCTAACTGAAATAGTTACACAAGTACCTTTTTTTGCAAGGGTATCTTGCACACTGTGAAACAATGGACGGCTTACACACTATGGCTCATATTTATGACGAGGCTAACCAATATTTCCAGTACTTATTGTATGATTTCAGACATGCCGAAGATGATGTTTACAACCTTTGTGTAACAGGGGCTCCCTTATTATGTTATGTGTGACCAGTGCTGATATCTTCAACAGCACAGCAATTGAACTAAGGTTACTCTGCTTTGTCATAAAATCTGTTTCACTGGAACTAAAGACCTTCATGTCAAGTCCTTTAATCTTTACAATAATCTATTTTGTCTTGCATATCCAATTGTACAATCGTTGCAGCATATGCCTTTGGCTTTAATCTCATACTCTCACCCAAGTGACTGTCAATTTCACTAAGAAATCCTGCCATTTATCTGAATTTCTTTAAGGATGACTTAAAAGAAATTCCATATTTGGCATGATAAAACAATAAAGGGACTTTTGGAGCAAATCACTTAACCTCAATGTGTCTGTTTCCTAATATGTAAAATGGATATAATAATATTTTAAATGACTATAGTGTGGTGAGGTGGAATGGTTACTGGTCAAACTTTGGTTCTATCATTTAAAAGTTGTGTGACCTTTTGACAAGTTGTTAGGCTTCTCTGAGCATCAGTTTTATCATTAGTAAAAGGAGGATAATATTTACCTCATAATGTCACAGTGAGAATCATTATGATAACTTATGACAAGGAGCCACACAGCCTAAGTGCAGTATTCAAAAAATATCCATGCCCTTTACCTTTCCTCTTAAGAGTTCAATGAGAGACAAATGTGATTATAATTCCTTATAAACTGTAACTAGCTTATACTTATGTAAAATTTAGATATTATTAATGTATAAAATATGAAACAATGGAATATAAAATGAATTATTAGGCACACAAAAATATGTCTCTACTATCATATCATCTTGCATTGCATTTTATTTCCCAAACTCTCTTAAAATAGTGTTATACATTATTACAATTGGGTTTATCCTATGAGAAAAAAAAATAAGATTATTCATAAATCTGGTTCCAACCCCTTAATCTAGTGTCATTTTCTTAGTGAACCCTCTTCAGTTACTCTACACCTTGCTTAAATTGTGAGTTCTTTAACTTGTTAAGAATCCCTTAACAAGGGTTTTACATGAGCATAATAAGAAATTTAATTAATAATGTATAATAAGGCAGCACAATTAAAATGTATAATGACTTAGTTTCCCAGTTGCTATGACAAATACCACACAATGGGTTGGCTTAAACAACAAGAATTTATTGTCTCACGGTTTCAGAGGCTGGAAGGCTTGCTTCTTCTTGGTGTTGGTAGAATTCTGGAAGCCAGCAGTCTTTGGGGTTTCTTGACTTTCTCTTCACATAGCAATATCCTCTCCTTTCTCCTTCCAGATTCCAGATGAATGTCCAACTTCTTCTCCTCCATATGGCTTTATTTTCAAAAAGCTACCAGTAAGAGGATTAAGTCCCAACCCAATTAAGTTGGGACACACCTTAACATCTTCAGAAGGTCCTATTTACAATGAGTTCACACCCACAGGAATGGATTAAGAACATGACATAAGTCAACCTACCACACACAGTAACTATGACTATATCTCAATGGTTGACACAATCAGTCCATATCTTTTGGAGATGTAAGTTCAGAAATTTGGGATGTGGGCCTATTCAGAGAGCTGCTAGCAGAGGGAAATTTAATGAGGATTTGGTTTAATCACTGCTCCAGAATCTTCATCAATCTTCAAAGTAAGGGAAGCGGCTGTGGCTCAATCAGTAGGGCTCCCGTTTATCATATGGGAGGCCCCAGGTTCGGTTCCCGGGGCCTCCTGGTGAAGGCAAGCCCACCCGCGCGGCGTGGTTAGCTGACCCAGCGAGCACAAGCAGCAAGGGGGGGATAAATGAATAAATAAATAAAATCTTTAAAAAAAAAAATCTTCAAAGTAAGGTTTTTAAAAGAAGTATATTGGAGAAGACAAACAATAATACCTGTGATATAACGAGTAGTATGATAAGAGCTACAAGTGCTTTAAGAGAAAGAGAAGAGAAAAAAATAAAAGCAATAGGTAGAGTTAGGGAAAGTCATACTATATTATTAAAAATGAATTTCCATACCAGTTCCATCTTCCACGAGTTTATATTCTGGGTAGGGACAAGACAAAAAGTATACAGATCTAAGAGGAAAGGGAATCTATTCCAATAAGAAGTTTTAGGATGACCCATTTGTTATTAAGAGATCTTTTTCTTCTTTTGAATAGCCTTATCTAGTAGCCCTGTCTTAGTTTAAAATTCTTCTGCCCAGAGTGGGAACCAAGTGAGTACTATCCAAACTACCTCTCTTCTTGATGCTCTGTACCCAGAAAATATTAGTATCTCAAATATTTTTAACTGCATGAATAAACAAACAAATCAAGATTGTTGTTAACTTCTCATTGAACAAGTTATCTTAAAAGATTTCCATTTCTTATACCTCTTAACTATGGTTTCTTACACCTTATTTCATGTTAATGGAACATGTACTTTGCTCAGTTGGGCCTGGTTCTGGGAATGTGAGGCCTATAGAATATGCCTAGAAGATTGGAAATTTTAAGATATAAGCCCCTCTCCTTAAGATTGTGAGAAGTATGTTCATTTGAATCATGGTTGTCTTTCAGATTTGTTTTAACTTCTCCTGCATTTGCCATGATATTATAACATTAGAGAGATAAAAAATAAAAAAATAAAAAAAATAAAAAATAAAATAAACAAACAAAAAACCCTAAAAAACAAAACAAAAAAATACATACAATCTACAGGTGGTGATTCTAGAGGTAAATGTATGGAAATATAACCATAAAAATGCTAACTGAAGTTCCTAAATTTCTCATCCTAAAATGAGAATAATGGGTAATTTCTATTAAACTGTTTGTATAATTTTCTCTGATCTATTCCTCAATTTTGGGATTGTGAAAGAAGAAGGGCTAATTTAGCATGAAAAAGGGAAACTGTCCCTGAGTTTTACTGAGGATGAGTTGTTACTTCATTCTTACCAGGGTCAGCAGGGAGGGCCTTTGAGTGTACGGTCAAGTCAATTTTGCTGTTCACTTGCATACTGAAGAATGTAGTTTTTCAAGGTTATTTCCTTTAGAAAATGAAAAGTAAGCTAAATTTGTGAGGAACAATAATGATAGTTGTATTTATTATTTACTACATGCCAGGCATATATATATAAAATGCCACCTTATCTCATTTACCCTCATAAAAAATCCAATGAGACATGTACTGTTATTGTACCACCTTACAAACAAGAAAACCTAAGATGATAGAGGTTAAGTAATTTGCTCCAGGTTAAAGCCCTAACAACCAGTGAGCAGCAAAGCCTCTGCTCTTAACTACTCTTCTACTTTATCTCTCAGTCTGTGCATTATATACCAGTTTGGCAAACATTAAAACATTCTACAAATATACACAACTCTTATAGTAGTAGCAATGACCATACGTTTTTAAAAGTCCTCAGGAAGACATCTAAATAAAAGGGTATGGGGAAGCAGATGTGGCTCAAGCAATTGAGCTCCTGCCTACCATATGGGAGGTCCGTGGTTTGGTTCCCAGCGCCTCCTAAAGACGACAGCAAGCTGGCATGACTGGCAGGCGTGGCAAGCTGACACAAGATTACGCAACAAGAAACACAAGAAGAAAAACATGATGAGAGACACAACAAAGCAGGGAGCACAGGTTCCCAGTGCCTCTTAGAGAAGACAAGCAAGACAGCAAGCTGACGCGATGGGCAGGCACAGCAATCTGACGCAACAAGAGACACAGGAGGAAGAACATAATGAGAGACAAAACAAAGCAGGGAATGGAGATGGCTTAAGATACTGGGCACCTCCTTCTCACACCGGAGGTCCTGGGTTCAGTTCCCAGTGCCTCCTAAAGAAACAAAGACATCGAACAGACACAGCAAATGAGAGCAATGAGGGAGTGGGGAAAAATAAATAAATAAAATAAATCTTTTTTAAAAAAAGGTATGAAAGTACTAATCTTTCTCACACTGGATATTAACTCACTTTAACTGTAATATATGCTAAATTTTATATTTATTTAAAGATTTCAAACAATTCATTGATCAATGAATATAATTATTGGCATTTATTTTGTATAATGAAACTGATGATGTCTACATTTCAATAAAACTAAAATTGATGTGCTATGAAAAGTCTTAGCTCCTTTCTTAAATATTTTACAAAATTATGTACACCAACATAAATTTCAAAAGGACTTCTTTAGTTTTACACTTGATGTGGATACCAGAATATAAGAAATCAAGACCTATTGGCATGGAACAAACACTTACACATTATTATTATTATTTATATGCTTGTGTCTTTGTACTTAGTGGTTGCTGAAGTCTCAATTCAGTCAATTAATTTTTATGTGTAAACTGGGTATACAACTTATCAAGTTTATACACTTGACTGGATTAAAAATCCTCTTCAAATTCCAATTACTTTTCTGTGTCACAAATTATTGCTAATCATTAAGTTATGCAATTGTCTTCCTTCTTTTCCTGTCTTATAAATTATATTCTATACAATTTTATTTACTCTGAAAAACATGAAGACTATTTACGGCCACAAGTAAAACAACAAAACAAGTCAACTGAACTTTATCATGATGTTTGATGTTGGTACTATTACTTTAAATATGCATTGGGAGGATACAGTAACAACTTTAATCTTCTTCCTTTTAGGATGTAGATTTTGAGAAGATTTATTACTGTTAATTAGCATTTTAATTACTTAAATCCATTATATCTCAGGGTTCTTTCCAAGGCTCAGTGAAGACTCAGTAAAGGACAAGGAGACAGTTCTGAAAACTGTAAGAGAAAAGCAATATGCTGTATAGAAGGGAGTCCCAGTAAGATTACATGCCAATTTCGCATCAGAAGCCATGGAGGCAAGAAAGTAATGGGATTAAATATTTAAAGTGCTGAAAGAAAACAATTATTAACCAAAAATTTTATATCTGGCTCTACTGTCTTTCAAAAATGAGGGGTAGATTAAGACATTCCCAGATAAACAAAGGTGAAGCACTTTAACTGCCCTACAGGCAATGCTAAATGGATTTCTTCAGACTGAAAGGAAAGCACACTAGACAGTGGATTGAAGCAACAGAAAGCCAACCTCATATGGGCAGTTATAAATGCCAGTACTATTGTACTATGTTGTTTGGTATGCAATTCACTTTCACTTCTTACAGGTTCAAAAATGCAAGTGCATAAATAGTAATGATAAATCTATGATTTGGGAAGTACAATTTATAAAGATATAATTTGTAACAAGTACAACAAAAAAAGTGTAGGGACAGAGGGATAGGAACAGGGTAGGTATATGCTATTGAAGTTAAGTTGGTCTCAAATCAAATATGATTGTTATCAATTTAGGTTGCTAAATTTCATCCCATGGCAGTCACAAAGAAAATACATAAAAATATATGCAGAAAGAAATAAGAAGGGACTCAAAATGATAACATACAAAAAAGCAGATAAATATGAAAGTAGGCATTAATAGAAGAGTTTAGGGACAGAAAAATTATAAGAATTACAAAGACCATACAGTAAAGTGGAAGACAGAAAAGGACACTAGAGAGTGGTTCAAAGCAGCATAAAGAAATAAAGACCTGTGGCACAGGTAACCATTTGGGTAATTATAAATGCCAGTATTATTGCATTATTTGGTATGTAACTGTACTTCTTACTTCTTGCAGGTGCTAAAATACAAATGCATAAAAATTAATGAAATACAGGTTTTTGGACATACAATGTACAAAGATATAAGTTGTAATAAGTTCAAAAAATGGTGCGGTAACAGAGGGGTATAGGAAAAGTAAAAGTTGCTATTAAAGTTAGGTTGGTATCAAAGCAAATATAATTGCTACATATTTATTATGTTAAATTTTAACCCCATGATAACGACAAGGAAAACAGATGAAAAATATATCCAGACAGAAATGAGATGGCACTCAATATGGTACAACACAAGAAAACAAATAAATATAAAAGTAGACTTTCATAGAAGTGAGGGACAAAAAACGTATAAGACTTACAAACACTAAACAGCAAAATGGCAGAAGAAAGGCCTATATTATCAGTAATTACGTTAAATGGAAATGGATTTAACTTTCTAGTCAAAAGGCAGAGATTGGCAGAATGGATAAAAAAGCATAACCCATCTATATCCTGCTTATAAGGGACTCACTTTAAATTCAAAGGCAAAGTTAGTATGAAAGTGAAAGGATGGAAAAAAATAAAACTGCAAATAGTAACCAAAAGAGTGCTGGAGTAGCTAAAATAAAATAAAATAAAATAGACAAAAAAAAAACAAAAACAATTACAAGGGGCAAAGAAGGTCACTATATACTGATAAAGGGGTCAAATCAATAAGAAGACATAAAAATCATAAATATATATATATATACCTAATAGCAGAGCCCCAAAATATATGAGGTAAATATTGACAGACTTGAAAGGAGAAATTGACAGTTCTACATTAATAGTAGGAGGCCTCAATACAACCACTTTCAATAATGGATTGACAGAAGATCAATAAGGAAATAGAAGACTTGAATGATATTATAAACCAACTAGACCTAACAGACAAATACAGAACACTTCACCACCAACAGCAGAACACACATTCTTCTCTACTGCATATAGATCATTTTCAAGGATAGACCATATGTTCAGTCACAAAACAAATCCTGGTAACTTTTAAAATATCAAAATCATACAATGTATATTCTCTGACCACAACAGAATGAAACTAGTAATCAATAACAGAGGGAGAACTAGAAAATGCACAAATATGTGGAAATTAAACAAAGCATTCTTAAGAAGCATAATGGAATTTAGGAAATATCTTGAGGTAAATGAAAATTAAAGCAACATAACAAAAATTATGAGATGCAGCAAAGGCACTGCTGATAGGGAAATTTATTCATCTAAATGCTTACACTAATAAAGAAGAAAGACCTCAAATTAGAGGTATAACATTACAACTGCAGTATCTAAAAAAAGAAGACCAAATTAAACCCAAAGATAGCAGAAGGAGGGAAATAAGGTTTAGAGCAAAGATAAATGAAATAGAGAATAATAATACAATAGAATAAATCAACAAAACAAAAAGTTGGTTCTTTGAAAAAAATCAATAAAATCAACAAACCCTTGGCTAGACCACTGAAGAAAAAAAGAAAGGACACAAACAAAGCAGAAATTGGGGGAGGGGGGCATTAATAATAACCTCACAGAAATAAAAAGGATTATAAGAGGAGACTATGAACAACTGTATGTCAAAAATTAGACAACTTTGATGAAATGGACAAATTCCTAGAAAAACACAAATTACATACCTTGACTCAAAAAGAATAAGCTCTCAACAGAACAATAACACAAAGAGATTGAATTAGTAATCAAAAACATCCCAACAAAAAAAAGCCCAGGTCCAAATGGGTTGAATTTTATCAAACATTCCAAGAAGATAACACCAATACTTCTCAAGCTATTCCAAAAATTTGAAGAGAAGGGGATACTTCCCAACTTATTTTATGAAGCCAGGCACACCCTCATACCAAAGCCAGAAAAAGATAATACAAGAAAAGAAAAGTACAGATCAATATCCCTTATGAATATAAATGCGAAAAATCCTCAACAAAATATTAGCAAACCAAATCCAACAGCACATTAAAAAAATTGTACACCATGTTCAACTGGGATTTCTCAGATATGCAAGGATGATTCAACATAAGAAAATCAATTAACATAACATACCAAATTAATAGGAACAAAAACTGTTGATCATCTTAATCAATGCAGAAAAGGCATTTGACAAAATCCAGCATCCCTTCTTGATAAAAACACTAGAAAACTAGGGAGAGAAGGAAATTTCTTCAACTTGATAAAGAGCATATATGAAAAAACCTACAGCTAACATCATACTCAATGGTGGAAAACTAGAAACTTTTCCTCTAAGATCAGGAACAAGACAAGAATGCCCACTATTACCACTGTTACTGAACATATTCCTGGAAGTTCTAGCCAGAACAATTGGGCAAGAAAAAGAAATAAAAGATATTCAAATTGGAAAGTAAGATATAAAACTTTCCCTATTTTCAGATGACATGATTCTGTATATTAAAAATCTCCCCAAATCTACAAGAAAGCTACTTGCTAATGGATGAATTCAGCAACATGGCAGGGTACAAGACCAACACGGAAAAATAAGAAGTGTTTCAATACACTAATAATGAGCAATCTGAAGAGGAAATTAGGAAAACATATTCCATTTATAATAGCAACTAAATGAATCAAATATATAGGAATAAATTTAACCAAGGATTTAAAGGAATTATACATATAAACTGTAAAATATTAATAAAAGAAATCAAAGAAGACATAAATGAAAGGATGTACCTTGCTTATGGATTGGAAGACTAAATATTGTCAAGATGTCAATTCTACCCTAAGTGATTTACAGATTCAATGCAATCCCAACAGACTTCTTTGCAGAAATGGAAAAGCGAATCATCAAACTTATATGGAAGAGTAAGGGGCCCTGGACCGCCAAAGCCATCATAAAAAAAGAAAAAAGCTGGGGGACTCACACTTCCTGATTTTTAAACTTACTTCAAAGATACAGTGGTCAAAATAACATTTTTGTAAGCAAATACACATATATGCATATATATTTACATATCATTTTGCAAACGTTTGTATGTATTGTGAGAATTTTGATTTTTACCCATAATAAAAAAATAAAAAAATAAATAAATTAAAAAAAAAAAAAAAAAAAAAAAAACCAGCATGGAACTGGCACAAGGACAGACTTAAAGACCAATGGAATCATAAGGAATGGGGAATTAATTCTTAATTGATTTAGAGTTTCTGTTGGGGTAACAGAAAACTTTTAGTAATGTATAATGGTGATAGTAACAAGACATTGTGAATGTAATTGACACCACTGCATTACATAGCTGCATGTGGTTAAAAGGAGAAATTTTAGGTGGTAGATATATTGCTAGAGTAAAAGTTAATATTAAACAACCATAGGATTATACAAAACTCTGATCCCTGATGTAAACTATGTATATAACTAATACTACACTTATATTCTCTCATCAAATGTAATAAAGTCACCACACTAATGCAAAATGTTAAAAAAAAAAGGGGGGGGGACTGGTATATGAGAACTCTGTTTTCTGTATGATCTTTCTACTTACAACTTCTCAAATAAAAAAGAAAGAAAATATAAAAAGATAAGGAGAGAATATTTTCTTCAAAACTTGTAAATAAAGGAAACAATAAAACACATTTTCTAGCTTTTAAATGGATAGTTCCTTGCTTTTCAGGTCTAACAAAATCTGCTAATGGTATATATTCTAAAAGATGATCAAATTGCATCTAAGAATAATTTCCCCAACATAGTAGTTTCCACAAAATAGTTTAGTTATTGTTCTCTGGTCTCAGTCATTTGCAAATACCTTTACATATTCCAGACCATTAAATAACATTTATAAGAGGAGAGAAATAAAGACCCTGATGTTTGGTAAGAAATGGAGAGAAGGAGAGAAGCAGGGAGTCAACTTCTTGAGTAGTTGTTGGAAAACCTGGTGAGCCTTTCAAGACTTTTACCACCATTGATTTGTCTGATGGCTGCATTTCTTGACATTTGTGGGTTTTTTGTTTTGTTTTTTTTAAATTTATTTTTATTTTTTTTATTTGTAAAATGATATATAAATATATATGCATATATGTGCATTTGCCTACAAAAATGTTATTTATTTATATAAAAAATATTTTAAGAGGTGCTTAGATTACCTAAAATATTACATGGAACCCACCGGGATTCCCATGTTGCCCACCTCCCACACCTCCCACCAAATCCCACACAAACATCTCCCATAAGTGTGGCCCGTATATCAAATGTTCCAAGAACTTTGTATGTGTTAAATTTTTTGCATTGTTACATCACCCTATGAGACAGGTACAACTATTGTCCTCATTTTGTTAAAAAGGAAACAGAGGCACAAGAGATCAAGTAACATTCCCAAGATTACATAGCTAGAATGTAGGGAGCTAGGATTCATACTCATAATTTTAGATCAGAGCCCACAGTCATTATCATTATTTTATGCTGCCTAAATATGCAAACAGAGTGATGGGATTAAGTTCGCCATAATCTGACAACATATAGGAGGGGATTTCCCAGTAGAAGTAATTTTTTTTTCTACTGGTTTCTGAAGGATGATTAGAAGTTAACGAAGTAAGGATATTAGGGGAAAATTCTAGACACAAAGAATAGCACATGCAAAAAACCTCAATGAGAGTAAAAGAGAGAGAGAGCATGGCACATTGGGGAAAATACAAATATTTTCAGCATTGTATAGAATTATTTATTTTTTTTGTTTTAAATAATTCTATACAATGCTGAAAATACTTGTATTTTCCCCAATGTGCCATGCAGTTCATTGAGGCTGGTGGGCCACACTGTGGGAGATGTTTGTGTGGGATGTGGTGGGAGGTGTGGGAGGTGGGCAACATGGGAATCCCAGTGGGTTCCGTGTAATATTTTAGGTAATCTAAGCACCTCTTAAAATATATGTATATATATATATATATAAATAACATTTTTGTAAGCAAATACACATACATGCATATATATTTATATATCAGTTTACAAATGTTTGTATGTATTGTGAGAATTTTGATTTTTACCCATAATAAAAAAAATAAAATAAATAAAAAATAAAAAAAAAGTAATAAAAAACAAACAAACAAAAAAAAAACAGATAGGTATAGAGAGGATACCTCACAAATGAATTTTAAGACAGGTATTTTTAAAAGTATGTAAATCAGCTTATCCTTTTAAAATATTTGATTTAATAAAGCATAGTTTTCTGTCCTATCAATTTACAGAAGATTATAAACAAAGAAAACAAAGAACATGTATTAATTCACAGAAGATTCTAAAGTCACATTATAAATAAATTAAACCCATTCAGCACTGGAAAGTTTCATTATTAATTTTTTATCTGAAAATCCATTTCTTTTTCTATTTTCTAATTACTCTAAGGTTGAACATTTGAAAAATGTCTTGAAAATGTTTGTAAATCAATGCTTTGAATAAAGAAAGCTGGAAATCTCATGCAGATTTTTCCATTTCATTTATTCTAAAAGAGATCTATGAGCTCTTTTGTAATATTGTCAATGGAATAACTCCCACGGTGCTTCGTGGCCCAGTACTTTGCATGAAGATTACATTTTCCATCAGAACATTACTCTATAAATTGTCCCTTTAGTTACTTAGAAAAGGATGCCTCACTCTTTCATTGGTCTCTACCATCCTAAAGAAGAATAATGATAAAGGTAATAATAATAACAATAACATCACAATTAAAAATTTTTAATGAGGCACCAAGGATTGAACCCGGGACCCCATACATGGGAAGCAAGCAGTCAACCACTCAACTACACCCACTCCCCAACAATTAAATTTTATTTACTTCTTACTTTGTTCTAAGGCACAGTTCTAAGCACTTTATATATTAGCCCTCAATCATTTAAAAATGTCATTCCATTCATTTATGGCCTCTATTGTTTCTAAGTCAGCCATATTTCTTATCATTGTGTCCTATATGTGATGTGTTTATTCTGTTTTATTACTCTATCTTTGATTTTCTGCAGTTTGACTGATTTGTCCAAGTAATTTGTTGTTGTTCTAATGGTCTTCTTATTCTGTTTGTTTGTATTTATACTGTTTGGAGTTCAATGAGATTCTTGGAACTAAGGATTAATGTTTTTAATTAAATTTAGAAAAAGTGCAGTCTGTATTTTTCCATTTTTTCTACTTGTTATGTCTCTCCTCTCCTTATGGGATTCCAGTTGCACATATGTTAAACTGCTTGATATTGTCTTATAAGTCATTTGGGATCTGTTTATTTCCCTTCAGTATGCTTTTTCCCTTTTTGTTTCAATTTGGGATGTCTATTGTCTTTAAGTTCACTGATTCCTTTTTTCTGCAGTGTCTATTTTACTATTATTCCTATACAATGAATTTTTAATTCTTAGTTATTGCAGTATTTCAGTTTAGGATTCCCACTTGTTTCTTCTTTAATGTTTCCATATATTGTCAGAAATTCCCACCATCACAATTACATTTATCTGTATCTGTAGAGTCTTTACCATATTTTTCATAATTATTTTCAAGTATTTGTCTGCTAATTCCAACATCTAGGCCATCTGTGAGTCTGATTCTATTGACTAATTTTTATCTTGATTACTGGTCACATTTTTTTTGCTTCTTCACTCATCTATTTATTTATTGTAATGTGGACATTGTAGATATTACATTGTAGAGCTGTTGGATTTTGTTATCTTCCTCTGAGGGAGTTGTAGTTCATTGTAGTAGATGATTGGTGGATTACCTTGATCCTATGGACACTTCTTCTTAGACTTTTGCTTTGTTTTGTTTGTTTTTGTCCTTAGTCCAAGAGAACTGCTTTTAGTACCAGAATATGGTCCTTATTTCTTAAACTTGGACTTTCCCAAATTTCAGTGGAAGGTGTTTGCTAAGCCCCTATACCTTAGCAGGTTTAAACTTCAAATTCTGTTTCCCAGCAGCAGATGGCTACTGCAATCAGCTCTTTTAGCTGTCCAGTTGTCATTTCTAATGGTTTTCTTGGAAGCTTTCCCTGAACATTGGCAATTTAGGAGTCAGTTGATATTCAGGGAAGGTTTATAGGTATATTTGGTGGCTCCCTTTTTTCTGGAATTTCCCCCCTCAATTTCTAGCCACTCTGATAGCCCCAAATTCTTATCTCTAACTTTTTAGTCTATGAAAACTGCCACTTTATGCTTGAGTAGGGGGTAAAAAAGCACATTGAATGTTGGACACTAGTTTGGTTTCCGGATTTTTGTCACCCCCTATGCTTTCAAACATTAAAAAAAAATACTTATTTCATCATTTATATTTTTTATCAGCATGCGGATTAACTATATACAAATTACTGTGTCACTACTGGAAACAAAATTCCATATTATCTCATTTAATTCTCATAGTAACTATGTGCTAGATAGTATTATCCTCCTCAAGAAAAGAATATTATCATCATTTTCACCATCATCTCTACTATTTGTCTCACACATTTATACTAAAAACAAAACAAAACATATAATGATCTTGCTTGCAGCTAGCACTGCAAATCACTGGCCTACAACAACAAAATAAATGTTTTTATTGATTTACATATGTTTAGTACCAACTAGGCTACCTTAGGCTGCTGCTGCAAAGTACCAGAAATGGGTTGGCTTTTATAAAGGAGATTTACTTGGGGTAAGTTTCAAGGATGTGAAAAGTCTAAACCAAGACACCATAAGAGGTGATTTCTCACCAGTGTCACTGTTGACCTGTTTTCCAGGTACATGGCAAAGCATAATGGCTGCCAATCTTTGCTGAGGTCTCAGCCTTTACCTCTGGCCTCACCATCTCTTAGAGCCCATCTCCTAGAGCTTAGCTATGAACAATCAGGCATAGGGCTTGTCTCTTCCCAAGCCTCCTCTTTCAGTCTTGGCTGCTCTGTGGGCCCATCCTCCTGGAGGCTTTGTGCTTAAGCAGTCTCTAGTTCTCTCTCACATGGCAGTATAAAAAAGGTGGCTTTCTTTTCCTGTGTCTGTCTGTCTGTGTCTCTATTTTTATCAGACCCAGCATAAGTGTGGAGACTCAATCTAAGTCACACTTCACTGATATAGTCCAATCGAAAGCCCTAAAGCAACTTATCAAGTAATGAAATCAAAGGGTATAAAACCCACATGAATAGATTAGTTTAAAAACACACTCTTTCTCTTTTTGAGATTCAAAAATAATTTCAATATACTGCCACAACATGTATTAACTAATTTAATCCTTATAGTAACTATGAGGTTTTAGGCACTGTTTTTTATCTTTCTTTTATAAATGAGGAAACTGAATATATTACTACCAAAAGGGGAGTCGTTGTAGCTCAATGGTTGAGTGCCTGTTTCCCATGTAAAAGGTCCCTGGTTCAGTCCCCAGTACTTTCTGAAAAAAAAAAAAAAAAAAAAAAAACTTACTACCAAAGGTCACACATTAGTAAATGAAGGAGCAACGAGCAAATAGCTTAAGCAAAAGAATTATCTCTTCAGCTCTTTTATGCATACCAAAGTACATGGCAAAGCACAACACAATAACATACATAATAGTAATTAATACATTATTGAATTATGATAAAAATCAATCTGCTTACTTCTTTTCTCCAATTTAGTTCCATAACAAATAATGTTTACAAATGTCAAAATCATACAAGATACCAAAATATCTTCAAAAGAATTGAAAAAAAAAAAACAAAAAAACCCAACTAACTTCCTTTTAATTTCTAAGTCCAGCTAACTCATTTCACTGGGTGATGTCCCCTGAGCCCAAGTAATATTATTAATTTGCCACTGACCTTTACACATGCTCCTAGTTTGTTTTTAAAGGATTGTTCTCACTGGAGAAAAATACTCTTTTCTGGGTAGAAAAAACTCCTCAGATTATAGATATTATATTGTGTTTTTCCCATTATTTCTGGTGACCCCAACAGAATAGGACCGGAATTGAAAGAGGGTTTGAGAAGTTAATATGATAGTATAGCCTGTCTTTCAAACCATATATAAACACAGCACTTTGTAAACTGGTGCCTAAAATGACAAGCTAATTTAAGCATTAACATAGAGCTCATTCCAGTATCTTGGGAAAATGAGGAAGCAGTGATATCTTTTTGGGTTCTAGGCAAACTATAGCCATGGATCAAATTTGGTCTGCTGTCCGTTTTTACAGTTTTATTGGAACACAGACATATCCATTCATTTATGTATTGTCTGTGGCCCCTTTCATGCTACAGTGGCAAAGTTGAATAGTTGCAGAAGAGATCATCTGGCCTGGAAGAGCCTAAAGTACTTAACATATGGCTTTATACAGAAAAAGGTTTATGATCCTATTTTAGAGATGGAAACAAGGTAATATCCTTATGAAGTCTATTTTGAATTCTGTGAAGATGGCAGTAGCAGTGACAGCATAGGTTTTAGTTTTTCCCAAATCTCTTTATAAAATTCTAACAAAGGAAATAGACAGCAAACTCAAAAACTCAAATGTAACATTTACAACAATGTAGGTGATCAAATATTCCCAAACACTCCAAAATACAAGTAGGTAAAACTGAAGCAGTCACTCTATGAGCTCTCAAATCCAACCTATCAGGGATTTGTCCCAGGGCAGGGCACTACACTAAGACAAAACTTCTAGAAGTGGGATCAAACTAAGTAAGCTAGGAAAAATAGAGGCAAAGGAAAAATACTGTCTATATAAAAGTGGCAAAGAGGAACAGATCCAAGAAATATCAGAAAGCAATTTACCATATTATTTAACACTACACTAAAACAACAGAAGAACTCTGCAAATTAGAAAATCTGTCTGATCTAAGCCTCCTTCTAAAAGTTCGAGAAAACTAAATTTCCATTATAATTAGCAAAAATTATCACAGTCAAATCCCATACAAATTACAAGAAAACAAAGAATAAATAACAAAATAATATTCCTTCAGACAATGAATGAACTCCTCCAGAAAAATATGTTTTAAAGAATCAGGTTAAAACTGTATTTCGGGAAGCAGATATGGCTCAAGTGATTGAGCTCCCACCTACCACATGGGAGGTCCTGGGTTTGGTTCTCGGTGCCTCCTGGAGAAGAGGAGCAAGACAGTGAGTTGATGCAACGGGCTGGCATGGTGAGCTGATGTAACAAGATGACACAAAAAGAGACATAAAGAGGAAACACAATGAGGGAGACAACAAAGCAGTGAGTAGAGGTGGCTCAAGCAATTGAGTGCCTCTCTCCCACATAGGTAGGTCCCAGGTTCAGTTCCCAGTGCCTACTAAAGAGAAGACAAGCAGACACAGAGAGCACACAGCAAATGGACACAGAAAGCAGACAGCAAGTGCAAAACATCAAGGGGGTGGGGAATAAATAAATAAAATAAATCTTTTAAAACAACCACATGGAGTGGAGGTGGCTCAGGCCATTGGGTGCCTCCCTCCCAAATGAGGGGCCCCAACTTCAGTTCTCAGTGCTTCCTAAAGAGAAGATGAGCACACAGCAAGCAAGCAGAGAGTGCGGGCAATGAGTGGGGGGTGGCGGGGGGAGTAGATAAGATGGAATAAATCTTTAAAAAACAAACAACAACTGTATTTCAAAATTAGTTACAAGGCATTAAGAATGACACAATGCATGAAAGAACCACATAAATCAGAATTTTATAAAATCAGAAATAATTAACAGAACTCAAAAATTAGAAGTATAAGGAAATAATAATTTTAGAAATAAAGATAAAACTAGAAGAAACATAAGAGGTTTTAAAAACATAATGCCTTAAAAGAAATAGAAGGTGAAAAGGGGGCCAATTTTTTAAAAATAAAAAGGAAGTTAAAAGAAAGTATTAAAAGATTTGAGAGAAAGGATAAATATTGAAGATAGGTAAAGAAGATCCAACATATCGATAATAAGTATTCAAAGATGGAAATCAAAATAAGGAAAGAGAAAAATAATCAAAATTTTAATTCAAGCAAACTTTCCTGAAGTTAAATATTTACCTATCTCTCTCTCTCGTTCTGTCTATTGATCTATCTACCTACTTACCAGTTGTATAAATATGTAGATAGAAAGGTAGATAGATATGCTATATATGATATTATATATAGAAAGAACATGCCTGATAATATTGACCAAGAAAAACAAACACCAAGAAACATTCTAATAAAGTCTATTGGACTTCTTTCAGGCAAAACTGAATGGAGAAAATAATTCATTCAGTTACCTGGCAAAAAAAGTTCTTATAAGGAAGAAAATTAGATTATCATCAGAAATTTCAATAGCAATGCTTTAGTCCCCCCCCCCATAAAAAATAGAGTTATAAATATGAAGTACTCAAGGAAAGAAAATGTATTCCAAGGATCTTTATATGCAGCAAAAATGACCTTTAAGTATAAGGACATAGAGAACTATGATCAATAAGTAAGAAATTAGGGAATGTTGAGACTTTCATAAGGAATCTATTAGTCGAACAAGCTTCAAACAACCAAAATAACAAGAGAAACATCTATATAAGAATTGGGAGTGAGCATTAAATATATGGTTACCTATACTGGTAAATGAGAGTTAAATGCAAGAGATTATATATGTATTGGCTATATGATCTGAAAATGCAAATATAGCACATCATAAAAAATGGGGGAAAAGAAAGATACTATATGCAAAAAGTTTTTAAAAGCCTTTTACATAATCATGATTGGTTGTATTAGATTGTTATTGTTATTCTGATAGTGTTGTATGTTTAATGTGGGATAAAGTAAAGGAGTACTTATGGGAATTCCATCATCCCTTATTTTCTTGAGAATCAGGATTCCTGATGTAGAAGATAGGAAGTATTAACGAAGCATCAAAAAGGTTAAGTAAAAACCCTGTAGTCCTGCATTTGAATTGGAAATATCAGTATGAACACATACAGTATTTTATCTATAGATTAGATTTAGATATATAGATACAGGTATAGGTTTAGGTATAGGTATAAATATAGGCACAGGAATAGTCATAGACATAAAATTAGGCATGGATATAGATGAAGATACAGCTATTTCCTATCTTTTGTCCATTGAAAGGTTTAAAAACAATGACCAACCCAATAACAATGACTATTCCTAGTATCCTGATTATGTTCACACTATTTTCCATGAAAGAAAACCAGGGCTTCTTGAAGAAGTGCCTAATTTAATGTCTGAGACAGGAAATATACAAGATGAGTCTAGAAAATACTGATATATGGATTGTAAGGAAACTATCAAAGACCATTAAAGTCATGTGGTCAACTTGAAGAGGTTCATATTGGTCTAAGATGGTGTAGTTTGAGTTTCAAAAAGGATAAAAGTTTAATGGATTAAAACCCATCAGGTAAGTTCTGACTGGTCATATTTTTAGGAGGACAGGGAACCAATCTATTATGTTGAAAACTTGGTAAGTAATAGGGAAGAATCAAATATTTACTCTGCCTTTCCTATAGGAACTCTCCTATTGTATGACCAAATAATACACAAGGGGAAGGGGCTATTGATAAAATTATCCCAAGGATAAATAAAAACAAATTTGATAGAATTAGAATATCACCATTTGCAACCTCCAATGAAATAACAGATTTAAGAATTGAACACCAATGGCATTAATATAAAAAAAGTGAAAAATAAATATAGACTATAAGTGTGAAAAGGCCACATCTATAGTCTTGCCAAAGAGATCACATATAAGCCTGACTGTGCCTCTGGGTTTAGCTGCCAATTTGTGGGAAACACAGAGGAGAGAGAGAGAAATGTTGAACTGTATGCTGAGTTTGCAATCAGAGATGTCTAGACCTTGGAAACTCACCAGGTCAAATGGCCTGGTTTTTTTTCAGCAGATAAACTATAAGGAAAATAAAGTGATGAAGTGGGAGCCTATAGATTAAAAGATATTTAAAACATATACCAAGCTAAAGAAATTGGGATGCATAAAACATAAAGAAATGGGTGACAAAACATAAGGTATCTAAGGAAGTGATCACTTAAAAAGTCAGATTAGTGGTTACTTTTGGAATGAGAGAGGAAGCTATGATTACAAGGAGACACACAGAAGGGCTCCTGGTGGCTGGCAAAGTTCTATTCTTGTTCTAGGGGGTGGTTGCAGGATTTTAGCCTTATAATAATTATGCAAAAATAAGTCACTAATCTATACATTTCTTGTGTGCTTTTCTGTATTGGCGTTTTATTACACAATAAATTGGTAAAAATAATACACCTACAATATATTGTTCATTATTCTCTATGCATGCATCTGTATGTAAGATCATATATGTTAGTAAACTGGGGGAGAAAGGTCTTTCAAAAGCTGGCTTTAGTTTGAACTGGGTACTTTAGGGAAATGTCAAAATTCCTGTTGGGCCAATGATAGCTTTATTATTTGCAAATTTTCCTGAATAGACTTTTAATTCTGTCAAAGTAGACCCCAAGTCTGCACTAGTTGGGAGATTGTGAAACAAAGTTAGAGCTATAGTTTTCTACATAATGAAAGAAATTGGAATGTTTTCTGGGTAAGTGCAGAGAGAAAAGATGTAAGGAGGCTTTTTCTGAGAGAGGGAGAGAGCAGGCTGGAACATATGGGGGCAAATCCAGGACTAAAGGGAAAGGCACCAGAGAAAAATTCCCTATGGCAGAACAGTTGAGGAACTTTAAAGAGGTGTCTAGGAGAAAATCCTCAGAAAGGCTGAGGAGGGTGTGGGTTTTCCCACAGTATGTGGGTTGGGGGCTAGAACTCTCATTGTTATATTAAAGGAAAGGGTGATCCCAGAAGGCAAAGGGTACACATCTAAATGTATATTAAGGATTGCATGTGTTTAAAGTCTTATTTATATTTATTAATATATACATGAGGAAGATTGTATTTATACAGAGAAGGAATATACATGTAATATATGTATATGTTACTTAAACATATAGTAAACTGATTTTTATTCATATAAAAATCCATATAATTGGATGTATGTAAATATGTACATAGAGAGAATACGTATATATATATACATATATATGTTTGAGTGTGAGAAAGAGAAAATGTACTCTTCATTCAGCGGCTTCTATCCCTCACAGCTGGAAATAAAACAAACTGAAAGGAAACTACAAAGACAAAATCACTGTCAAGGACAGGCACACAAGGAAAGCAGTTTTATTTTTAATGTTTTGAAGTCACAAAAAATTATTTATGCAACTGTACTACTTGACTATTTTCCTTTTTTCCTTTTTGATGTTTGTCTTTCATGACTTGTGGCAAGGGCATTTGTATTGCTCTCTACACAGCCTCTTGACAATAACCTCTCCCATTTCAACTCTCTTTGGGCAGCTTCTCTACATGCAAAGACCATAAATTATAACTATTGCCATTAAATGATTGTGTGGGCAGCCCTGCTGGTTACACCATTTTCAAAGCCATTTAAAGTGCTAGAGTTAATTACAGGGGCAATTAGAAGTTTGCTTCTTACTAGAGATATGGTTTCAAGTGCCCCTAATGCCAGGAGAGCTGGGCCTTTACACTTTCTTCCTAAGTCAAGCCTTGGGGAGCTTAGTATCTTGAACCAACAAATGGGTACTGAGAGTCACCTGACAAACAGAAAGATGGACCATAGAAATGAATTCTTAATTCTGGAGGACAAATAATAAGAGTTGCCATTTGAGGAGTGTCTACTATTTGCCAGGTATCTATATGCTAGGCTCTTTACATATGCTATTTTCTTACTTAGACTGGGAAACCATCCTTTGACCTTGGTATTATTATGTTTCTCAACTTACAGAAAAAGTAGCTGAGGCACAGAGAATTTCTGTGTCCATGGACATCTAATAATAAGAATCATATCCAGCAATTGAACCTGTTCTGATATCTCAACCTGTACTCTTTCTAATCCATCATGCTGACAAAGAAAAAAAATGATACAATCTCTTATGGAATATAAGTATTTTCTCTCCAAGAACTCATGTTTCAATCTATTCTTGACATAAGAGCTGACTCTGGTTATGCTGCTGCTGTATTTCTGAAGAGCAAAAGCTGACAGCTCTTGGAATTCCCACAAGTCAGGTTTGTATGTGGCTGCTAATGGAGGAGATTAGGAAGTACATGTCCATGACAGCACCTGCAGGTGTAATTCCAGGCAGGGAAATTACTGCCATCCATATACTATACCTTGGACATCTGGTAATATCCGTTTGGGGGAATAACTTAAAAATAGAGGTAAAAATTAGTTTTTACTATCAATATGCAATTTCACTTTCTACTCATTCTTATTTGCACTTACAATGTTCACTTCTTACTGAACACATCAAAGAAGAGGCAACCTGAAGGCAGGCAAAATTTCAGGTTGAATATACCTTCACGGTTCACCACCATTATAATCAGGAATGTTCTTCTACCAGATTCAGGTATTTGTCAGAAACAGCAAAACTCACAGATAAATCTTGTTAAAAATAGCCAGGTCACCCTTTTCTCTGACACCAAGTCACCAAAATCAAAGAAGCAAAACCCAAAATGGTCAACACTTCCTCTATTCAGCAACAGAATTAAGGCCGTTTTCGTAAGAGATTTGGAGAGGCAAGAACAGCATCATAAAACACACCCAAATTCAACAACACTTGGTCTTTTTGACGTTAACTCCTGCAAAATGTGCTGTGTAAGCAGAACCACAGGAAAAATGGTTGTACACAAAAGCATTTGAAAAATAACAGGGTCCTCTGTGATAGAAACAAATGTCCCTCTGGGCCAGGAAAATAAAGGGATTCAGCTGCTCTAGAAGAGGGAAAAACCTATTCTTCATTCTCCTTCTCTCCAAAGGAAACAAAGAATTTAAGTAAAGCAGAAATCATCTTGCATTGTATTTAGACTTCTGAGCAAATGCAGAAGTATCTTTTTAACATTGAAATGATAGTCTTTGTTGAAATAATGTTTTGGAAAGTAAAAAAGTAGAATAAAAAATTGAAGGGAAGAGGATACCAGAAACATGTTTTTGGTGGGCAAAGTATGGGTGGGAAGTAGGCTACCTGACAGCTAGAAGTTAAAGATATTTTATTGGATAAGCAACTTTTCAAAGGTGCTGGCCAAAAGTTAATGGACATCCTCAATGGGGTAATAAATAACCCCTTGCTTTTGGTTGGGGCAATGCAAGGAAAAATGAAGGGAAACTTGATGATGTGGAAGCAAGTGCTTTTATTTGAAGAGGCAGCTTCTTCACCTTTAAAATGAAATTGTTTTGGAATTAAAAGAAGATAATGGATGTAAGCAATGGGCATACAACAAAAATAATGGTTTGTCTTTATCTTTTTCTTTCCTTAAGCAAATACCAATTAAACCTGTAGATATTCATGGTTTTGGGGAGTAGCATAAAAACTAAAGATCAAGGAGTTACTCCATCACTATTAAAAATGCAAGAGTCTCCTGAAAACTAAGTAAAATGTTTCAACATGCCAGACCTCCAGGAAAAAGGATGGTTTCCTAAATTTAGTATTTAATCAGTCACTTCCTAAACATTTTTCTAAAGGATATTAACTGTTACTATAACCATATTCAAAGGTACACCAAATCTTTATGCTGTTACTTAGTAATAACAATGATAAAGGAAAACATTGAGCAATAATTGCTTCATTTAATCATCACAAGAAACTTATAATAAAAGCAGATTCTATTCTTTTTATTTTATTAAGGAGAAAACTGAGGCTTAATAACAGTTAAGGTCTTCAGTTAAGTTCACACAACTAATAGATTAAAAAGTCAGGATTTGAACCCAGGTCTACCTGCCTCTGTAGCCTGTGCTTCTAACTACTACATGATAATGCATGGTTTTCTACAAAGGGCAGACGACTCATGACTGAAGGCATGAAAAAGAGCTATATTTCTAACTCTCTCATATGCTAAAAATGTGTCACATGCTCTGAACAACGGTTAATGATATTAGCAAAATACATCTAACAACACAGTTTTCTTATTCCTTGTAGTCTCAGGCTAATGGGGTAAGAATTTAATTAAAAAATAATTAATCTAATAAGAATATGGGCTTTGGATTCTAACAGATTTCCACTTCTAATTCCACTATTTATTATATTTGTGAAGTGAACTTGGGGATGTTGCTTAATTTTTGTGAGGCCTCAATTTTTGCATCTGTAAATAGGGGATAAAAAGGGTTGTGAGTATAATTCCTGGCATTAAAAGCTCAATAATGGTGTTTTGTACCTGCAGAATTATCATTACTATTATTATATTCATTATTATTATATTTTCACTCTATTTTTCTTTAGGCCCTCAGGCTTCATATGCATCACTCTTCAGATCAATTGTGGATGGATATAGAGTGGGTATAATCAGAAATTAGGGTCTGAGAAAGTCCCCAGGCTTCAGGGATGGCAACTGCATGTTCAAAGGTATTGGCGATGGTTGGATAGGATTCCTATTCAAAATTAACTGTTGACCCCAAGGGGACAGGTTAGCCAGGTGGTGGCCCTCATCCCTGCTTCAATTAGAGAAACTCTGCCTTTGACTGTCATTAAGGTTTGGCTGAAGATATATTAGAAAAAATAAAAGAAAGGATCCATTTCTACAATAAATTTTTGATAACTAACCCATATTTGATTAGTGCACACATACTGTTTATTTAGGACATTTACCATACCTGTGTTTATCTTTCTTTGGATTATTCTTTCTCTCTTAATTGATGGTGAAGACAAATGCAAGAGCCATCATATTTAATAGTGAAAATACCCTTATAAAGACAGAGGGGAGAGAAACACCTTTTGGGGTAAAAGACTGATGATGTTGCCTGTATCATCCAGTTATTATGTAATAACTCAATCTTATTCTTATCAGTCACCCAGTAGTTAGCTTTGTGTTCTATTGAACAAAAGCTGAAGTTTAATGAGAACATTCAAGAATGGAGTTCTACTATTTCAGGACAATACAGAATGCTAAGGGGAGTTCATCTCTTCAATAATGCATAGTCTATCAAAAATCCAATATATTTTTAAATAAAGTGTTTATATACATGATTTTGATTATAAAAATAGAAATAGTGTCCAGAAGGATAAATGAGTGTGAATAATATGTTGGTAACAATACCCTGAATTCAATAATTAATTTCTATGTTGAAAGCAAAACCTATGTATTTTCTTATTAGTTTTGGTTTACTTGTTCAGATCAACAGATCACTGTATTCCAGAAGCAAACCAAAAGATTAAGACCCCTTGCACTATAAACCAAGTAACCATGACAATGAAAAATTCTCTTTATTTCCTTTATTTAAAATTTTAATTTTAAGAAATTAATCCACACCTCAAAGGAGATATTTGAGTCAAAATAGAGTCAAACTAGAACAGAGTCATGAGTGGTTTGTGTATATTGATGATGTCTTCCCTTCATGTGACCCCATATTCATAAATTCATGAATATTTATGAATCCTTTCAACTATCAGAATTATTAAAATGAACTTTAGGCTTGTTCATTATTGGCCCAAGAAAAGAAAACAACAACAAAACAAAACTCAACTCCCTGTTACATTCATCTCAAAGTGAAACGGCAACCTTGATCCTCTAACTATAAATAATGTTTCTGAAGATGAGGGCCTGGCAGGCATTTCTTTCATTTCTTTCACACCCTTTGGAGAGCCCAGTAGAAAAATTTAAACTTGTATGATAAAAAGGTTGCCTGAATACGTTTTAAGATTAGAACAATTAAAAAGAAAATCTCTTTAAAAGCCATAGGATTTAAAGTTTATATTTCTACCTGCCTATCTAGGTCTGGACTGATGCAAATCTCTTTGCTCAGTGTCCATCTCCAACTACCTTCTGTGCCCTAGAATACACCACTAATCTTTCAAGGCGCATTTTAAACAATAACCTCCCCCTCTTTTGTGTCCCTGCTATTCCTTGTATGACACTCTTCCTTCATAGTATTTAAAATGTTCTATTGACCTTCATTATTTAGATGTCTGCTCTCTATTTTGTCTTGGTAGTTCCATCACTTTGACCAACATTTGCCTTAGATGATGAAGTGAATGAATGAATGAATGAATATATGAAGTTTAAAACATTAAAGTGTCAAAAAAATGAGCTTATAAGCCAAGTTATGGCCCCTCCTCTAACTCCTTTATAAAGTGTTCTGCAGTATATTTGCACTGATACTGAATAAGTCTTTGCAGGATAAAAACTGGAAGCTCAATCAGTTACTTCATTTCTACTGGAATTGTAGAGATTGCTGTAAATTAAATAAAATATTTCAAAACACTGACCATCATGAAAAAAGGTAATGTAATCTCTTCTCTATACTCACTGTTATACCCAGATTCTATGCACATTTTAATATTATAAAGATCAAATATTCGGGGGTAGATGTGACTCAAATGGTTGGACGTCCGTTGGAGTGACCTGGGTTCAAGTCCCGGGACTTTCCGGTAAAATAAAGAAAAATATAGAAGGCGTGCGGGCTGCCAGGCCCTGCGGGCGGGTGAGCCCCTAGGCCCCACATGCAGGTGCGCCACCAAGCCCTGCATGCAGGCATGCCAGGCCCCGCTGAACCACGCAGCAAGATGATGACATAACAGGAGAATGACACAAGGGAGAGCCAAGATGAGATGTGCTGAAAAACCAGGAACTAAGGTGGCGCAGGTGGCAGAATGCCTCTCTCCCACATCAGAGGTTCCCAGGATCGAATCCTGGTAAAGACAGGAGGAGAAGAATGAGAAGAGAGGGCAGGAAACAGACACAGAGAGTTGCCCAGTGAATGGATACAAAAACAGAAAAAAAATGGGGGGGGGGCTAGGTGGGGTGGTTAAAATGGATAAAAGTAAGTAAATAAATAAATCTTTAAGGAAAAAAAAGAACAAATGTTCAATTATCAATTGAGTACATTTTCTATAGATTTAAAAGACACATAGGTCACATTTCCTCGTTGTAATAAAGCTCACACTATTTGTGGAGATGAGAAAAAAATCTTAAAATCAAATGATGGTTCAAGAAGGTGACAATGCCATATATTGTTTTCTATCCGTTTTGTTTTTGTTTCTTTTTTTTGCAATGCCATATTAAAGGATAACATGGTAAAGAAGGGGTTGAGTCCTTCTGAGGAGAGAGTGATCAGTCATTGAATGTTAGTTGGGGTGCAGGGCTTCACAGAAGAAAGGGAAATAAATTAAATCACTGGAGAGTATCATAAAGTGAAAATGGATATTGCATATTGGAGGAGAAATGATAATAAAAAGGCATGCAACTCTGAGTGGCAGAGTCCCTGGACTCTCACACAGGTATTCTGGCCCATGCCATGGGTAAAAATTACCCACATTCACTGTGTTCTGGCCTCTGTTCTGTTCTTTAGCTACCAAGCTGTCTTCTACTTTAGGGATTTTTTTAAGCAAACTTTATTTCAACTTCAAAAAATATAATAACAGACAAAAGGTACCTTAACAAATTATGGAAGCATTACTTTAAAAAAAATCCTGCCCAGGTACATTTATCTTCTTTAATTCTAAAAACAAACTCAAATGTCTCTCCAGTATTCAAAAAAATAAATAGATGAGCACAGATTGATTAAATGCCATGACCAAGGTCTCCTAGTTAATGAAGAAAAAATGCTTGATCATATTCATATCTCATAAAACTAAATCATTTAGGGCTTTTGTACCTGCTGGTCATTCTGTCTAGACTGTTTTTTATTATTATTATTATTATTATTATTATTATTATTATTATTATTATTATACTCCATAAGAAAACTATATACTTAAGGAAACCTTACACTAAAATTTAGGTTTAATGATCACCTCCTGAAAGAATCTTCCCTGACTTCCATGGTAATTTCTTGCATTTAACCTGTTCTAATCCTTCATAGCACTTTATAATTTATGTACGAATATATGCACATTTATATATTTCTTTCCTTGTACATTAGTTTACTTTGTTTTCCCAATAAAAATAATTAGTTCTGTGAGGTCAGGACTGATGTCTCTTCCACTCACCAGTGTGGGTTGCATGACCTTGAATAAGTAACATAATCTTTCTGAGACACAGTTCCTTCAATTTTATAATTTATAATAGGACTATTACCCTATTATATTATATATAGTATATATTATATATAGTATATTATTATAGTACTTCCATCATAGGATTATGTGGAAGAATAAATAAAAAATGATATAGCATTTTAAATACAACTTTCCAATTGCTTCAGAGTTTTGGAAAAACTCCCCTAACATCCTCATATTTAAAATGAATGTGCTATAGCTAGACTATCCACACAGGACTTCAAAGAGAGGTGATTCTAAACTGATTTTGACAGTCTTAGTTGAGCAATGGCCTATCTCCTCCACCCCCACTGCTACTCCCGCTTGCCTATGTGGAAGGTGAAATTGAAGAAGCTAATAAAGGGAATTTCTTTGGGAGGAATTGAGTGAACTATATTTCTGTCCCTACCCTGACATGGGCAAGGAAAAATGGGTGCTTTTTCTTCAACTTAAGTTTAGCTGACACAGAGTTCTTGACATGAGTCTCCTAGAGAGTGAGGGTCATAAAACCTGATAGTTGCCTCCACCTGAAAAACATAAAGCAAGAGACTGTGGCTAGAGTTGTTTCACCTTGGAGCAGAGTGAAGATTAGGTGATGAAATTCCTTTAACAACAGGGCAAAAAATACATGTTTTCCAGACTAGATGTGGAGCCAGAGGAGAAAAACTTGCCAGAGGTCCTCATTAAGGCGACTCTACCCAAGAGGTTGGCTAAGATCTCAATAGCGAGAGGGACCACTGAAGTTCACGGACTGAGAGAGAGAGTTAAATGTGACTATCCAGAGGAGCCACAAAAAGCCAGAGATTACATATCTACCATCCTAAGGGTATCAAAGCCAGATTATAACTATACCATCCTGTGAAATTGTGCCCTTTTCCAAAGATCGCTTTCCCTAGCTCTGTCTCAGAAAGATGAAGAAAAACACAGACAGGAAGCAAAGAGGTTGGACAAAAAGTATATTACCTTTCCTTCCCCATTACAAATTTCTTGGCCTGAAGCAAGATGGAGCTGGGGAAGGGGAGAGATTTAAAATCTGATAGGAGTTTGAAGTTTTTAATTTACATTTGAATACGTTAAAGTTACCGGATAGTTGGACTGGAGTAGACTTTTAATTATCTTTGTAAGTGACCTGCTTGAGATTGTATCAGAGGGAGGGGTGAGTTAACCCTCCGAAGGGTTTGTGGGGGAGCAGAGGGAGTTAAAAATAAAGTTGGTTTCTGTTTACCTCACTAAGTCCAGCTCATACATCAAACTGGGTATGAATGTATGCGCCGTACTTCATATAGCACTGGTACTCAATGAATAGCAAAGATCTAAACATTTTGTACCTAGTAGATGCTTGAGATATATATATATTTGGAGATATATATATATGTTTTTCTGGTGGCTGTTTCCAATGACAGCTTTCCAAAAACATAGTATATACTTTTGAATAATTTTGAAGCTCTTCCTTAAATAGTCAGCCTAATATTTCACACTTTAACAATCTTTCACTGAGTCCTTCACAGAATAAAAACCTAGATGGAGGCCAGTATTTTCTCAATATAATTTAGGATAAGAGAGCAATGAGCTTCTGGGAAGCTTCCTCACCTAAAGGCTAAAATATGTAAATGTTCCTCTAGTGGGCTACATCCATCATCCTACAGGAGACAGCAAGTAGCCAGGAGAGCAGTAAAAGAGTCAGAGGCTTGGCGCCCTCCATAAATCAGAAAGGCTCCTCCAAGATACAATGATGGGCCTGCCTGACACTTTGGAATTGAGTGTGGAGGAGGATGGAGGCTACCTCCTGTCATTTCTTGTATTTTCTGCGGAGTTACCTAAAGTGACTCTATCTGTGAATAAACTGTTTGATGTCCATATTCTCCAGCTAATTAATAGCTCTTCTTTCTCTGTCCCCAACCCTACAACATAAACTTCATAAGGAAGCAGGGCTTAACAGATGAGTCGATTGGAGCATGCCTCTAGAACAGGACCCTCCTGCCTCTTCCCGAACCCTTCCAGGAATAGTGAACTCACCACAGTATTAGGCCCCTTGCTCTAACATCAGGCAGTTCTCATTCTTCACAAGTTTTTCTTTTCACTAAGCCAAAATCTACTGTCCAATAGTATCCCTAGTTCTGTCTGTTTTAGATGGACTGGACTCTTTCATATTACAACACTTGACTTTTTTTTTCTTATTTATCCAACAAATATTTATTGAGCACTTACTCTATGAGACCTGTTGCTGTGGGTGCTTGGGAGGCAGCAGTGGACAAAACAGTTTCCTGCCCTCCTCCTGGTGCTTGTATGCTCGTGTGAACAAATAAATAGATTCATAATATACTATGAGGAAATATAAAGCCCTGAATAAAGTGAGGAAGATGCAACGTGAACATCAGGGGAAGAGTAGTCCAGGCAGAAAAAAGAGCAAGTAAAAGACCCTAGGCTGGAACATTCTCACAACTTTGGAGTAACAGCAAAGCAGCCAGTGTTACTGGAGCTTTGTGGCTGAGAGGGAGACTGAGAGGAGGTGAAGTCAAAGAGGCAGGCAGTGAGCTTGTAGATTACGGTGAGGCTGGGGATTTTGATTAAGTGCAATGAGAAGCTAGTAGATTGGTTGAAGCAGCGATCAATAAAATCTGATTTATGCTTTCAGACGATCACTCTGACTGCTGAGTGGAGAATAGGCTGTAGATAGGGCAAAGTGGAAACAGAGAGATGGTTCAATTGTTCAGTAGTTTGGTAGAAGAGAGAGGATGTGTGAAAAGTGACGTGATTCAAGATTTATTTTGAAGGTAGAGCCGATAAATATGCTAATGAACTGGATGTGGACTGTAAGTAAAAAAAGATAAATCAAGAATAACTCCTACATTTTTGGTCTAATCAATTGGATGCCATTTAATAAGCTAAGACTCTAGGAAGAGCTGGCTCTGAAAAATAAAATTGAGTTGTGTTTTGTATATTTTAATTTTGAAATGTCTATTATAGTCATATATAATATAGATGCCCACATTAAATATATAGTATAGAGATGGAATTTAAAGCCAAAGAACCAGCAAAGACTCTTGGAGGAGATTTAGCTAGGGAAATTAAGAAGGTTCCAGTAGTAAGCCATAGGGCATTCTAAGCTTTAGAAGACAATGAAAACATTTGAAAATCTTTGTAATTTCCCTACCTGAAGTTATCTTCTTGTATATCTTTATAGATAAATTTTAAGAGCACATTTTTTGGAAAACTAAAATAGTTTCTTCCTGGAAAAATATCTCATATCCTTCATGAAAATGAAATGTTATTGCTAGGACTTGAGAATCAAGGTAAAACAAATAAGCCAGAAACCCCAAATTATTTTTTTTAATTATTTAATTGACCAAATGTTCAACTCTAACAGATGTCCCATATAATCTTGTTACTGATATTCTTCTTTCAAAGGTATCATGAATATAAATGGCAGGAGTGAAACTGAAGCTTTTCAGAATCAACTATTCCATTTTGCATGGTACTAGTCTTACCAATTATGTTCTATTCCTGGGAAATGAGAATTTATAACTAAAGACCAGAAAGATTTTGTTTTTCTCAAGTTGCAAAAGTTCTAAAAACAAAAACAAAAATTGCAAGCGAAAGCTCCAGCTAAAATTTTTAAAGTTGTGAATTGCAATAATGAGGACTTGTACCAAAGTCAGTGAACAAAGGAAACCAGGCATGATTCCTCATTGATTGGGACACAGCACCTTCTGCAAAAGAATGGAGACTAATTTCCAAGTGGAGAGATTTAGAAGGGAGCAATTCATTTCCATCAACCAGTTGGTGAGCTGCCAAACACTCAAATGTCATAATTGGCTTCCAAGGACTCATCAGAGTATAACCCTTCTGAAATCTGGTATAATGGAGCCATCAGGAAATGATCACTCCCAGTCTTGCTGGGACCAAAGCTCATTGCCCATAACAATCTAGGGTAGAGATGTGTATGATAGACAATCAAGCAAATGAATATGCGGCTGCGCCATTTAAAGCAGTGAGGAAATCCATGTGATAGTAGATCTGAAAGATTATCTTTTATTAGTTAAGGTAAATGCAAAATCTCAAAGGCTTACTTCACTATTAAACAATTAAGAAAACTGTCAGTTTTAGTTTAAATTTAGCATAGGGGAAAGATGCTTCTGAAAATTATGCATTTTTTGGTCTAACATCTTTGTCCTTAAAAAATGAAGCACACACTACTTCAATTCATCAGAAAATCAAAGTGCAAGGAATATGATCCATCAAAAATGTCTAATTTCTTTTTAAGACTAGGTTTGATGGAGAGGGAACGCAATAGTTTTGATCTACTTTCATCCAAGAGTTCAGGCTGTTGTACATAGCATACTGATTTAAATTTGGGAAACTATAGTTCAAGACAGATCTGATTGAAGAATTGTATTTTCAAATATTCTAATAATTATATCATGAATGCCTAAGGAGAGAGGAAAGTTTTACACTTTTTCGGGTCCATGGCAGTAGTTATTAAACTAAACGTTATATTGAATGAATTAAGCTGAACTCATTCAGCATTTCTCTTTCTAGCTGAATATCTTTCAAGGTATTTATCAAGTGATGTTTCTTTCTTTTCTCCAAGCATTTAGAACATCTTTAGTTTGATAAATTTTAATGCTAGGTTATTTCCTATGACTGATTATAACTTCATTGTGCAGAGTACTTTTTACTTTTTATCCACAGAATATGGCCACTTTTTTTTTTTTTTTTTACTATGGATACAATTTTTGCTGGTATTAATATCACAAAATCTATTTCCCTTTGTGTATCTTTGCTCATCCTTCCATTATTAAACTTACTATGTTTTCTTTAACTGTTATTTTTGGTTATTTTGAATAGTAGTAGTTGTAGAAATGCAAAAGGTACAAAGAAGATAAAATAAGAAAGTAAGTATCCTTCTCACCCAATTTCCCTCTCTAGGGCAACCACTGTTATGAGCTATTTTTCTAGATTATTCTATGTGTATACAAGCATATTGTTTATATTTATTCCTCCTTTACACAAACGATAATACATTATACATATTATCTGTACCACGTATGTGGCTTAACAATATATCAGGAATTTTGTTTCCTAACAGAACATACAGAACCTCCTCATATTTTGTTAAACAGCTGAATGGTATTATATTATATGGATATATCAGAATATTTATCATACTTCTCCTTTTATTATTGTACTAGGTTGAATTATGTACCCCAACAAATACAAGTTCTTAATCGATCCTCATCCCTGTGAGTGAGATCCCATTGTAAACAGGACCCTTTGAAGATGTTATTTTTAGGTAAGGTATAGCTAACTGAAGCAGGGGGGAGGGGGGGCCTAATCCAGATTACTGGAGGCCTTTTAAAGAGAAACCAGAAGTAACAGAGGTGAGAAAGGAGAAGACTTCACCATGTGACTGGAGGCAGAAATACAAACTAAGGACCCCCAAGATTTGCTGGTAGCCACCACCAGAATGTTACAGCCTTTTGGGAGACAGCAAGCCTTGCTGATATCTTGATTTGGGACTTCTAGCCTCAAAACCATGAGCCGATGAGTTCCTGCTGTTTAAGCCAAAACAGTTTTTGGTACTTGTGAAAGCAGCTCAGGCAAATTAAAACAGTCATCTAGGTTGTTTGCCATATATATATATATATATATTTTTTTTTGCTTTTGCTTTTAGAGACACTGTTGCAGTAGTCATTTCACACATATGCAGGTGTATCTATGATTTCCTAGAAGTAGAATCACTGTGCCAAAGGGTTTGAGCATTTAAAAAGTTAAAGGTGTTTTAACATTGTTCTCCACAGATGACTGAGCAATCTATACTCCATCAGCAATATATGAAATGGCCTCTTTCCCCTCACTCCTCAAACGCATTATTTTATCACAGTTTTTAAATGTGCCAATTTGATAGATGAAAAATGACATCTTGTACTTTCAATTTGCAATTCTTTTATTATGAGCAAGGTTGAGCATCATACAAATGTATGGCAGAGATACTGAGAATATCTTCTCTACTCTATGGTTTGCTTTTCACTCAGTGTTATCTTCTGAGGAAGAAAATTTTAATTTAGTCTAATTTATCATTTTTTTCCTTTATGGTTATATGCCTTTGCTTTTTAAGTATAAAAGTTTGATCAAGCAAGAAATTATTTGGTTGTAGATTATGCAGTAGGAAACTATTTTTTAAGCTCAATAACCAGTTTTCCAAAACCACTTATTCAACAATCCATTTTCCCACTTTCTCAAAATGCCACTTTATCATATACTAAATTTCTTTATCACCTTGGTCTATTTCTGGATTTTCAGTCTTTTCAATTGATATACCTTTTCACTTTTAAATTATTATAGCTTTATAATACACTTTTAGCACTTTTATTGAGATATGTTCACACCATACAATCCACCCAAAGTGTACAATAAATAGCTATTAGTAGAGTCACAGTGTTGTGATTTATCATCACAAAAATTTTTAGAACTATTTCATTACTCCAAAAAGAAAAACTCTATACCACTTAGCAGTCACTTCTCAATCCCTCTATCCTTCCACAGCCCTACATGACCTCTAATCTAATTCCATCTTTATAAATTGACTTATATGTACAGTTTATATAAATGAAATCATACAATATGTAGTACTTTGTGTCTGGTTTCTTTGACTTAGCATAATGTGTGTGGTTTTTTCCCCCTGAGATTAACATCTTATAACAACCTTTGTTCAGTTACAAAGAAAAACAGTCATATATGCAATATTATCCATGTTCATATTTACATGAGGTTTCACTATGCTTTACAATCCCATGTTATATTTTTTAGCTTTCCTTCTAGTAATATACATGACTTAGACTTTCCCTTTCAACCACTCTTATACCCATATAATAGCACTGCTACTTATAAACACTATGATGTGCTTTCACATTTTCTATTCATTTTCAAAGATTAACAAACAACCTTTTTACCAATTCTGTACAGATTAAACCTCATCTTTCCATTCTCTACCCTCATTTTATTTTCTGGTGACATATATTCTAGTTATTACCTCCATGAGTTTACACAACATATTTAGCTCATAATAGTGCCATCATACAGTATTTTTCCTTTTGTGTCTGGCTTACTTCACTCAACATAATATCTTCCAGGTTCATCCATGTTGTCATATGCTTCATGACTTCATTACTTCTTATGCTGTATAATAGTCCTTCTCTGAATACACAACAGTTTCTTTATCCATTCATCAGTTGATGGACCCTGGATTGTTTCCTTCTTTTGGCAATTGTGAATAATGCCATTATGAACATTGGTGTGCAGATGCCCGTTCATGCCACTGCTATCAGTTCTTCTGGATGTGTACCTAGTAGTGGTATTGCCGGGTCCTGTGGCAAATCTATATTCAAATTCTTTAGGAACCGCCAAAAAGTCCTCCACAGTGGCTATGGAGTGAATAAGTGTTTGGATCTCTTCACACTCTCTCCAATACTTTTTAATAGTAGCCAATCTAATAGGGGTGAAATGATATCTCATTATAGCTTTGATTTGCATTTCCCTAATCGCTAGTGATGTTGAAAAATTTTTCATGTGTATTTTTGTCATTTATATTTCTTTTTGGGCAAATGTCTTTTCAAGTCTTTTGCCCATTTTTTAATTGGGTCATTTGTCTTTTTATTGTTGAGCTATAGCATCTCTTTATATCTCATGGATATTAAGCCCTTATTGGATATGGATTTCCAAATATTTTCTCCCATTGAGTCGGCTGCCTTTTCACCCTTTTGACAAAATCCTTTGAGGTGCAAAAACGTTTAATTTTGAAGAGATCCCATTTTTCTTTTTTTTTTTCTTTTGTTGCTCGTGCTTTGGGTGAAAGATCCAAGAAACCACCACCTACCACAAGATCTTGAAATTCTCCCAGCACCATTTGTTGAAGAGACTGTTTTGTCCCAGTAATGGGGACTTGGTAGGTTTGTCAAAAACCAGTTGGCTATAGAGGTGAGGGTTTAGCATGTTGATCTTGTATAATGCCACTGTGCTGACCTAGTTTATTCACTTAAGTAGCTTTGTTGTAGACATTTCAGAATTTTCTAAATATAGGATCATGTCATCTAAGAATAGAGTTTTATTTCCTCTTTTCTTATTTGGATGCCTTTTTTTCTTGTCTAATTGCTTTAGCTAGAACTTACAGCTCACTATTGAATAACAATGGTGACAGTGGGCATCCTTGTCTTGTTCCTGATCATGGGGGGAAAGCTTTCAACCTTTCCCCATTGAGTACAATGTTGGCTAGGGGTTTTTCATATATGCCCTTTACCATATTAAGGAATTTTCCTTCTATTCTTTTTTTTCTTTTTGTTTAGGTACAGGGGCAGGGGACTGAACCCCGGACCTCATATGTGGGAAGCTGGTGCTCAACCACTGAGCCACATCAGCTTCCCCTGAGTTGGTTTTTACGTTTGTTTGCTTGTTGTTTGGTGTTTTGTTTTGTTTTGTTTTTAGGAAGCACTGGGAACTGAATCCAAGACTGCCCATGTGGGAAGAAGGTCCCCAACTGCTTGAATGACATCCATTCCCCTATTCCTATCTTTTGAAGTGTTTTTTGTTTGTTTGTTTGTTTGTTTGTTTGTTTTTTTAAATTAAATAAATACATTTTATTTTATTTTATTTTATTTATTTATTTATTTTTTACAGTTTTTAATTTTTATATAAACTATAACTCAGATCCAAGCAACAGGTTGGAATTTTGGTGGTGGTTGTTGTTTTTTAAAGTACCCTGCCTGTATAATTGCATCAGAATTCCCTCCTCCTCCCCCTCCATGTTTGCATTTTGGGTTGGTTTACACTTGCACATATTCGATTTTCAGTTTTCCCCTTTACAGTCTTCTCCTCTCACCTCCAGGACTCTCCCCCACCTTTTTTTTTTTTTTTTTTTTAGCTTACAAAAATGTTATTTATATATATATATATACATATATTTTAAGAGTTGCTTAGATTACCTAAAATATTACACGGAACCCACTGGGATTCCCATGTTGCCCACCTCCCACACCTCCCACCACATCCCACACAAACATCTCCCTCAGTGTGGCCCACCAACCTCAATGAACTTACACATCCTGGAGCCTTGCCACCAACCATAGACCACAGTTCACACTGTAGACCACACTCTCTCCCACTCAGTTCTGAGTGGTGTGTGCTGATTTAAAATGGCCTACATCCATTGCCACAACAGTACTCAGGACAACCTCCAACTCCCAAAGAAGCCCCTGTATTTCAACTGCTCATCCCCTCCCTACCCAAAAACTGTCAAGTGGCCACTGGC
The DNA here is from genome assembly GCA_026826555.1 of Tolypeutes matacus. NCBI lineage: Eukaryota > Metazoa > Chordata > Mammalia > Cingulata > Chlamyphoridae > Tolypeutes > Tolypeutes matacus. The sequence goes on from JAKSZT010031676.1 coordinate 13,993,992, forward strand.
TCCACCTCATTGTTATAATTTCTTGCATTGCAAGAATCACCATATGTGAGCAAGAGAATACCATCCAGTCCACTCTAGTCCATAGTTCTTCCCCCAATCCAGAGGCGACTGGGATGGTGATGTCCACTCCAACTCCAAGTGAGAGAGGGCTTATATCCCATGGATATGGTGGGTGGGATGATCCTGGCTGCGGATGCTGGCCCTCTCCATTCCCTGGGATGGCCATTTCCCATCGTTGTCTCCTCACCAGGTGACTTGAATGAGTCCATTGATCTGTAGGGTAGGAGTTGCAGCTCCACCTAGATTTCATGCACACCTGGCACATAGGTAGGCGGGAGGCTCCAGTCTCTGGAAGTATACCTAAGAAACTCCAGGATCTGGAAAATGTTTGTTTGTTTTTACAGTTTTGGCTCTTATATTTATGTCTGATCCAATTTTTTAGCAAATCAATTTTATTGATTCATATTAATAAAACATACAATTCATCCAAAGTGTACAATCAATGGTATATGGTATAATCACATAGTTGTGCATTTGTCACTTTAATCATTATTACAGCATTTTCATTATTTCAATAATAATTATAAGCAAAAAACAAACAAAGAAGGAAACTCCTCACCTCTCAATCTCTCTGTTTCCCCTGCTGTACATAGATATTATTTCTGGCTATTCTTGCACAATTATTTATTAATTAATTTATTTAGCAGTTTTATTGAGATATATTGACATATCATATGATCTATCTAAAGTGTATAATCAATGGCTTTTAGTATAATCACAATGTTGTGCATGTTTTTTTTATTAAGAAAGGATGTTGGATTTTGTCAAATACCTTTTCTGCATTGATTGAGATGATCATGTGGTTTTTCCCCCTTCAATTTGTTAATGTGGTGTATTATATGAATTGATTTTCTCATGTTGAACCACCCTTGTATAGCAGGAATAAATCCCACTTGGTCATAGTGTAGAATTCTTTTGATATGCCGTTGTATTCTATTTGCAAGTATTTTGTTTAGAATTTTTACATCTATGTTCATTAGAGAGATTGGTCTGTAATTTTCTTTTCTTGTTGTATCTTTGCCAGGCTTTGATATTAGGCTATGTTGGCTTCATAAAATGTGTTGGGTAATTATCCCTCATTCTTAAATTGTTGGAAGAGTTTAAAGAGGATTGGTGTTAATTCTTTTCATAATGCTTTGTAGAATTCACCCATGAAAACTTCTGGTCCTGGACTTTTCCTTGTTGGGAGTTATTTTTTAAAACAAATCAATTTTTTGATACATATTAATAAAGCACACAATTCATCCAACGTGTACAATCAATGGTATTTGGTATAATCACATAGTTATGCATTCATTACTTCAATAATTATTAGAGCATTTTCATCATTTCAATAGTAATAATAAATAAAGAACAGACAAACAAGCAAGAAAGTTCCCCACCTCTCACTCTCTCTATGCTTCCCCCACTGTACCTAGCTGCTGTTTCTGGCTATTTGATCTAAAATGTATAATCAATGGCTTTTAGTATAATCACAATGCTGTACATTCATCATCTCAGAAATTTTAAAACAATTTCATTACTTCAAAAAGAAAGACTCCACACGTGTTGGGAGATTTCTGATGACTGGATGGATGTTTGGTGTTTTTCTTTTTTAAGATTTATTTATTTATTTATCACCCTTCCTTGTTGTTTTGTGCTCGCTGTCTGCTCTCCATGTGTTCTTCTGTGTCTGCTTGTCTTCTCTTTAGGCAGCACTGGGAACCGATCCTGGGACCTTCTGGAGTGGAGAGAGGCACTCGATCTCTTGTGCCACCTCAGCTCCCTGGTCTGCTGCATTTCTTATTGTCTCTCTTCTGTGTCTCTTTCTGTTGCGTCATCTTGCTGTGCCAGCTCTCCATGCGGGCCAGCACTCTGCATGGGCCAGCTCGCCATGCGAGCCAGCTTGCTTACCAGGAGACTCCGAGAATGGAACCCTGGACCTCCTATATGGTAGACAGGAGCCCAATCACTTGAGCCACATCCACTTCCTGGTTGTTGTTTTTTAATCCATTCTGTCAGTCTATATCTTTTGATTGGGGAGTTTAATCCACTTGCATTCAGTAAAATTACTGTAAATGACTTATTTACTTCTACCATGTTATTATTTGGCTTTCATATGTCACACCTTATTTTTGTCGCTCTTTTCAGTCCTTTGAGTATCCTTTCTGCTGCTCTTTCCCTCTTCAATCTCTTCCAAGCCTCTCTCTCCTGTCTTCTTCTTTTTGGCTATAAGGGTCTTTTTAATATTTCCTGCAAAGGCTGATTCTTTTTTTCAAACTCTCTTGGTTTCTGTTTATTTGTTACTATTTTATACTCACCCTCATAAATGAAGGACAATTTTGCCGGATAAGGGATTCTCGGCTGGCAATGTTTCTCTTTCAGTATACTAATTATATCATACCACTGTCTTCTCACCCCCATAGCTTCTGATAAGAAATCTGCACTAACTATTACTGGGCATCCCTTGTATGTGATTGTCTGCTTCTCCCTTGCTGCCCTCAGGATTTTCTTTTTATCATTGACATTTGACATTCTGAGTAGTGTGAGCCTTGGAGCAGGTCAATTCAGATTTATTCTGATTGGGGTATGCTGTGCTTCTTGGACATGTAAATTCATTTCTTTCATGAGAGTTTGGAAATGTCCAGCTATTATTTCCTCAAACACTCTTTCTGCCCCTTTTCCCTTCTCTTCTTCTTTTGGTACTCCCATGACACATATGTTCTTGTACTTCATGTTATTGTTCAACTCTCTGAAACCCTGCTCAATTTTTTCCATTCTTTTCTTTCTCTGTTCTTCTCTCTTCAATTTTAGCTGTTCACTTATTCTTTCATCTATCATTTCATGTCTGCTGTTGTATACCTCTAATGTGTTTTTTATCTCACCTATTGTGTCTTTTATTTCCACGAGCTCTGTTATTTTTCTATTCAAGTTTTCAAATTCTTCTTTGTGATCCCTCAGTATCTTCTTTATATCCTTCATCTCTTTAGCTATATTGCCTTTCAAATCATTGATTTGATTTTCAAAATTTTATGAACCTCATTGATTAGTTGCCTCAAATCTTGTGTCTCATCTGGGGCTTTGATATATTCCTTTGCTTGGGCCATTTCTTCTATTTTCTTAGTCTGGCTTGTAATTTTTTGCTAATGTCTAGAAATCTGATGATGATGGTGAGTTTATTGCGCTCAATTTCTCTCTCTTTTGTAGGGATTTAGTGTCAGCAGGCTGTGTATTACTGCCATTCTTTGAATCTTGGTTCAACCTGTTCTAAGTCTTTAGGATTGTCCCTGTTAGTTTCTCAAATTTGGGTCTTGGACCCAGTAATGGTTTACAGACCCACTTCCACGGGCCTTGGGGAAGGAGTCTGCAAAAGCTGGAAAAAGTCTCTTATTTACTTTTAATTTCCTCATATGCACTTCACTGGTCCACCAGCAGATGGTGTTCTTTGGCAGCTCTCTCAGTTCAAAGCCTGGTCATGTGTTGAGCAACATGGACTGAATTAATGTGATAGCAGTTCCTGCCTGGAGGCTAAGAGCTTTGCAATTCAAACTTTCTCCGAGGCAGTTCTCCAACCTTTGCTGGCAGCTCCCTCCTGATTCCAGGTTAGTAAACAATTCCACTCCCCTCTGAGTCCTCAACAACCAGTTCACGTCAGTAGGGATGGTGTTTGAGAGGGATGGATCTCTTCACTCCTGTGCCAGCTCTCAGGGCAAACAATATTGCGGCCCTACACGGCTGGGAAGGGTTTGTGGGACACAGCAGACCAAATTTATTGGTCAAAAGTTGAATCAGCCTTTGGCTGCATCCCTCTTTCTCCCAATTCCTGGGAAGGTGGATCTCTGTCTGTAGCCATTGCCCAAGGCCAGAGAATTCAAAGCTCTCTGCTCAGAGGTGGGTGGAAGGGGCTCCAGCAGCTGCTGCTGCAGCTTATACTCACAGTGTTTCCCTCAAGATCCTTTTCCTTTGCCCCTTTCTCTTCTGGGTGGTGTCTACCCTGCCCCTGTTGTCCTAAACCCTAGAACATTTTTTTCCCCAGGTTATGCCTGCCTGTCCTCTAGCTATTTTTCTGGGAGAGAAATGAGTCCTGAGTCTCTCTAATGCTATAATACATTTTAATATCTGGCAAGCCTGGATCTTTCTCATTATTCTTCTTTTCTTTTTCTGAACTTCCCTAGATATTCTTACTTAGTAATTTTTTTCATATAAACATTAAAATCAGTTTGTCTTATTTAACAATTTTATAAGGATGCTTGCTTTAAAATTTTAGTGCAAAAGTAAAAATTGACAGTTTGTAATACTGCATCTTCCTCTCCAATAACATATTATGGGGTCCGGTTTGCTTGTTTTCTTGTGTGTCCCTAAGTAGCATTTTAAGTTATCTTGATATAGATCTCACATATTTATCAAGGTTATTCTTGTAGTTATCATTTTTGTTGCTATTGCAAATTATATATTTTATTCCTCTATATCTTTTAATTGGTTCATGTGTATCTTTATATATGCATATATGTGTGGGTTGTGTATGTGCAAATATCTATATGCTATTGGTTTCTATATATTAATTTTATACCTAGTCACCTTACTGAATTCCTTTAATATTTTAAATAATTTTTTACTAATTTCCTTCTTTGGTGTATCATTACAAATAAAGATTTTTCTTCTTTTCAATTTATAATAGAACTTATGTCTAGAAAAATGTAAATAGTAGTGTGATAAAGAACATATTTTTAGAGAGGATTGCTTGGCTGATGATATATTTTCTGAACCCTGAGCTCGATATAGGCTTCTTGGGCCACTAGCTCTTTTTTTCTCAAAACTCTTTAGCTGTTATTTAGTGTAGCTTTTAAGTCTTCATATGTCCCTTCCCCATGTCTGTGCTCACCACAATTATCTTAAGCTTTGCTCTTTGTCACTAATTTCAGTGACATCTTTTTTTCTTACTGTTTATAATGTATTCATGAGTTCTGTAATGATGTTATTTAGGTTCTTTGTTTCCTTGGGTCTGCAATCTTTTGTTGCAGCTCATTCTATAGTTTTATCATCTTGTCTTTGAGCACTTGTTTTATTGAATGTATTTTAAGTTGTTCTATAGCATGAATCATGAGTAATTTCCTTCTGTTCCTTTGATTATGCTTTCTTTTAGGTTGAGCTCTGCATTTTTTTCTTTCTTTCTTTTCTTGTAGGTCACAAGAACCAAGATTCCATGCGTTTAATAGCATGAGCTCTGGAGTCAGACACCCAAGATTTGTATCTTGTCTCTATCACTCGCCATTTGTGTGGCTTCAGGAAAGTTACTAAAGCCCTGTGGGCCTCCATATCAGCTCATGTAATAAAATTACTCCAAAGGGATTCTTACCAGGATTAGCTGCATTAGCCATTCTGTTTACTCAGATATAGTGTAGGTGGCTAGTTTACCCTGTTCCTTTACATTTATGATCATTTTGTTTTTCCTTCTGTGTTACAGTGGGAGTCTGGATATTTTGTGTTCTAATCACTTTTCTGCAACTTGAGGCAATAGCTAGGGAGAGAATTGGAGGAGAGCTCAGTAGAGATTGTAGGCAGGTGGCTGTCCTTGGAATACCCAAATTCTGCTGTCTCTTTTGAGATATTGTTAAATGTGCTATACCAATGTACACCTAGTTGAGCTAGTTTATCTAATTCAGGATATAGAACCTTAAGTTTCAGCAGAGAATATCAGAGTTACAGCTCACTTTTACCACTTTAGTTTCTCCCAATATCAAGAGTTTCAACTACTTCTTTATGAGAAGAGGAAAATAATAATAAGACTATCAGCTCAGTGCACTCTTCTCCACATTATCAATGAGAAGTCTCAGGATTTTGTCAATCACTAGTAACCAGTACGGTTTTAGGAACAGAATGGGAGTGGGGTAGCAGCTGAGCCTATCTAAGCTTCTCTATAACTGTTCCTTTCCTTATTCACAGTCTCTTAAGTGCATTGCATCAGGTTGTGCCTCATTACCTCTATTATCACTGTTGGCTGCTTTTTTTTTTTTTTGCTGATTCTTCCTATGTTTTGTTCATATTATGAGTTTATGAGTTATTGGGAGAAGAGAATTTCTTTGGGAAGATAAGAACAATCTTTCTTCATAACCGGAAATCAGTTCTTCAGTAGTTTGCACATTCTTCTTGGTGGAAAATTTTGTCTATACATATTACTGTGATCTCTATCTTTCTATTATATTTATGTCCAGTCTTTCCTTATGTCTGTAGGATTCACTTTTATGCCTATGTGTGCTGAGCAACATGTGCTCTTGACAAATTCCATCCTGTTTCTCAGAATTACATCTGTCTATTTTCAGATCACCTGCAAATGGCACAAATGAGATGAGGCTAGGGAATATGAGGAATGGTTGAATTACTATTCAGAATGATATCAATAGTGCAGGAATTTAGGCCCAGTCTGGTGATATTATATTCAATAGAAATTGTATTAGTCTGCCAAAGGGGTGCTGGTGCAAAGTACCAGAAATCTGCTGACTTTTATGAAGGATATTTATTTGGGATAAAAGCTTATAGTTACCAGGCCCTACAGAGTCCAACTCAAAGTTGCTTTCTCACCCAAGTCAGTTGACACGTGTTGAAGCAAGATGGTCGCTGATCTCTGTGAGGGTTCAGCCTTCCCCTCTGGGCTTTTTCTCTTTCAGCTGGAGGCTGGTATAAGGCTTGTCTCTCAGGGCTTCCTCTCTCTCCTGGCGTAGGGCTGTTTCTTTTCAAAACTTCTATATCAGTCTCACTTGTTCTGTTCTCTTCCTAAGTTCGGCTCTAAACTATCAGGCAAATGGCTCATCTCTCCCTGGGGCCCCAGGATCAGAAATGACAGAGCTCTCTTTTCTGGCATGTCTTCTTGAGTGAGTGTCTGTTTATATAGGCCCACCTAGGGGGGTGGCAAATCAACCTGAGTTACGCCTTACTGACATGGTCGAATCAAAGCCCTAATCTTAACAGGCAATTTAATCAAGGGCCCCTCAACTGAATCCAATATAATCAAAGGGTATCACACCCAGAAGAATAGATTAATTTACAAACATAATCTTTCTCTTTTTGGGATTACAAGAATAATCTCAAACTGTCACAGAGATAAATATAAATTCATAAATTTATGTTAAAAGGTCAATTATTCAATAGTGCATTCTCAGTAATATCATTGAATGTGAATGGATTAAATTCCCCAATCAAAAGATACAGGCTGACAGAATGGATAAAAAAACATGAGCCATCCATATGCTGCTTATAAGAAACTCATCTCAGACACAAGGATACAAGCCGGCTGAAAGTAAAAGGTTGGAAAAAGATACTCCATGCGAATAGTAAACAGAAAAGAGCAGTGGTAGCTATACTAATATCAGACAAAACAGACTTCAAATGCAAAAAAGTGATAAGAGATGCGGAAGGCCATTATATATTAATAAAAGGGACGATCCTCCAGGAAGATATAACAGTCATAAATATCTACGCACCTAACCAGGGTGCCCCAAAATATATGAGACAAACTCTGGCAAAACTTAAGGGAGAAATAGACATTTTTACAATAATCGTCGGGGACTTCAACACCCCTCTCACATCATTAGATAGAACAACTAGACAGAAGATCAACAAGGAAACAGAGAACTTGAACAATATGATAAACAAGTTAGACCTAACAGACATATACAGAACACTGCATCCAAACTCAGCGGATTATACATTCTTCTCAAGTGCCCATGGATCTTTCTCCAGGATAGACCACATGTTAGGTCACAATACAGCTCTCAATAAATATAAAAAGATTGAAATTATACAAAGCACCATCTCAGATCATAATGGAATGAAACTAGAAATCAATAACAGACAGGAAAAAAGGAAATTTGCAAATGTGTGGAGACTGAACAACACACTCCTAAATATTCAGTGGGTCAAAGAAGAAATTGCAAGTGAAATCAGTAAATATATTGAGACAAATGAAAATAAGAACACAACATATCAAAACTTATGGGATACAGCAAAGGCAGTCTTGAGAGGGAAATTTATAGCCCTAAATGCCTATATTAAGAAACAAGAAAGAGCTAAACTCAAAGATTTAACTGAACAACTTGAGAAACTAGAGAAAGAACAGCAAACCAATCCCAAAGCAAAAAGAAGGAAAGAAATAATAAAGATTAGAGCAGAAATAAATGAAAATGAGAACAAAAAAGCAACAGAGAAAATCAACAAAACCAAAAGCTGGTTCTTTAAGAAGATCAATAAAATTGACAAACCCCTTGCTAGACTAACAAAGAAAAAAAGAGAGAAGATGCAAATAAATACAACCAGAAATGAAAGGGGGGGAATTACAAGTGACCTCACAGAAATAAAAAGAATCATAAGAGGATATTATGAGAAACTATATGCCAACAAACTAGACAACCTGGATGAAATGGACAAATTTCTAGAAACTCATAACCAACCTACACTGACACAACAAGAAATACAAGAACTTAACAAACCAATCACAATTAAGGAGATTGAATCCGTCATCAAAAATCTCCCAGCAAAGAAAAGTCCAGGACCAGATGGCTTCACAGGTGAGTTCTACCAAGCATTTCTAAAAGAATTAACACCAATCCTGTTTAAACTCTTCCAAAAAATTGAAGAGGAGGGAAAATTACCCAACACATTTTATGAAGCCAACATCACCCTAATACCAAAGCCAGATAAAAATTCCACAAGAAAAGAAAATTACAGACCAATCTCTCTCATGAACATAGATGCAAAAATTCTCAACAAAATACTTGCAAATCAAATCCAACAGCATATCAAAAGACTTATACATCACGACCAAGTGGGATTTATTCCTGGTATGCAAGGCTTGTTCAACATAAGAAAATCAATCAATGTAATACACCACATTAACAAGTTGAAGGAAAAAAACCACATGATTATCTCAATAGATGCAGAAAAGACATTTGACAAAATCCAACATCCTTTTTTGATAAAAATACTTCAAAAGATAGGAATAAAAGGAAAATTCCTCAATATGATAAAAGGCATATATGAAAAACCCACAGCCAACATCATACTCAATGGGGAAAGGTTGAAAGCTTTCCCCCTAAGATCAGGAACAAGACAAGGATGCCCACTGTCACCATTGTTATTCAACATTGTACTAGAAGTTCTAGCTAGGGCAATTAGACAAGACAAAAAAATTAAAGGCGTCCAAACAGGAAAAGAGGAAGTAAAACTCTCACTGTTTGCGGATGACATGATCCTGTATTTAGAAAATCCTGAAGTATCCACAACAAAGCTACTTGAACTAATAAATTAGTTCAGCAAAGTGGCAGGATATAAGATCAACACACAAAAATCAGTAATGTTTTTGTACACTAGTACTGAACAATCTGAGGAGGAAATCAGGAAGAAAATTCCATTTTCAATAGCAACAAAAAAGACTCAAATACCTAGGAGTTAAATTAACCAAGGAAGTACAGGACCTATATGCAGAAAACTACAAAACAATGCTAAAAGAAATTTTAAAAGACCTAAACAAATGGAAAGACATTCCGTGTTCATGGATTGGAATAATAAATATCGTGAAGATGTCAATCTTGCCCAAACTGATTTATAGATTCAATGCAATACCAATCAAAATCCCAACAGCTTACTTTACAGAATTAGAGAAGGCAATTACCAAATTCATCTGGAAGGGTAAGTGCACCCGAATAGCCAAAAGTATTCTAAAAAAGAAGAGCAATGTGGGAGGAATTTTACTGCCTGACCTTGAAACATATTACAAAGCTACAGTGGTCAAAACAGCATGGTACTGGCATAAAGATAGACATATCGATCAGTGGAATAGAATTGAGAATCCAGAAATAAACCCTCACCTATACAGTCAACTGGTTTTTGACAAACCTACCAAGCCCACGCTGATGGGAAAAAACAGTCTCTTCAATAAATGGTGTTGGGAGAACTGGATATCTATAACCAAAAGAATGAAAGAGGACCCTTATCTCACCCCCTATACAAGAATCAACTCAAAATGGATCAAAGATCTAAATATAAAAGCCAGGACCATAAAACTACTAGAAGAAAATGTAGGGAATCATCTTCAAGACCTTGTAGTAGGTGGTAGTTTCTTGGACTTCACACCCAAAGCACGTGCAACAAAAGAAAAAGTAGATATGTGGGACCTCCTCAAAATTAAACACTTTTGCACCTCACAGGACTTTGTCAGAAGGGTGAAAAGGCAGCCAACTCAATGGGAAAAAATATTTGGAAATCACATATCTGATAAGGGTTTAATATCCAGGATATATAAAGAGATGTTACAGCTCAACAATAAAAAGACAAATGACCCAATTAAAAAATGGGCCAAAGATTTGAATAGACATTTCTCCGAAGAAGAAATACAAATGACAAAAAAACACATGAAGAAATGCTCAACATCACTCATGATTAGGGAAATACAAATCAAAACTACAATGAGATATCATTTCACACCTATCAGAATGGCCACTATTAAAAAGACAGAGAACTACAAGTGTTGGAGAGGATGTGGAGAGATAGGAACACTTCTTCACTGTTGGTGGGAATGCAGGATGGTACAACCGCTATGGAGGACTGTTTGGCAGTTCCTAAAGAAATTGAATATAGACTTGCCACGTGACCCTGCAATACCACTACTGGGTATATACCCAGAAGAACTGAGAGCAGTGACACCAACAGACATCTGCACACCAATGTTCATAGCCACATTATTCATCATTGCCAAAAGTTGGAAATAACCCAGGTGTCCATCAACAGATGAATGGATAAACAAACTGTGGTCTATTCACACGATGGAATATTATGCAGCTGTAAGAAGAAATGAAGTCATAAAGCATATGGCAACATGGATGAACCTGGAGGACATTATGTTGAGTGAAGCAAGCCAGACACAAAAGGACAAATACTGTATGAATGCATTATTATGAACCAAATATATTGTGTAATATATTGTTTGATTCACACACACAAAAAAACAAAAAAAACAAACAAAAAACAAAGCAACAAAAAAATTTACATGTATCCATTACATTTAATTGAGAAATGTATATATTTATTCATCTGTGTTTACTTTTTAGTTTTTTATTGCTTATGTTTTCAATTATTAAATGTACAAAATAAAGTTATAAAAAAAAAAAAGTCAATTATTCAGTAGGTTATAATAGCCCTGACTACAGTAGTTCATATGAAGCATTTAACTGGCCTCAATCTTAATGTGAATCAACAAAGAGATGCTTAAAATCAAAACTAACACAATTTTATATTTCATTAACATAACTAAAGTATGGAGTTCACACACAGAACTATACCCACCATAGTATGTGCTTACAAGCACATAATGGGAGTTCAGTATTCAATCCTGGGTATTGTTATTTAAATGGGATGCTGACAACCTCAAGAAAAATCATAGGATGAAAATAGTGAAATAAAAGGTCTGAAAAGCAACATGTATCAGGAATGGTTAATTAATCTGTGATTGCTTAATCTAAAGGACTAAAGGCCTAAGGGGAGATTTGGTAGTGGCCTACAAATGTCTGAAGGGCTCCTGGGAAGAAGATTTGTCCACTGTAACTGGAAAGGGTAGAAATAAGATTGATGGAGAATTCCTGCTTTCAGTTCAAGTTTAAGGGGAAAAAATCCAATGACTGGGACAGTCTCCCAAGTGAACACTTAATGCCAGCATTGGAGAGCTGTTTTCCCCTAGCGATATTAAAGCAGAAGTTGAAGTCTTAGTCAAGGCTTCCTTGGAAAAGCCTTGTTCATATAGTTATCATATGGTATTGTACTAGTCTATGTATACATATGTCACATACTATACTGCAACCACCACCTCCCTTGAGGGCACACTATTTTTGCATTCTCAAGTTTTAGTCCAGGAATCAGAAGTGTTCAATCCACATTTTGTTAAATAAATGGGTGAATGTGTATATTTTAAGAGATTATAATATGACATCTTAGAACTCTTACATCTCAAAAAGTTTCTTTTTCTAAAACTGGTACCACATTCAATTGATTCAGATGAATGGAACTATGAAGGTTAAATTTTCCCATATGACTCAACTACTCATGAATACTTAATGAATATTTTTAGGTCCCTGGGAAGCAACTATCGACCTCTTTCATCATAACACTAATAGCCTATATTGAAGAAATTATATATACCTTCTTCATTTACCACTGTATTAGTCAGCCAAAGGGGTGCTGATGCAAAATATCAGAAATCTGTTGGCTTTTATAAAGAGTATTTATTTGGGGTAGAATCTTACAGTTACCAGGTCATAAAGCATAAGTTATTTCCCTCACCAAAGTTTGTTGCCACTTGTTGGAGCAAGATGGTTGCCAACATCTGCCAAGAGTTCAGGCTTCCTGGGTTCCTCTCTTCCTGGGGCTTGCTTCTTTCTGGGCTCTGGCTTGCTTCTCTCCACAAGGCCAACTGTAGACTATCAGGAGAACGTCTTATCTCTTTTCTGGGGGCCTTCTCTCCTTCCTCATGACCCAAGTTCCTCTGTGTGCTTATTTCCCTGGGCTCCAGCATTAAAACTCCAACCTCCCTTCTCTGCAGTGCAGTTTCTCTGTGAGTCCCTGCCCACCAAGGGGTGGGGACTCAACATCCTACTGATATGGCCCAATCAAAGCCTTAATCATTATTTAATCAAGTAAAAGTAAAACCTCTCAATCCAATACACTCTAATATGCCCAGAGGAAAAGACCAGGTTTCAAACATAATCCAATATTTCTTTTTGGACTTCATCAATAATATCAAACTGCTACAACCACTGTAAGGAAATGATTCACTTAAAGAAACCTGCCTAGTTTGTTTTCTGTGCCATTTTTACACTTCCTTCTTTCTAACTGTTCTCTTTTCAGGCTTGACTGGTAATTTGCAACCTTTCCTAATATCTAACTTTCAGTGCACTCTTAGTAGGATGCATAACTGGGTAACTCATAGCATTTTCCATGTTTAAAAATGCACACATTATGGGTAAAAATCAATCAAAATTCTCACGATACATACAAACATTTGCAAAATGATATGTAAATATATATGCATATATGTGTATTTGCTTACAAAAATGTTATTTATATATATATATATACATATATTTTAAGAGGTGCTTAGATTACCTAAAATATTACACGGAACCTACTGGGATTTTTACCCATAATAAAAAAATAAAAAAATAAATAAATAAAGGAAAAAAAAAAAAAAAGAGATAGGAGGAGGGCTGAGAAAGAGTAATGATGCTTAATATATGTAGAAGTTTTAATCAACTTGACAGTAAATGTGTAGAAATGGATATCATTGATGCTACCAAATTATAGTGAGTAGAGCTAACGTAGCTTGTTTATGGATGGGATTGTGGCTGAAAAGTGTAGTCCAGGGATGTAAATGTCAATTGAAAAATAGAGAATGATCTAGGGACTGAATAACAGTGAAAATAGAGATAGATGAGAATTGTTTTTAATAGTGTAAATATTAGATTGTCCTTCTATTGTCTGGATCAAATGTACATCAATATTGCATGGTGGTAAGAATGTGGCATAGCATGGGAAAATATAATTAATGTAACTTACGGACTATAGTTAACAGCAATACTGTAATGTTCTTGCATCAATGTTAAAGATGTACTGTGTTAATATTTGGGTCTTATGGAAGAAATATACCAAATGTACACTATAGACCATACTTAGTGGTAATAGTCTGATGATATGATCTCATAATTTGTAATAGATGTTCCACAACAATATAGTTTGTTGGTAGATGGGTGTTGCATGAGAATTCTACACATATGCATGATTGTTTTATAAGTTCACAATATCTCTAATAAAATATATATTGAAAAAAAAATGCACACATTGACTTTCTTCAGTGGATGTTAAAACCAAAGATTTTATTTTCTTTTTTCTATTAACTTTTCTGCATGGGATAAAGTACTCAAGGTACCTAGCAGCAGTTGAATTTGGCTCGGAGAAAAAGTCCATGTAGGACAACGCTTTTGGCTTATAGCTCAACCACATTAGGAGTTGTGGTGCATGAAAAAAGTATACTGCAGACTTAAATTTTATTGGAATTCAATGTTCCATAGAAGAATAATTTAATGTATACTCATTGATGAGCTGGGAAACAAAAATGGATTTAGGTAGGGGACCGTGATGAATTTAGTGTGACATCAGGGCCAGTCAGCAGAGGAAGACTACATTATTTCAGTCTAGGTGAACACCAGCTTCCAGCAGGCGCTTGAGAGAAAAGCTAAGACTTATTTATCTTTGTTCTTCTGATTCAGAATATATCACTGCCTGACTTAAGAAATGTTTTTGAAATAAAATATTTGTTGAATGAGTGGGTAATTATTATTTTCTGCCCATATTTGCTACTTGAAAAGGTAAACAGGAAGAAGAATATTTAAAATTTATTGGGTTGTACTAGGCATCTCATTGAATTCTCACAATAACCAAGACAGCTATTTAACATGCCTATTTAACAGCTACATAAAGCAAGGATTTACGTGTAGGTGCTTGCTCCAAATTCTAGTCTTTTCACCCAACTGGTTTGCTGTTAATCATAAATTAGAAATATTTGCAGTTGCAATATTACTATGGGAACACATTTCCTTTTATAACTTTAAAAAATGCTATACAGATAAATATACATATACATCTTGGTAAATATTCACTGCTCAGTAATTAGAGTTTGTTGTGTGAAAGATGAAACTTCTGAATTTGAAGGAAACATAACTACCTCTAGTACTGTGCATTTTTTTAAAAGTCTGAAGTCTTCATGGTAAATAAAATTTTGATTTTAAAGATTTCCTCAAGATGTAATTTCTCATAAATTCTGTTAAAAAGTATGGGCTAGTTTTAAACAGCAAAGAAGTAAACTAAGAAACAATGGACATATGTTAGCACCAAAGGGAAAATGAGATGGGTGGTATAATTCCTTAATTTCCAAATCTAATCAATTGATTTACTTTTTCATAATGTTATAATGTACACATTACAGTGAGGATTACAGTGAAAGTATTTGTAGCTTATTTTTTCATGAATAAATCATTTGCTACAAGGTCTTAGCAGAGAGCTTGTTTACAGACATCATTATGAAGATTGACCAAATATTAGCTTATAGAAACAGTCTTTCCATTCACAAGCACATACCTTACATTAGGCAATAATCAGAAAATAACCATATGCATACATAAGAACTTCTATACAAAGTACCTGGGAAAAAGGTGAACTCATCAAATGAGTTGCCCTTTGTCGAAGGGGGAAAAAAAAAAAGCTTGGTTTTTTGGGAGACAGAAAGTGGTGATTTAGTCACAATTTATTTCCAAGAAGACTGTTTCCCTGGCTCACCCCAAATAGTTAGGCATTTTCTTTTTTACTCCATATATTATATTTCAATAAAGGTTTGCACTATATAGGCATCAAGCAAATTTCCCCATGTACCCAGTGGAACAATTCTGGTAATTTCAAAGAACCGAATAAATTTCAGCATTAAAAGGCAAACATAGTGTTTTGAGACCTCCTGCTAAACAGTTGAATTTTCATTTGTAATTACGTAGAGTCAAACCATTGTTCAGAATGGCCCTTCACACAAAACAGGTCCACCTACAACTTAGAACTCAGAGCCCAGGACATGAGCCAGAATAAAGAATAAACTGTGCCCTGCATTCAGAGACACATTTGCACATGCATTAAAGCATGAATACATCTGTAATTTACCCCATGGCAAGAAAGACAGAATGCAAGGCAGTCCTTGATGCAGTAAATGGCTTGGTAGCCAGTAATCAAAGCAATTGTATAAACTTTGTGTTTGGTTTCTACTCAGTGGTCTTGTGAATTGCTTGGGCATAAACTGCTGAATTCTAGAAAACTGAAAATGCTGCTAACCTAAACATCGCCAAGTTGGTGTGTTCGGGTGATAGAGAGTCCAACTTGTTAAAGCTATCCACGGAGAGAGAAAAAACTAAAAAACAAATAAGACTTTCAGGGCAGGCAGTCTCTGTACTAAGTGTAAGGACACTGCACTTAATTTTCAATTAAGATCTCAGTTCATTCAGTGCTCACTGAGCATTCAACACAGTTAGCTCTAGACCTATATACCAAAAATCAATCTACAGAATAATCAATTTGCCAAATGATCAATCTCTGAGAATTGTCAGACAATTTCCTTTTATCTATTCTGGGGTAGCTCACTTTGTACATGTTAGGGTCAGAGAGAGAAAAATCAGGGATCGATAGAAGGGTGGGGTCAAGGACAGTTTAGATAAATGAAATGAGTATGCAGAAAAAGAAAAGCTGGTAAACTTTTTTTAACTTGGATATTTGAGAAATTCTCTGTTTATAATTTCAGGCACATGCCAAGTTGATATTTAACCAAACTGGAACCAAATCTGTGATACAGGCTATTATGAAAAAAATGTAATAAAAATCTTCAATAATTTGAAAATAGTTTTGGATTAATTGGCCCATTAAGCAATGTGCTAGATGTCATTGTTTTGCCACAATCCCTTGTGCAGGCAGTTTCTGCGGAGTGCAAGAAAGGGGACCCATGTTCCCATCACAAGGGACTCTTCTCGGTAGTGAAATCATTCAGCTTCCATCTTGGCCATTCTTTTTTTCTGCTTGTCACACTGCAACATTGTCATGATCTGCCTCGGGCTACCCCACTGCCCATCCCACCTCACCCTACCTCAATGCTATCTCTCCACCCAATTCTTTCCATTTACTATGTAGAGATTAGTTACTGACTCAACCTAGGGCTTGTACTTCCCTTTTGAGTGCTACTAAATGCTTCAAACTCAGACTAGAAATCATATATTTAGTGTTTCAAGTGTTGGAATCAACAGCTTATCTCTTTCATTTGGGTTGTTCATTTCTATCCTTTCCAAACTCTTTTGGTTATTTGGCTGGCCTGGTAATGGCAAAATGGACAGAAGAGGAAAGAATAAAGTATTTGAGGTTCTTAGAAGTGCAAGATTACTCTTCTGATTGGGACAATTAATAATTGCTTTCTGTAGGATGTAGCTTTGAACTGGCTTTTGGGAGATGGATATCACCTTAGTTTGCCAGGGCTGCTGTGATGCATAGCATACACTGGATTGGTTTAAAAAACAAGGATTTATCATCTCATGGTTTTGAAGGCTAGAAGTCCAACATCAAGGTGCTGTAGGGCTTGCTTTCTGCTAGAGTCTTTAGCGTTCTGGCAATCCTCCGCCACGTGGTGATCTCTCCCTCCTTGCGTCTGTTCCTCTGACTTCTGCTGCCTTCTGGGCTTCCACTGACTTCTGGCTTCTGACTTCTGTGTCCAAATTTCCTTCACTGATAAGGACTGCAGTCATATGGATTCAGGCCCACCCTGATTCAATTTGGCCACATCTAAATAGGATCTTCAAAAGTCCTATTCACAAATGAGTCTACAGCTTAATTAATAATATGATCTCCAAAGGTCCTATTTACAAATGGGTTCACACTCACAGGAGCTGAGTTATGACTTGAGTCAGAGTTTTGTTGGGGGCATGAATCAATCCCCAGTAGATATGATGTCAACAGATAGTAGTTATGGTGGTGTGGCAGTTTGACATTATTTATGAATCCCCAAAAGAGAAAGATTATATTTTTAAACTATTCTGGGTGTGATACCCTTTGATTATATTGGATTCAATTGAGGGGCCCTTGATTAAATTGCCTGTTAAGATTAGGGCTTTGATTCCACCACATCAGTAAGGGGTGACTCAGGCTAAGTCCCCACCCCCTTTGTGGGCCTATATAAATGGACACTCACTCAAGAAGACACATGGAAGAGGAGAGAACTTTGTCATTTTTGATCCTGGGGCCCCAGAGGAAAATGAAGCATTTGCCTGATAGATTACAGAGGCTGTTGGGAAGAGGGCTGAGACTGATATAGAAAGTCCAGAAAGAACCGAGCCCTATGCCAGGAAAGAGAGGAAGCCCTGAGAAATAAGCCCTATGCTAGCCAGCCACTGAGATATAAGAAGTCCGGAGAAATGAGCTCTAACCAGGAGAGAGAGGGCTGGAAGCCTGGAGGGAAAGGAGAGACCAGGCAGAGATCAGCGACCATCTTACTTCAACACATGGCATATGACTTTGGCGAGAAAGTAACCTTGAGATGGACCCTTTACAGCCTTGTAACTGTAAACTTTTACCCCAGATAAATACCTTTTATAAAAGCCAACAGATTTCTGGTACTTTGCATCAGCACCCCTTTGGCAGACTAATATAGGTAGTAAGGGAAGGCATTCCATAGGAGCAAATGGGATGGGCAAAGACCTAGAACATGTGTTTAAGAAATGGTACTTTAGAAAAATCATCTGTGTGAAAGCGTTTCCATTAAATATGGGAACTAGATGAATTATGGCACCAAATTATTATGCTGTCTGAACAACTGTGATTACTAACCCTAGGAATATATTAGAACAACATGAACAATTTTAAGGAGATATAGTATCGAGTTTTGTTCCTGTCTTAGACGTCTCAGGTCCAATATGGTAACCATTAGTGGATATTGAGCTTTTGAATGTAGCTATTGCCATGTGGAAATGATAACATTTTTGATATATTGGGCTAAATAAAATATAAGACAGAAAAAAAGAAATGGTACCTAGTCCAGCTTATCTGGATCATGAATAGGAGAAGAGAAAGGAGAAGGCTGAAATTGAATATTGTGGTTAGAGGAGAAGGGATCACAGAGGGTGTGAAATGCTATGTCAAGGAATTTAATTTTTACCTAATAACAAAAAAAGGTCTACTAGAGATTTCTGAGCAGGGGAGAAACATTAATAACTGTGATTTTCTTTTGGTAAATAATCTAGCAGACGTATGTAGGCATGGAAGAGAAGGATTGGCAATGGAGACTACTACAGTAAATTAGGTAAGAGATAATGAAGACATGAACACTATACTAATGACCATAGAGATTTTTAAGAGAGGACTAGTTATGCTGCAGGTATGTTCCAAAGGACATGATGCCTGATTTTAATAAAGGCGGCAAAGAAGAGAGATGAACCCAAAGAAAGGGACTTTGAGATTTTTAGTTTGGGTGACTATGACAATCATTAACATAGAGAAGCCAAAAGCAGGAGCAGATTGCAGTGGTGGGGGCATGGGGTGGAAATGGGTGCTAAGGAGACATCACGAGATCTATTTTAAACAAGTGTGGAGAGATTTCCATGTATGGAATATACAGAAAGATGTGCCCAAACTGGGAAAACTAAGGAAAAGATTCACACATCCAAATATATATGCACATTTTTATAGAATATACATTTATAACTCATACTTTTGAGAAATAAATTTGTTTAGAAAGTTGTATATACACATATATGTGCACAAAGATATACTAATAACAGAATATTGTATATATGTGTGTACATGCATATGCAAGCATAAGTTAACACATGCAAATATATATTGGCTCCATATGAAATTGATCAATATTAACTTTTAATTAATTTTCATTTCATTAATGCAACAAATATTATTATTCAGTGAGTGAATATATTGCATAAAATACAAGAGGGGTACTTTTTAAAACATTGGAATGCATATGTGCTTTCCTACTTTTCTTTATTCAACTTCTAGCCAATTATGATAATAATAAGAGAAAAATATTATAAGCATGTATTGAGAATTAAAAAGTATTATCCTGACAATAGTCCTGTGAATTAGGGCTATTGAATTATATCCATTTTACAGATGAGGAGGATGAGGCACAAAGGTCAGGCACTTGCTCTAGGTCCCATAGCTACTGAAAGATATTCAAGGAATTTCACCATTCCCTATGCAACTTCTCTAATGACTGAATTATACATATTATAAATGGTTATTAATGCAGTGACTTTTACAGTCAGTGCATTTTATAGTTGTTGTTACTTCCTATATCCAAAATGGAGAGCTACAAGTTTTATTGAATTTTCATTTTGAACTGATACAGAATTTTATAACTACAAAAAATGTATTTGTATATATGAATAAATTAAAACAGATGATGTTTTAAAACACACACAAAAAAAGAATGGAGGAGAATTGCTGATATTAGTTGTTATTCTATTTTATCACTCTTTCCATTTTCATGAGCAAGTAGGGTGGCTAAAATAAAGCCATAACAAGCCTAACTTTGGATATTGAGTAATAAAGCTATGACTTTAACATTTTCAGTTTTAGAATTTGGCCTTAAACCAGATACATTATTCTTAAGCAACAAAAGCATATGAAAAGACCTCTCATATCTTATATACATTTAGGTCTCTTTGCTTTAGGCCACAGAAACTAACAGTTCTGCACTTGTTTACTTATATAGCTCCTAAGAAGTTATGACTTGGAGTGTTCTTGGAAAAGTCATGAAAAAGGCTCTTACTGTAAATCTATTTCCTAGAAAACCGCATGCAGCTTCAGTTTTTCTTCCTCTCATATTTTGGATTCCAAGTAATCCAAAATTTTTCCAAGTAAAACCTAAGTGGATTTACCTAAGCATGCTGCCTACAAATGATTACGTGGTTTTCCTCAACTGACTACCCACATTCAGACACCCCAACTGTTTGCAATTTCCCTAAACTCTGAGTTTAGAGAAATTTTTACATATTGTTAAGACATTCTAAATCAGTGTTGCATATTACTCAATTATTCATTATGGAAATATATGGCCCTGAATCAATAAAAAATGACTCTAAATACTAGAAGTGTTAGCACTAGTATAAAGACAGAATCACATACATCAAAATCTTCTCAGAATTAGTAACTTGTGAAATAGATGGATAAATATAAGAGTGTGGAATTGGAAAACTGTAAATTTCATTCTTCCACAAATCATTGTCCCAAATAATCCCTTAATGTTTTATATATACAGCAGGAATAACACTGTTAACTTCCTATCCTGTGCAAAATTATAAAAACAGAAAACAAAACAGAACAAAAATCCCCAAACCCAAACCAAAACCATTCTGGGCATAAAGAAGTTCTATAAAATAGATTTGCTAAATGCTTGTAACTGTTCAAAATAGCTGAAGTAGCCATATTCATGATGGCTTTATATTAAAGCTTATGGATGAAAAGTGAGAGAATCAATTATTCAGGAATTTCCCCAAATTGAGATATTTGACAAAATATAGAGACAATTAAGAATACAATGATTTGACAGGTTTTTCAGCCAGATCCTCTCAAGTTCTGACTCCTTGAGTTCTCTGTTTCAGATGCTTCACCATATGCCCAAAAGTAAATTCCTAATCTTCTCCTCACATATGTTCCTTTTTGTTTTTTTCCATCTCACAATGGCACCCCAATCCATTCAAATTCTGAATTAGGAAACTGGACCTCATTCTTGACATGCCCTACATCTAGTCCGTCAATTGATATCAGTTATATCTCCAACAAAACCAGACTTGAAAAATGACAAATTTGATCATAGAGCTTCCATGGTTAAAATGTTGCAATTGCTTTGCATTGCACTTAAAATTCAAAATCCTTAAATATGGCCACTGTAGCACTGCATGATCTGGCCTCTGTTTACTTGGGCAATATCATTTCATGTCATTCATGAATGCTCCAGTTACAGTGAATCTTTTTTTTTTTTTTTTTTAGTTCCTAGAAGGTATCAAGATCTTTCCTACTTCAGGGATCCATAGACACATGCCTTTCTGTCTGCTGCAAATGCTCTTCCCACCCTTTACTTGGCTAACTTCTAATTAAACTTTATGACTTAAGTGGCTTTTCCCTAGAGAAGTCACTCTTAAGTCACTATTTAATGGGTACCTCCTTAAAACTTTTTACTTTCATTCATATCATTTCCCCCATTTCTATTTTTAGTGTTATTTTATTTCCCCCTATCACACTATAATCTCCTCAAGGGCAGGAACTCTGTTTTTCTTTGTAAATGTCTATTGCCTCTATGCCAAGCAAATAATAAATACTCATTGAATCAATGAAGGACTATATAAATGAATGCATCCAGATAGTTCTGCATTATATACATATAATTGAGGCTAGTTAACACAGATAGTTGATACTTTCTAGAGAGAGTACCCATGTAGTCAATGGGTAGATATGGAACTGTGTGCACATGTTAAATTTTGAATTCTCTGGAGCATTTTGGTTCTCCTGGTTAAGATGAATCATATCTTCCCCTTTGCACCATTGGATCCAAGGCTCAAGTTCCATCATAGAGCTGATTCCATTCTCTCTTACATTAAAGTAAGTTGACTTTATGTCTATCTCTTCTATTAGAACTTTTTGAGGACAGAAATCACATCTGATTCACCTTTATCTTCCAAGATATGTAAGAGTTTCCATGGTGTGTATTAAATTTTGGCAGAAATTTCTTTTAACTATATTACCACGCAAACATAAAAACAACTATTAGGTGCCAAGTGAGATTAAGATTACAAGATTTCATCACATTTAATTTAAAATCCAAGTTAATTATTAAATTTACTCTGATTCAGCACTTCCTGCATTCAAGGCCCTGGGAGAGGCATTAGGAATTTAAACAATAAATAGAACAGTTTCTTGATCAGTAAATCAGTAAGCTTTAAATAGAAGGACATCCCCATCAGTCATCGCTGGATGACCACGGTATGAAAAAGTACGACTGACTCAGCATAATCCCAACAGGACCACTATACAAGCCAAGCCTGTCTAAAGGAATTTGGACAGAGATGGCTTTCAGGGATGTAAAATTGGTTCTAACGTTCTTCCTGATTTTCCTCATTAAACCAACTCCATTTGTAACCCAGTCTCCTCAAACTGTGTACTATTGTTGGGTTATTGCCTGGATACACCTGGCCCATGAATGCTCACCTCCCCACTTTCTCCATGCCCCAGGGCAATTCCTGTCCCCCACTCCTGGCTTAAAGGAGAAGAAAGTTCAGCCTGAGGTAGACCACCTGAGGGTGCCCTAGTCCCCAAGAAAAAGATGCAAAAAATGTGTTCCTGATCAAATGAAGGAGTTTGGGTTGCCTCTTCACTAGTCTTTAAGTGGTCTGCTGAGCTGCTGGAGGTCATTGAGTCACTCAACTAGCAGGAAGCCTTTTATCAGATGCTTATGCTTTGCTGAGTGCTTAAAACCAGTTTTTACCTTTGGGCTGTCTGAGTAATCGCTGTTGACTGAATTGTAGAAATATGTATATATTATATACATGCTATATTTCATTTTAATAGAAATAATGTGTATACTCATTTTGTTTGGCTTTAAAGCTCCTTGGAATTTTGATTTTAGAAAATATGTGGGGCAGAAACTCTTTTCTTTCATACCACTGGACATAATGGCTTGGGAATGTTTTATTTATTTCCTTTTCTTCCCAGACTCAGTTCTGTGATTTTAATGCATTTGAATTTAGCCCATGAGGGATCTATGAGTATTTTTATTATATTACCAAATAATTATTGTGAAGGTTGAAACCATACGCAGTAAATAATATTACAAACAACATGCTATTTGTTGGGCAGTCAACTTGTGCCAGGTACTACTCTAAATACTTTATGTGATTCGACTCAGCTAATCTCACAATCTCCCTAGGGGCAAGTACTATTGTCTCTGCATTTTGCAGAGGAGACAATTAAAGCACAGAGAGGTTAAGCAATTTGCCTAAGGTCAAACAGCTAATGAGCTACAAACCTAGAATTCCAACCCAGGCACTTTGGGTCTGGAATATGAACTCTTAATTACCTTGCTTCTGCTCATCATGTACCAGCCATCAGTTTGGTGCTTTTACATTTATCACTTCACATAATACACAAATATAGGTTAGATGCTACCATTATGATCCCCATATATTAATGAGGGAATTGAAGCCCATGATCCAACCAAGGTCACACTGCTAGTAAGTGATGACCAAGATGGCTTTAACTTCCCTTTGGCTTACCTAAACTTTAGACAGCCTTCTCCCTACTCTAGGCCCCTGACCTCTCTCTCACCCTGGTCCTTATGCTAGCCACATGCCTGAGAGAGGCTCCTAATTAGATAGGTCCTTATTTACTTCCTCTTCTCCCCAGGCCCTTATAAGCTTCAGGTGGCCTAGCCATAACAAAAGAAAACTTTCTGAACCAAATGAATCAAATTGCAAATGCAGTAAATCGCTCACCCTTCTTCCTGATCAACCCCTTAACATCTTCCAAGTACTCTCCTATTATTAGCAGACCCAAGCCCTTTAAAAACCTGCGGTGCTTTGGATGAAGTTGAGTTTTCTCTCTCTTCCCTGCTGCAGTAGACTTCAAATAAAATCATCCTTACCTGTTGAACATTGTCTAGTGCAACTTTTACTCTGACAGTGGCTGAACAGCCCTGCCTGAATTCTGGGCCTGAGATTTTAAATGCCACCTACTACTATGTCCCAGAGAAGGTATATATATATATATATATATTTGCATATAGCATTAGAGATTAAATAGATTTTAAGGGAAAGAAATTATTTACCCTGAGTGACTACACAGTTCATACACTTCTAAAATATTGTTAAGCAAATATTAAATGTCATCATTCTCACTCTTTATACAATTCCCCAGGGTAACCACAGATACCGTAAGAGATCTGTGATCATTTCAAAACATAACACATTTTAGCTTATTTTGACTATATACAAGTATAAAACATTATGTAGTAGTTGTTAGTTACAACACACAAGGATATCATAAAATCAAAACAACTCATAACAGTATTTTAAAAGTATGGTGATTATTATCCCAGAACAGATTATTTTAATTATTATCATTCTCAGTACTATATTGCTGAAGGAGAGGGTTTATTATCTATAATTGAGAAATTAGAAAGTATTAATATTCAGTCATCATGATGATCCAATAAGATTAAAATTTACAGAAGAATATAAATGGTTGCCACCGTTTCTAAATGAACTTGTCCTCTCTTTATCTGAGTTCATATTTAGATTATTGGTTCTTTTTACCAAAACCATTGTTACAGGATTTCAAAACCCTCAGTAACAATGACTAGCAAAGGGTGAAAGAAGAGAGTACATTGTAGGTTAATCGTGACGTGAAATTATAGCCAAATGGATTGTCACTACTGTTTTAGTGTGAATCGTTTGTGTTTCCATTACCTTTAGGTCCTTTGAAAAGTTTGATTTCCACAACAGTCTCCAAAATGGGTCGTCTTCTGCGAACATACAAGCGAACGATAGACCCTGCTTCTTTGAGAGCTTCCACTGCTTTACTGTGGGAAACTTCTGACACATCAACCTCATTCACCCGCAAGATACAATCATTGACCCTGGAAACAAGGAAAAAAGGCAGTCAGTAGTGGCTAGGTTGCTGTCTTAGCAGTATTATATTATAGTACCTAAAGATGCAGGGAAGTAAAGATTATAAGAAATGTTAAAATGTTTAAATTTGGAAGGACTATTTCAAATGAAAGAAATCAAGAAAACAAACACTTCGGCTTTCCCAGACTTTCCCATGTTGGTCACATCCTGGTGATATCCCATCCTGAACTCTAATCCACACGGGTTAGATATAGTCTATATCATATATCCCATATGTTGTAGAGGGACACATTTTTTTTAACAAATCAATTTTATTGATACATATTAATAAAGCATAAATCCATGCAAAATGACAATCACTGGTATTCCATATAATCATACAGTTGTGCATTCATCACTTCAAGCATTTTAGAGGATTTTCATTATTCCAATAATAATAATAATAAACAATAAAAGAACCTCTTATCACACCTCAATCTCTCTATGCTTCCCGGGCTGTACATAGCTGCTCTTGTTTCAGTCTCTCTGGTTTATATGCATTTATATTTTGTAAAAACAAATCTTATAGATGCAATATCACCCATATTTATATTTCACATAAGGTTTCATTGTGTTACACAGTCACATGTTACATGTTTTAGCTTACCTTCTAGTAATATACGTGACCTTAGACTTTTCCTTTTAACCACTGTCATACCCTTATAATAGCTCTATTATCTTTCCAAGATTTACAAACAAACTTTTTACTAATTCTGCATAGATTAACCCTCAGCTTTCCATTCTCTACCCTCATTCTATTTTCTGGTGACCTATGTTCTAATTATTAACTCCATGAATTTATACAATATATTTAGTTCATAATAGCACAATCATACAGTATTTTTCCTTTTGTATCTGGCTTGCTTCATTCAAAATAAGGTCCTCTATGTTCATCCATGTTGTCATATGATTCATGACTTCATTTCTTCTTACAGCTGCATAATATTCCATCATGTGTATATACCACAATTTGTTTATCCATTCATCAGTTGATGGATACCTGGGTTGTTTCCAACTTTTGGCGATCGTGAATAACACTGCTATGAATATCAGTGTACAGATGTTTGTTTGTATTACTGTCCTCATTTCTTCTGGGTATATACCTAATAATAGCATTGTCAGGTCACATGATAAGTCTATATTCAACTTCCTCAGGAATTGCCAAACAGTGGTGCTACACAGGGGCTGTACCATTCTACATTCCCACCAACAGTGAATAAGCATTCCTATCTCTCCACATCCTCTCCAACACTTACAGTTTTCTGACTTCAATGGCGGCCAGTCTAACAGGTGTGAGATGATATATCATTGTAGTTTTGATTTGCATTCCCATAAGTTTTAGGGATGTTGAAAAATTTTCCTGTATTTTTTCACCATTTGTGTTTCTTCTTTGGATAATTGTCTTTTCAAGTCTTTTGCCTACTTTTTAATCGGATATTATGTCCTTTTATTGTTGAGTTGTAGTATCTCTTTATATATCATGGATATTAAATCCTTATCAGATATATGATTGCTAAATATTTTGTTCCATTGAGTCAGCTGCCTTTTCACCCTTTTGACAAAATCCTTTCATGTGCAAAAGTGTTGAATTTTGAGGAGGTCCCATTTATCTATTTTCTCTTTTGTTGCTGGTGCTTTGGGTATAAGGTTTAAGAAACTACTGCCTAACACAAGATCTTGAAGATGGTTTCCTACCTTTTATCCTAGGAGTTTTTATATTTAGATCTTTTATCCATTTTGAGTTAATTTTTGTATAGTGTATGAGATAGGGGTACTCTTTCTTTCTTTTGGATTCAGCTATCCAGCTTTCCCAGCACTATTTGTTGAATAGACTTTTTCAGCCTAGCTGGGAAGGCTTGGCAGCCTTGTCAAAAATCACTTGACCATAGATGTAAAGGTCTATTTTTGAGTTCTTAATTTGGTTCCATTGGCTAATCTGTCTGTATTTATGCCAGCACCATGCTGTTTTTACCACTGTAGGTAAGTAATATGCTTTAAAGACAGGAAATGAGAGTACTCCAGCTTCATTCTTCTTTTTAAAGACATTTTTGGCTATTCAGGGCCCTTTATGCTTCCAAATAAATTTGATAACTGGCTTTTCCATTTCTGGAAAAAAAGACTGTTGGAATTTTTATTGAGATTGTGTTGAATCTGTAAATCAGTTTTAGTACAACTGATAACAATAGTTAGTCTTCCAGTCCATGAACATGAAATGTCCTTCCATTTATTTAAGTCTTCTTTGGTTTCTTTAGCAATATTTTATAGTTTTCTGAATACAGGTCCTTTATGTCCTTGGTACAGTTGATTCCTAAATATTTTTTGTTTTAGTCGCTATTATAATGCAATTTTTTCCTGATTTCTTCTTCAGATAGTACATCAGTACTTTATAGAAACACAAAGGATTTTTGCATGTTAATCTTGTATCACACCACTTTGCTAAACTTGTGTATTAGTTTTAGTAGCTTTGTTGTGGATTTTTTCAGGATTTTCTAGATATAGGACCATATCATCAGCAGATACTGAAACTTCTTCCTTTTCTATTTGGGTGCCTTTAATTTATTTATCTAGCCTAATTGATTTAGCTAGGACAACTAGCACAATATGGAATAACAGTGTTAACAGTGGGCATCCTTGTCTTGTTCCTGATCTCAGCAGGAAAGCTTTCAGGCTTTCACCATTGAGTAAAATGCTACCTGTAGGCTTTTCATATATGCACTTCACTATATTGAGAAAGTTTCCGTCTATTCCTATCTTTTGTAGTGTTTTTAATCAAGAAAGGGTACTGTATTTTGTCAAATGCCTTTTCTGCATCAATTGAGAGGATCATTTGATTTTTCTTCTTCAATTCATCAATGTGGTTTATTACACTAATTCATTTTCTTGTGTTGAACTACCATTGCATACCTGGGATAAAACCCACTTGATTGTGGTATATAATTCTTTTAAAGTGCTTTTGGATTCCGTTTGCAAGTAATTTGTTGAGGATTTTTGCATCTTTATTCATTAGGGATATTGGTTTGTAATTTTCTTTTTTTTTTTTTTTTTTTGTAGTGTCTTTAACTGGCTTTAGCATTAGGGAGTTGTTGGCTTTATAGAATGAGTTTGGTAGCATTCTTTCTTGTTCAAATTTTTTGGAAGAGCTTGAGCAAGATTGGTCTTAGATCGTGCTTAAATGATTGGTAGATTTCACCTGTGAAGCCATCTGGTCCTGGACTTTTCATCTTTGGAGGTTTTTTTTTTTTTTTTTTTTTTTTTTTTAGGAGGAACAAGGGGTTGAACCCGGGGGAAGCAGGCAGCAGACACTCAACCACTGAGCTACAACTGGTCCCTGTGGGAAGTTTTTGATGATTATTTCAATATCTTTATTTGTGATTGGTTTGTTGAGGTCTTCTTTTTCTTCTAGGGTCAGTGTACGTGGTTCATGTGTTTCTAGGAATTTGTGCATCTCATCTACATTGTCTAGCTTTTTGGAATACAGTTGTTCATAGTATCCTCTTACGATCTCTCTTATTTCTACAGGGTCAGTGGTAATGTTCCCCTTGTCATTTTCTATTTTATTTATGTCTTCTTTCTTTTTTGTTAGTCTAGCTAAGGGTTTGTCAGTTTTGTTGATCTTCTCAATGAACTAACTAACATTCTCTCTATTGTTTTTTTGGTTCTCAATTTCATTTATTTATGTTCTGATCTTTACTATTTCTTTCCTTTGGCTTGGTTTCAGATTAGTTTGCTGTTCTTTTTCTAGTTCCTTCAGTTGTGCAGTTAGATCTTAAACTTTAGCTCTTTTTTTTTTAATGTAAGCATTGAGGGCTACAAATTTCTCTCCCAGCCCTGCCTTTGTAGTGTCTCATAGGTTTTGATATGTTGTGTTCACATTTTCATTGATCTCAAGATATTTGCTGAATTCTCTTGTAATTTCTTCTTTGACCCATGGATTATTTAAGAGTGTATTGTTTAATCTCCATATGTTCATGAATTTTCCCTTCTTCCATCCATTATTGATTCCCAACTTCATTAATTATCAGAGAAAATATTTTCTATAACTTTAATCTTTTTAAATTTATTGAGAGTTGTCTTGTGACCCAATATATGTTCTATCTTGGAGAAGGATCCATGAATGCTTGAAAAGAATGTATATCCTTCTCTGCGGGGGTGCAGTGCTCTATAGATGTCTGTTAGATCTAGTTCTTTTATCATATTATTCAAGCTCCCTGTTTATTTATACTCTGTTAAGATGTTCTATCCAATACTGAGAGTGGTGTATTGAAGTCTCCAACTATTATTGTAGAGACATCTATTTCTTCCTTCAGTTTTGCCAATGTGTACCTCATGTATCTTGGGGCACTCAGGTTAGGTACATAAATATTTAGTATAGTTATTTCTTCCTGATAAATATATAATTACCTTCTTCATCCCTTATAACAGTTTTGCATTTAAAATCTATTTTGTTGGATGTCAGCATCACTACTCTAGGTCTTTCTTTTTTTTTTTTTTTTTTTTTTTAAAAATTTTATTTTTTTATTCATTTATCCCCCCCTTGCTGCTTGTGCTCGCTGGGTCAGCTAACCACGCCACACGGGCGGGCTTGCCCTCACCAGGAGGCCCCGGGAACCGAACCCGGGGCCTCCCATATGGTAAACGGGAGCCCTACTGATTGAGCCACAGCCGCTTCCCTCTAGGTCTTTCTTGTTTACTATTTGCATATAAAATTTTTTCCAGTCTTTCACTTTCAACCTCGCTGTGTCCTTATATCTGAGGTGAGTCTCTTGTAGAAAGCATATAGATAGCTGTCATATAGATTTTTTAAAAATCCACTGTATTAGTCTATGACTTTTGATTGGGAGTTCAAGCCATTAACATTCAATGCTATTACTGTAAAGGGATTACTTCATCATTTTTTCCTTTGGCTTTCTGTTGTCATATTGTATTATTGTCTGTCTTTTTTACCTTTTAATTTACCCTTCCTAATAATCTTCATTTCTACTCTCTTCTCCAAGTCTCTCGTCCTTGTTTTTTCCTTTCAGGATGCAGCACTCCCTTTAGTATCTTTTGTAATTCTGGTCTTTTGGTAACATACTCTATCAGTTTTTGTTTGTCTGTGAAGACTTTGAACTCACCCTCATTTTTGAAGGACAGTTTTACCAGATGCAGAAAACTTGGTTCGCAGTTTTTCTCTTTCAGTATCTTAAATACCTCATACCACTTTCTTCTTGCCTCCTTGGCTTCTGTATTAGTCAGCCAAAGGGGTGCTGATGCAAAATACCAGAAATCTGTTGGCCTTTATAAAGGTTATGTATTTGGGGTAGAAGCTTACAGTTTCTTCCCTCATCAAAGTCCATTGCCACATGTTGGGGCAAGATGGCTGCTGACGTCTGTAAGGGATCAGGCTTCCTAGGTTCCTGTCTTCCCAGGGCTTGTCTCTCTCCAGGCCCAGCTGTTCTGTTATCTCCACAAGGCCAGCTGTAGACTATGAGGGCCTCTAGGCTTTGCCTCTTTTCACAAGGCCAGCTGTGAACTGTCAGGTGAATGGCTCGTCTCTTTTCCTGGAGCCTTCTCTCCTTTATCATGGCCAAGCTCCTCTATGTGCTTACTTCCCTGGGCTCCAGCATTAAAACTCAGCATCAGAACTCCAACTCAAAACTCCAACTAACTCCTCTGCTCTGCTGTGTAATTTTATGTCCTCAACACTCAATGTCCTACTGATGTGGCCCAATCAAAGCCCTAATCATAACTTAGTCACGTCCGGAGAAACAGACCAGTTTACAAGCATAATCCAATATCTATTTTTGGAATTCATAACTGTACCAAACTGCCAGTTTCTGATGAGAGACTGGCACTCAGTCTTATAGAGTTTCCCTTTATGTGATGCTTTGCCTTTCTATTGCTACTTTAAGAATCCTCTCTTTATTTCTGATATTTGTCACTCTGAATAGCAGGTGACTGGAGTAGTTCTATTCAGATTTATTCTGGTTGAGGTATGTTGTCCTTCTTGGATATTGACATTTATGTCTTTCATAAGGGTTGGGAAGTATTCAGTCATTATTTCCTCAAATATTCTTTCTGTCTCTTTTCCATTCTTTTCTCCTTCTGGGACACCCATTATGAGTATGTTTGTGCATTTCATGTTGTCATTCAGTTCTTGAATCCCTGTTCCATTTTTCCATTCTCTTTTCTTTCTGTTCTACTGTCTTTCGCAGTTAGGAATATTTGTTTTCAAAATCGCTAATTCTGTCTTTGAGCAATTCAAATCTATTCTTATGTGTCTCTAATGTAGTTTTAATCTCATCATTGTGTCTTTCATTTCCATAAGCTCTGTTACTTTTCTTTGCAGGCTTTGAAACTGTTATTTCTGCTCACCCAGTGTCTTCCTCATATCCTTCATCTCTATAGTCATATTCGTTTTCAATTCTTTGACTAGATTTAGATTTGTGTGATTGTTATTGATTAATTGACTTAAATCATATATCTTTTCAGGATATTTGGTTTGTTTCTTTGGTTGGGCCATCTCTTACTGTTTCCTAGTATGACTTGTAATTTTTTGCTGATATATAGGCATCTGAATACGTCGGTGAATTTACTCTGATGGCCAATTTCTCCCTCTTGCTTATTTTCTTTTCCCTACAGATATTCTTTGATATTTGTTTCAATTTATTCCAAGTCTTTAAAATTGCTCAGCTTAAGTAATCAAAATCGGGCCAGGAACTCACTAATGGTGTGCTGATTTTCTTCCAGGAGTTGGGATTAAGAGCAACCTAAAAGCAGTTTTTCTCCATGCAATTTCCAGACTGGCCAGAAGATGGCAATCATTAGCACACCTTTCCATGGAAGTGTTTCTTTCAATCTCTGCTTTTCTGTGTTTTGGTCTGGCCAGGACCGAGTTTCAAAGCAGGCTCTGCTGGCCGAATTCACTGAAGAGAAGCCCCCTGACTCTCTTCCCTTTTCCCTTGTAACAGCTAACAGGAAGGAAGATGTCTGTTACCCCTCAGTTGGGAGCCCTTCCCAGCCACCACAGGGGTTTGGTAACTCATGTTTGTTGTTTCAGGTTCCGTGTCTTCCTGGAACAACACATATTTTAAGGTCTCTGCCAATTTACCTTAATCTTTTGATGGCCTTAATTGATTTGACTGAGGGTTACAATTTAAATGATGCTCAGAAATTACTATTATGGAGTATATAGATATAGCCAACATAACTTTATAGATTAATTTTCCTCTAGTTCATAATTTACCAGTTATAAAAGTAATATCTATTCATTTTAGAAAATCTTCAAAATATAAAAATATAGAAAGAAGAAAACATGTATATGAATTCATTATCTAAAATTAACTTTTAATTTCTGGAAAACTATCTTCCATTTTTTTTCCCCAAATTCATCTCACAATGTTATGGATTTTGGATCTCATGTTTAACAAAGTTCAAAGAGACTCTCAGACAATCCTTGTCCTGGGGAACTGTATTAGTCAGCCAAAGGGGTGCTATAGAGTAATACCAGAAATCGGTCGGTTTTTATAAAGGGTATTTATTTGGGGTAGAAGCTTACAGTTACTAGGCCATAAAGCATAAGTTTCTTCCTTCACCAAAGTCTGTTGCCACATGTTGGAGCAAGACAGCTGCTGATGTTTGCCAGGGTTCAGGCTTCTTGGGTTCCTCTCTTCCCCGGACTCTGTTTCTCTCTGGGCTCAGCTCCTCTAGTTCCTCCACAAGGTCAGCTGTAGATTATGAGGCTCTCTACTCTTTGCCTTTCTCCACAAGTCCAGCTGTGAACTGACAGGTGAATGGCTCATCTCTTTTTCTGGGGTCTTCTCTCCTTCCTCATGACCAAGCTCCTCTATATGCTTACTTCCTGGGGCTGCAGCTCAAGACTCCACATCAGAACTCCAACTCAAAACTCCAACTCTCCTTTGCCATGTCTTTTATCTTTGATTCCCCACCCACCAAAGGGTGGGGCCCAACACCCTACTGACATGGCCCAATCAAAGCACTAATCATAAATTAATAATGCCCAGATTAACAGACCAGTTTACAAGCATAATCCAATATCTATTTCGGAATTCATAACTATATCAAACTGCCAAACTGCTACAGGAACTTACTTTAAAAACTAAGAATCTATGGTAAGTTCCATGTCAAACTTTCCTTTTTTCCATCTTCCCATAGGAAATAATAATTTGACTTTTCCATAAACCTTTCTGGCCATGGACTTCAATTATCTTTTTACATTCATGATAATTATTAAGGATAACACTAAATGGCTAGGAGCATGGAGTTTTAAGACCAGACATTTCTTTTACTTCCTGCACACATCCATTCTAATGTTCCCCATCTCAATTCACTGTGTTGCTCAGATTAAAAGATGAAGGGTTACTCTTGCTTTACTTCTCTCCCCCATCAAAACCACAAATTGATCTACCATCCTGGTTGAACACAACATCATCTCTCACCTGGACTACTTCCTTAGCCACCTTCCTTGCCTCCTTTGATCCTCTCCTTTCAACTTTCAATCCATTCTCCATAATGGTGGTCAGGGTAAAGTGAACATGTTCAGTTACTTATCCAACTTCCATTCCCCACATCCTCCTTCCAAACAGTGCCTTATTTTGTTCAAGGGTTCTAACCCTTAGCAACCATTTGCTGAATGAATGAAAGAAGAAACCTAAGTTCAATTACTCGGTCCTCCATCTCCTAAGTTTGTGACCATGGGTAATTTTCTTAACCTAACTCAGTTTCCAGTTTTCATCTGTAAATTGGATATAATAGTAGTATCTTTACTTTTTTGTGACAAATGAGATAATGTACATATGAGTCCTTAGCACAGACCCTGGTAAGTAATACACACCTAATAAATGGTTGCTTTTAATAGTAGTAAAAAATAATCCATTTATAAAATATTTTAAATTATTGGATCCTCTCTATAGCCTTGTAGAATAAGAACTATTATATATATTATAGAAAAGAGAACGGTTTCAAGAAGTTAAGTCCTTTGTCTAAAGCACTCCATCAATTTGGGCAGAGCTTGGATCTGATCTTAAGTCTTTCTATTTTAAAATTTAGGGTTGTTTCTTCCCAGAAACACCTATATCTAATGTGATGAACAGTTTTGTGTGTGTTGTGCACACATCAATTCAAAATCATAGCACAGTAGTGGAAATATACAAAAAGCATGGGAAGAATCTTTCTTTTTTGTCCATAATTTTTAAAAATATTTCTTTGAGAGATGAGTTACAGTGACTTGTGTTTTAATGAGAACCTGAGCAGTTTCAAAATCCTGAGATGGAGTATTTTACTTATTAAGACTCAGTGATGCCATTTCATCATAACAGATGCTATGGCTTTAATGGATTTACACATGAATTTCCTCTCCCACTGACTAAAAAAAAAAAAGAAAACAAATGGAAAACTACCAATTAAAATAGTTTTGAGAATGTAGGCATCAAAGATGCCAGCCTCCCTGTAGCAGCTGGGCCTTTCAGAGTGGGTAATTTTGCCATCTCACAATAATGCAAAAACATGTTTGCACATCACCCTACACACAGAACACTAAACATATCTTAAAACACTGTTTCACATAGAAGGGAGTGGCTGACATTTTAAATATTTTGGAGGCTATATCTATTCAAGACCTACTAATTTTTTTTTCTTTTTGTGAGTAGTAGAATCCTTAATTGTCAGTGGCTGGGTGAGGAAATCAGTCTAAATCAAATGTTTTTTTCCTGAATATATTGATGAAATAGTCAGTTATTGTGCATTGGAGAGAGTGCTGGACTAGCATATCAGAGGCTTGGATTTGAATCCAAGCTCTGTATCAGATGTGTGACCATGGTCAAGTCACTTCATCTCTTTGAGCTTCAGTTTCTGGTGAAAAGACAGTAAGCATGCCCAGAACTGGAGAGAGAATTAAAGCAGAAAGCTAATGTATATGGATGTTTGTATAAACGGTAACATACCATACATTTAAGAGTTGTTGTTTTAAGGAGGTGGTCCCAGATGGTATGCTCAAGGATTTATTGAAGAGTGAACAGGAAAGAAATGTAAAATTTTAGAAGGACTTCTATGTACTATGTAACTCTAATCATTTATTTGCTCCTACTTAAATCGAACAATGTATGATGTATTAATTCCCATTTTATAGACAGTGAAATGTTTTTTTTTTTCCTAATTCACAGAGATCTTTAATAGGATATGTATTGGCAATAGACACAGAAATACATAAAGTGAAATGTGCCCAACCAACACAACCAACAGTGAATAGGTTTATATCACAATTTATCATTCTACCAGGTTAAAAAGAATTATTTTTACATGTTAATATAAGAGTTTCTACTTGACCCGTTAAATAAAAAGATATGTCAACAACATAATCTACAAATTGTATAATTTTTGGTAAATAATCACGTAAAAGACTTTTAGTGTGATAATTTACAACGAGGTACATGCCTTAGTTTTTCGACTGGTATTCTTAAACTTTAGAGGAGATGGTTTAGACTTTTCACAATATAGGCATATATAGCTATCAAACACAGATTAACTTTAAATGATGAGAAATATTTTTGGAAGAGGGGATTCTCCTATTAGGAAAACTTGCCCTTGATAGACTCAAAATTGATGTCAACGATCAAAAAACTTGATAGGACAATAATTGTAATAATTGATTCCAAAATTATTGGTTTAATTTTAATTTGTCTATGTTAAACTTTCTTTCTAGTACCTTTAATCCTATGGACAGCATTAATAACAGATACATACAGAAAGAAGCACTGAGTCTGATGAGATATAGAAATTTAGTAATAATTGTCCTGTTTATGAAAAAAAGGTAAAAACATGGAGAAGAAAATCCAGCCTTTAGGTATCTAGATATCTCTGCATTTGGTTGTTTTCAACTCATTTTTTCTTAGTTTCATAAGTTTTGATAAGTTGTGTTCTCATTTTCATTTGTCTCAATACATTTACTGATTTCATTAGCAATTTCTTCTTCGACCCATTGATTATTTAGGAGTGTGTTGTTTAGCCTCCACACAATTGCAAACTTACCTTTTTCCTTCCTATTATTGATTTCCAGTTTCATTCCATTATGATCTGAGAAGGTGCTTTGTATAATTCAGTCTTTCTGTATTTATTGAGAGCTGCATTGTGACCTAACATGTGGTCTATCCTGGAGAATGATCCATGGGCACTTGAGAAGAATGTATAACCTGCTGAGTTTGGATGCAACATTCTGTATATGTATGTCTGTTAGGTCTAACTGGTTTACCTTATTGTTCATGTTCTCTATTTCCTTGTTGATCTTCTGTCTAATTGTTCTATCTAATGTTGTGTGTGGTATGTTGAAATCTCCAAGGATTATTGTAGAGATGTCTGTTTCTCCCTTCAGTTTTGCCAGAGTTTGTCTCATGTATTTTGGGGTACCCTGGTTAGGTGCATAGATATTTATAACTGTTATATTTTCTTGGTAGATTGTCCCTTTTATGAAAATATAATGGCCTTCTGTATATCTTATAACTTTTTTGCATTTAAAATCTGTTTTGTCTGATATTAGTATAGCCGCCCTTGCTCTTTTTTGTTACTATTTGCATAGAGTATCTTTTTTCCAACCTTTCACTTCCAGCCCCTTTGTATCTTTGGGTCTAAGGTGAGCAGCATATGGATGGCTCATGTTTTTTTTTTTATTCATTTTCAGTTCAATGCCTGGTCAAAGTATGTTTGCTACAACACTGACTGAATCAATGTGATGGAGGTTCCTGCCTGGAGGCTAAGAGCCTTGTAATTCAAACTTTCTCAGAGACAGTTCTCTAGCCTTCTCTGGCAGCCCCTTCCCTTTTCCTGGGTAGGAAATATTTCTACTCCCCTCTGAGTCCTCAACAATCAGTCCAGGTTAGTAGAGAAGGAGACTGGGAAGGTCTTATCTCTTTAGTCCCTTGCCAGCTCCCAAGGCAAACAATAGTGTGGCCCCACCCAGCCTAGAAGGGCTAGTGGGACACAGCCTAACAAATTTGTGGGTCAGAAGCTGAGTCAGCCTTAGGCTGTGTCCCTCTCTCACCCCTTTCCTGGGGCTGTGGATCCCTGGAGCCCCTTTGTCTGTAGCCAGCTCAGAGGACTGAGAATTCTAAAGTGTCTTTAGTGTGGGGGAGAGTGCTGGCAGTAGCAGCCGCTGGTTTCAACTCATAGTTTTGTGGTCATTGCGATTCCCCTCCTTTGTTCTTCTCTCTTCTGGGCGATGTCCAACCCTTGCCTGGTGTCCTAAACCCTAGAAGATCTTTTTCCAGGCTGTTTCAGCCTGTCCTCTAGCTATTTTTCTGGCAGAGAAGAGAGTACTGTGTCTTTCTGGTCCTCCATCTTTTTGGAAGTAGAAAAGGTCACAGTGTGGTGAGGAGAGACACGTGATTAGAAACTGGTATTATCTTTTTCCAGAGCTTATGATGACACAAGTTACTCAGAATTGATTGTTTTAATATTTTTTAAAAATTGAGGGGGGTTTTAAATTCAAATTCTCAAAGTAGAAAGGAAAGAATGTCATGCTCAACTTCCCTTCCTCCCAATAACTTGAAATAGCATTTAGATAGAGGGTCATAGTTCTTTAAAATTAATTTGCTCTCTCTACCAGTGAATAATATTTATGAGTAAAGCCACACTTGTATTCATTTTGAAACATATAAATATATCAATACCCTCAAACTCAAGTCATACAATGTACCAGTAAAAAGTGCATACTTTATGATATTTCTGAGCCATTTTGAAAATGGAAAGTCATTTACATGCAGAGTTCCTCTCCACTCTACCAATGTAATTAAGTTGATGATTTCACTCTTTCCGTGCTTGCTATTTCAGATATGTCTACAATGTTCAGCGATAGAATGGAATCAAAATTGTCCATAAGATTAAAAGACTAATTTTATTCTTTACCTAGTTTCATATGCTTTTGATGGTCTGGGGCATTTCCTTGCAGAAACTACCTCAGAAACAAAGAGGTCATTTCATCATTAACATATATCCATAGACTCATATCTAAATTTGCACTAAAACAGTTTCTGGAGCATGATATAGTATCATTGGAAAATCAAATGATATTTTAAAAATTATTTGTTCTATTTTGAAGATATAATTTAAAATAACATATAATACTTTCTTTCATAATATTAAAATATATTCTATTGTAAAATAGATTTGTGATTTTATACATTTTTTTTTTTTTAAGATTTTATTTATTTATTCATTTATCCCCCCCTTGCTGCTTGTGCTCGTTGGGTCAGCTAACCACGCCGTGCGGGCGGGCTTGCCTTCACCAGGAGGCCCCGGGAACCGAACCCGGGGCCTCCCATATGGTAAACGGGAGCCCCACTGATTGAGCCACAGCCGCTTTCCTATACATTTTTAAACATGTTAATTTATTGCAAAAAGTCCTAGAAAGTGTAAAAAAGTTTTCCTGTTCATTGCGCATAATAAGTACTGGAAGGAAAGAGGAAAATTTCATCTTTGGTTCTTTGTGGGTGGGGAGATTATGGGTGTTTAAATAAGCATATTACTACTTTTATATTTCTGTCAAAAATTCTATAGTGAACATATATTACCACATAGAACCTAAGAACATGGGTCTTGGAGTCTTAGGTACACCCAGATACACCTGGGGTCTACTTCCAATTCGAAAACTTATAAGCTTGTGTGACCTTGGGCAAGTCACTTGCCATCTTGAAGCCTCGGTTTCTTCATTTGACAATGGGGATAAGATCACTGAATGGCTTAAATGAGATAATGCTTGTACAGCACTTAACAGAGTGCCTGAAATAATAGTCATCAATAAATGTTAGCTATTGTTGTCATAAAAAAGAGACAAGAACCATATGTATAAGAAAGGACATGGAATTACTGTAGAGGAGGAAAAAGTACTAAAGGGAGAGAAAGGAAGACAGAGCTACAATCAATATGCTGAAAGGATTTTTGAAATTTTGTATAAGGAAGGAAGAGATGTGATGCATGGGACTTTGGGGAAGAAAAATGTAAAAACAGTTTTTAGTAAGTATTCTTTATAGAGTATATCCCTTTTATCTTACTCCCAACCCCTTACCCCAAGAAGGGGATTGTTCTGATATAAATTATAGATTTATGGCAGCCTTGGTGAAAGCTTCTAAAGATCAGCACACTTGTCAGAATTCCCACCAGCTCTTGCCTACTCTGCCCTTGCCCCATGCTACACCAACATATCCAGACTCAACCACACCCAGACCCACTCAAGATTTGATTCAAAAGTAGGTTTTAAGTTTCAAAGTCTGAAACTTAATTTTTTAGCAGGTATTGGTTATGGAGGGGTATCTCTGAATTGTCTTACCCTTTATTGTCTCTACTCAACCCTATTCTGTCATCAAATAGATGAATTAATTATAGGTCAAAGGGCCATAACCATGGAGAAACCTGATCAATGTTTAATATGCTGGATGAGATGCAATAACACACTATTAAATGGAAAATACTAGCTGGGGGAATTATACTACATACACTTAAAAGAACAATCACAATCTGTTCAAAAGGAATAACTCTACACATTTTATGTGAACTATAATGAAACCAAAAAAGGCTCAAAAGGCTAAGGTATCATAAAGGTCTTATTTCTCTTTGATTCTTAAGAGTCACCAAACGTAGGTTAGAAACAAATAAAAGAAGTTCATAACTTTATTTAAGAAAAGTGCTTTATGCTCTCAAACATCAAGCAAGAAAAACAAACAAACATATGCACACTAATCAAATAGAGGTTGGACTGAATGACTTCAAATCATTGACTTTTTCTAAATCTATTTAAGTGTCTCTGCTTTCTTTCTGTGTCCTCGAAAGCACATGTAAGTGTTCACCACAAATCTTTAAAGTCCATCATCAGCTAAGCTCCCTCCTTGTTGAAACTTTCCATCTTAATGATCCATTTATTTCATTGACCTCATTAGGTGCTATTTATCCATTAAAACCAGGAACAAAAGAGTAAATCCCTGCATATCTTAACAGTTTTCTAGGAAGCAAAAAAGGACTGATGTTTTGGAAGCATCAGCTATGTGCCAATGTAGTAACATTTATTGGGCCTTTTCTCCAATAAACATCCACACGGTTGCAGGAGTGACAAGTTCATACAACTTAACACAGACCATTTGCCAAGCTTGCCTAGTCTCTCTTTCAGGAAATCTGGAATTGAAACCATAAGATTCAGAGGTTCTGTCAGCCAGCTATCCTGAATACAAGAAATACAAACTTGAGACCTTAATGTTGGGAACTGTTTTCTTCCATGTTGCCTGTAGAAATAGCAAAAGCTGTTTGAAAGATGTTGGGAAATACAGTATATAGATGAAAAGAAACAAGAGCTTCAGGCAGAAGGAGGTATCCTCCCGGATTCTCTGCATTGATTCAGTCCATAGTTATTGGCCTTCCCAGGTCTTAGTTGTTCAAGTCATCTTGAATTTGAGATGATACTCCATGTGTCCCTTTAGTTAATTCTTCCTTTTGATTAAGTAAGGTCAGGCAGATCACTGTTACTTGCCAGCAAAATGTTCCAAACCAACATAAACTTTATGACTGGAATGTTATTTCCCTTAGCTTATTCCCATTTTCCTCTTACTACTTCATTCAAGCTTATCTTATCTTCTAGGAAGCAATCGATCCCTGACCCAACCGGCTGGCCCACCACTAGGCAGTCATTGCATAATATTAATAGGGCTACCAGTCTTAACAAATGAAAATAAAGAGCATCCGGTTAAATTTGAATTTCAGAAATGATTTTTTTTAGAGTATAAGTATGTTCTACTTAATACTTGGGACATAATTATAATACAATATTAGTGTTTATCTGAAATTCAAATTTAAGTGGGCATACTGACTTTTATCTGTTAACACTATTTATAAAAGCATGCATCATATTGAACTGTGGTCTTTGCTTTATTTGCATAGCATGATGCTTTGCACATAGTGGGAGATGTATGTATTATAAATTATGTACATATTCTTAAAATCTTAACAGAAACACCAAAAGGTATATATTGCTTCCTTCATTAATAGTAGAAACTGAGGCTCAAAGAAGTTTATACTGACAGTGAAGGAGGTCTAGCTAACTTCAAAGCCTATGTACTGTACTACCCACATCTCTCTCAATGGATTTTTAAAAATAATTTGGCGGGGGGAGCAGTTGTAGCTCAAGTGGTTGAGCACCTTCTTCCCACGTATGAGGTCCTAGGTTCAATCCTTGGTACCTCCTAAAAACAAAAACAAAACAACTCTCATTGGGAAGTGGACATAGCTCAGTGGTTGAGTGCCTGCTTCCCATGTACGAGGTCCCAGGTTCAATCCCCAGTACCTCCTAAAAAATAATAAATAATTTGGGGAATCATTTAAGGACCAATAGCAACTGCTGACCACTAGTGGTGTGGATGATCACACTGGAAAGCAGAAAAGCTCAGGTAAATAAGAATATCTAGATCAATGGTCATCATGTTTTAGCATGTATTGGAATCACCTGTGGGGCTTGTTAAACCACAGATTGCTGGGCCCCAGCCCCAGAGTTTCTGATTCAGTAGGTCTGGAGCCGGGTTTTTGATGGGTCATTCTACATGGCTCATATGTGGTCCATTACATAATGAACAGAAGTACTCAGTCTTACTTAGACCCAACTGATGGTGACAGAAGTCCTGAGCTCTACCCAACCTGCTAACTGTTGCAGTTCATTATTTGGAATCAAGTCTCTAAGAGAATCTAGACCACATGGAGTGGAGCTGTGCATATTCAAGCCATTTCAGCACTCATTTTATATTTGACACTCTTTTCCTGGCTCTTTTTTTTTTTCAGTGAAGATCAATTGATAGCCACTTCATTCTACATTTTAAAAATAGGGCTTCTGCTCTCATCTCTAATTCTGGGTGAGAGTAAATCAGGTTTATGATCCATGCCATCTCCTACAGGCAATGTACTGTTTTGCTCTCTCCATTTGCCACTTCACTTCCCTTATATAAAATGTTTGCAGGATTTTCTGCAGCTGTCATCTGGGAACGATCACAGCTTTCCACAATGGGATAAGAAATTGTTATTTCAGCATCAGCGATTGGGTTTTCGGCACTTTCCCAGAAAAACAGAGGCCAGTAACAAATCCGGAGCCAGACAACTTAATGGATAAAAAGACATTGATAAGGAATCCAAAGGGAAAGAATCATAAGGCTGCAGAGTACATAGTCCAAAGCTCTGGTCTTTCAACTTTCATGAAATGAGGTCCAGGTACCTACTGCCTGAATTACTGCAATAGCTTCCAACCTGGTCTCCCTGATGCCAGGTTAGCTAGCCCCTCCCAAGTTCATCTTGACATACAAGACCAGCTTCACTTCCTAAAGCAACACTTTCATAATTCCTTTCCCCTCAAAAGTCCAGAGTTACTTAAGTATTTAAAATAAATACTCTTCTTGATTTATCTTTATATTCCCAGTGTTGCACACAGTTGCCACTTAAGAATAAATAATATTGAAGGACCTCAAAACTGGCCCCTCTT
This sequence comes from Tolypeutes matacus, assembly GCA_026826555.1. NCBI lineage: Eukaryota > Metazoa > Chordata > Mammalia > Cingulata > Chlamyphoridae > Tolypeutes > Tolypeutes matacus. The sequence continues at coordinate 14,036,811 of JAKSZT010031676.1, forward strand.
TTTATACCTCTCAAATCCCTTCTCCAGCCAAGGCACATCTTCACGGTCCTGAAACATAACATACTCATTCTAGCCTCTGCATTTAATTTCATGTTGCCTCCTGTATCCCCAAATGCCTAACCAAAACCAGTCCCATTTCAAGGCAAGCTCATACTCCATAGCCTCATGAAATGTTTCTTGATCACTCAAGAAGTCCTCATTGCTCATAATTCCTGAAGTACAAATACACAGTAAATGCTCATGAAAAAGCAAGAGATTTAACAAGTATAGGGCTAATTATAGGTTCAAATAAAAGGGGCAGAAGAGCCATGTGTAGGGAAACAATAAATGAGTCTAACTCTGTTACACTGGGGAGCATAAATTCCAAAGTAAGGCCACTGACAGGGTACCGAATTCCTGAGCTTGTCTGCCCTGCTTACAGTGTTGAATTAGTACTCCTGAAGAATCTAAAACAGTGAATAATACACATTAAGAACCATATGTAAAAACACTGAATATGATTTTCTATTTTCCCTCACTAAAATCTACTCCAATCACAGAAATTAATGTGGATTGACACAAGTGAAATTCTTAATTGTACATTTTTCCTGTAATTCTATTTGGCTTTTTGATATTGATTTTCAGTGAAAAATTGAGAATTGCAAGGATCATGGTATGGGGTAAGAATACTGGTTTATAAAGTAGACATGAATTCTAATCCTAGTTCTACCACTTTCCAGTTAAGTAAGTCATTTTTTCCCTCTGTCACTTACATGCAAAATTAGTTCTAATTTAAGATTTTTATTTCAAGTTTTCATTTATTGTTCTTATGCTTATTTTAATTCTTGGAGTTCAATTTCCATAGAAACAGGAGAATTAAGCCATAAGTAAGTATTCATATATACCACAAGGCAACCATGCTTGTGATCTTACCCCTTATTTTGAGCTATTCTTACTTTTCATGAATAGAAGAGATAAGCCTTAATCCCACCCATAGGAAGTATGGAGTGAAACATCTTATATGCCAATTGATGATCTGGGCACTTACACTTAGGCAGGGAAATATATATTTGATGTTAAGTGATTTCAGCAGTTTCTGAAATATATAAAATATTTACAAGAAAATTTTAGCATCTTTGAAGATACTTAAAATTATAAATATTAATCCTCATGGCAAGTAAATTCATTGGCTATTATAGGGAAATCAATTTCAGCATTTGTAAAGTAGGACAACTGATGAGATACTTGTATTACTTAATTCATTTGTTTTCTTATTTATTACATTTCTTCCTACTGGAATGTAAGCTCTGTTAGAGAAGCAGTGATCTCATACTTTCTCTTTTTATTACCAGTGACTAGCACAGCTCCTGACACCATCCACCCAGTATTCATTATTACTTTCTTTTCCTTGCCCTCCACCTCCAATCCATCAGTAAGATCAATTACTTCTAACTCTAAAATATGTCCCAATCCATCAACTTCTCTCCATCTCCACTACTACCTTCCTAGTCCAAAGCACCATCAATTTTACCTGGACAAGGTGGCTTACCAATTCTACTCTTACAGTCTATAATTCATTCTCTACATGGAAGTCAGAGTTCCTAATTGTTAAATTTAAATCAGATGGTGTCATTTATGCCTTGCTTAAATCCTGCAAGCACGATTTCATTTAAAATAAAATTCAAGTCCCTTACCCTGTTTTAAAGAGCCCTGATTTCTACTTGTTCTTGTACTTTTTACAACTCTCCCTTTGTCCCCTTCACTGGTGCCATACTGGCACTAGTTCTAATTCTCTAGCAGGTACCTTGCTCAGTCTTGCCATGGGGCGCTTGTACTTTCTATTCCTTTGATATTTGCTTGGCTAGCTCCTTTAGTCATTGTTTTAGTTTCATAGCTGCTAAAACAAATACCATGCAATGGGTTGGCTTAACAATAGGAATTTACTGACTTCCGTTTCAGAAGCTGGAAGACTTGCTTCCTGGAGGGAGGGGTAGGGTGTTAGTATCTTCTATGTGGCGGTTAATTTGGGATTCTAGCTTTTCTGTTCCAAGGCAATGCACAAGGCAATGTCTTCTCCTTTCTTCTCTAGGTTCTGTTCACTTCTGGCTTCTGGCTGCTCCCCTGTTTCTCTCTCTCTGGTCTTTTCAACAAAGCCTCCAGCAATAGCTGATCAGTTGGGCCACACCTTAACTGAAGTAACTTCATCAAAACGTCCTATTTACATGTCGGACAAAACCTGAAAACATAGAAATTTGTAGGTGGTTTGTGGGAAAAGAAATTTTACTTCTTATGGTCAAAGCTGGGTAAGATTTGATTGTTTATAAGATTTTTGAGAGCTTTCATATCAACAGTATGCTGATACAAAACTAGAGTTTGATTTTCTTTCCAGTAAAATGACAAAGTTCTTAGTAAGAACTTGTAAAGTTTTTTTTTTTTTTCTGAATAATCAGTATAAAAGGCAGAGAGTCTGTTTTATCAGAATAATTTCTTGCACTTTATCATGTCCTTGATTCTTCAAGAGAAAGAGGGAACTGATGTGGCTCAAAAGGTTGAGCGCCTGCTTCCCACATGGGAGGTCCCAGGTTTGGTCCCTGTGTCTCCTAAAAACAAAACAAAACAAAAAAAAAAAACAAGCAAACAAATGAAAAAAACAACTCAGTGGAGCTGATGTGGCTCAGTGGTTGAGTGCCAGCTTCCCATACACAAGGTATGAGGTTCAATCCCCAGTCCCAGCACCTTAAGAAAAAAAAACAAAAAACAAAACAAAACAAAAAAAATGAGAGAGAGACAGAGAAACAAGTTTTCTCACTTTTAAGGGAAAAAAAATGGTCTTACTTACAATGGGTTAAGATAAAGAACATAGTTTTCTGGGGTACATAACTCCAAGCCTCCAGTCATTATGATCTTACCTGGAATATCTCCTTCTCAGAGAAGCCTGCCTTGATCACCATTCTACAGTAGCTACCAGCCATTCAATGGCTAACACCCTAATCCATTCTCTGCATAGTACTTATTACTAGGTGATATTTTGTATATTTGTTTATTTTCTGCCTAACAGACAAAAATGTAAGTTCTTTGTAAGTGGGAACCTTGTCTATTCTTTTGTCCATTTTATACTTAGTGCCTAGGAAAGTGCTGTACCCACTGTGGGTGATCAATAGATAATTGAATAAAAAGTGAATGTGGAGCCAATGTGGCTTAGTGGTTGAGTGCAGGCTTTCCACACACAAGGTCCCAGGTTCAATCCCCAGCCCCTGTACCTCAAAAAACCAAAAACACAAACAAACAAAACAAGCCAAAGTGAACAAATAAATGAATGGATACTAGGTTTACCTAGTTTGGATTGGGTTTGTCAAAAATAAAGTATATAAAATCTTGCACTTAAATTTGAATTCTGACAGTTATAGCTTGATGACCTTAAAGGCAAGCCTGTAATTATTGGATTTAATACTGTCCAAGGCTGTGAACAATTTTCTATGCAGCAGATAATGCTAAATGGTCTGGAGGTGCTAATTTTCGAGGGTAGATGATTAGCGATGCTGTTGTCTGACCTTTTCTGAGTTGCGATAATCAGCTTTTATTGTTTATATGATTTTTATAATATCCATATCCCTCACCTCTTCCTAGGCTATATCATATTCCATAAAATAAATTCAAATTAATTTTGTGTTGAAAACTCAGGACACATTTTGAGGGTACTAGTGATATTTTGTGATTTCATAACACCAGAGCTGTAGATCCCTGATTTAATGGCTGTAATAGTGTCCACAAATGGGGCACTCAGTCCCCAGTCCCTGATATGTGTTCTCTGCTGAGGAGGTAAAATTCGGGGGCCAGGAGGATTTGGGGCATCAAGAAGGACACAAATATATTTGGTCACAAGTCTCTCCTTGCTTCCCAATACTTGGGTTTCATTGCTTTCACCGTTTTCTCTTTGGAAACACAAAGAACCTATTGTTGTCGATCATCACACATTATGCATAACTGTCCATGTGCCTGGGACTTCATTTTGGAGCACAGTAGAGCAAGAGATCCATGAGGGACAATTTCATGGAAGAACTTACAGTTGAAGCAACAGGGCATCAAGGAAGAGAAAGCACCAGAAAACAAAGGCAACCAGAAAGAGCCAAAAGTGTAACCGAGGGTTAAGAATTAACAAATAATTATGATTACTGAATCATTATATAGATGCCTTTTCACGTTCAGTATATTATAAAATAACCAAAGGTTAGTATCTGACAGACCTCACCCTTTGTATAACAACTGCCATTGTGACGATTATTCCAGATGGATCGTACTGCTGAATATAAACATTTCTATTGAAATAGTTACCACTCCACCCTCCCCTATTTGAAATCCATCAGAAAAACCTTGTAATGTACTCCTGTTCTATACCCCCCTTATCCTCAGATGCCTGGATCTCTGATAATGATGGTCTTTTGATTGTAATAACCTTGGGACTCATCCCCATCCTGTATCCACCCCCCATCCTGTTCAGCCCCTTAATGTTTTATTAATGAAGGAGCCTGGGCCTGCCTCGCCCCAATTAATCATTAACTTAAACTGCTAGGCCTGGATATTATAAAACCTGGATATTATAAAACTATCAGGATTACTGCAGTTCCTGGAGGCAGATTTTAGGGCTCTTAGATCACTGACCCCCTTTGTTATATGTAAGCAAATAAATTCTTTCTCTGTTTGAAACCCTAGTGTATCAGGAATTGGTTAATCAAGCTCATCAGCCAGAAGAACCCACATTTTGCTTGATATCAAAAGTCATACTGCAGGGAAGTGGATGTGGCTCAAGCGATTGGGCTCCTGTCCACCATATAGGAGGTCCAGGGTTTGATTCCCAGGACCTCCTGGTGAAAGGCAAGCTGGCCCAAGTAGCGAGCTGGACCACATGGAGTGCTGGCCCTCACAGAGAGCTGCCGCAGCAAGATGATACAACAAAGAAAGACACAGAAGAGAGACAATAAGAGACGCAACAGACCAGGGAGCTGAGGTGGCGCAAGAGATCGAGCACCTCTCTCTACTCCAGAAGGTCCAAGGATCGGTTCCCAGTGCCATGTAAAGAGAAGACAAGCAGACACAGAAGAACACACAGAGAGCAGACAGTGAGCACAAAATCACCAGAGGCGGGGAGGGGGGGGGAGAAATTAAAAAAAAAAAAAAAAAGTCAAACTGCACATTATCCGAGGAACCCTAGGAACCCAACTTCTGTCTGCCTAGGATTTCAGTATTTATAAAAACACTTCCAAGAATATCTTCTGTTTCAATTCTTAAAACCTAAGAAACATAACAGGCAGGTATTGACCCTCTTTACAAATGGAAAAACTAAGATTTATACAAGTTAAGTGACTTACCCAAATTCACACAGCAGGTAAGAGAAATTAAAAGTAAATATCAGTCATGGTTTCCAGCCTTGTACCCTTGACATTTATCACTCCTGTTAATGCTCTCATTATAATTGTCTGGGAAAACCTGATCCTGGTTGAACCCAACCCTCAATTTTCATCAATACTTCTTCCAGAGCAACCAAATTCCCAAACGATGGAGAAAATCCACAAATAATGAGAGTCACTATCAATTCATGACCTACAAATATAATGCTAGTCAGTTTGCTATCCCTCCTCCTGCAGAGGCAACCTTCAAACCCTTCCTTTCCTGCATCACTTTCCAGTACTTTCTTGCTCATATGTTCAAGAAAAAAAAAAAAAAAAAAAAAAAGAAGCTGCCAGATGAGAACTCCTTCAATTTATATCAGATTTACAGATTTACATGCCTACCTGTAAGCAAACCTATGCTCTCCTCCCACTTCCAATTGCAATGGAAGAAGTGTCACTTTCATCAATCTACATCTTTTTGAAGACCTCACTTCATTTAATCCTTTATATCCTGCATCTCCAAATGCAGTCTCTGTAATTAAACCATTCTCTGACCATTTAAACAAGCTCAGGTGTGGCCTGGATCTTTTAAAAGCACCCCATTGATCTAGCATCTCCCTTTGGCTATTGCCCTTTCTCCTTTTTACAAACCAAGTTTATCAAAAGAGTTGTTCCGGGAGCAGATGTAGCTCAGTGGTTGAGCACCTGCTTCCCACACACGAGGACTCGGGTTCAATTCCCAGTGCCTCCTAAAAATAAAAAGTTGTGTTTATATACTCTTCTACTCTTTCTACTTCTTCCTTCACAATCTCCTCATCTGAGTTCCCTCACAACCCCCCTTCCCAAAAGAACAAAGAAACTGTCCTTACTAAATTCAATGGTAACCTAGATTAGGCCACATTTTTATGCAATCTTTTTTTTTTTTTTTTTTTCCAGTGTGGTACATTCATTGCAATTGGTGAACACATTTTGGAGCATTGCCACTAAGCGTGGATTAGAGTTTACATTGTACTTTACACTCTCTCCCACACAATTCTGTAGGTTATGGCAAGATAAATAATGGCCTGTATCTGTCATTGCAATGTCATTCAGGACAATGCCCAAGTCCCAAAAATGCCCCCGTATTACACCTGTTTTCCTTCTCCCTGACTTCAGAATCTCCAATAGCCACTGTCTCCACATCGATGATTTAAGTTCTCCCATCTTTTTAGTCCTTATCTTAGCTGATCTCACAACAAAGTTAAGCCCAGTTGCTCACTCCCCCCCTCCCTCCCAGAAGGACTGTTCTGGCTTCTGTGACTCTGAACTCTCCTGCTTTTCCTTCCCACCACTCTGGTTATTCTTTCTTTAAATCTTGATTTTAGTTTTCTACCAAGCTATTGGTCAATCATATAGAAAAACAAAACAAACAAACAAAAAAAAACAGCAGCAACAACAACAAAAGAAAAAATCTATGCCATCTTTAGCATGCTCTAAGTTAACATCTAATTTTTTACATCATAAATTTAAAGATTTGCAAATGATATAAGGAAATAATTTCTGGTCCACTGTGAACTGTAAAATTTTATTTTTAAACTTACATAACTATTTTAAATATATAAAATAGTAGAATGAAAATATAAACTGATTTGAAATCCATGATGACCAGTTAAAAATATAAATGCATAAGATTTTCTTGTGTGGTATAAGGAAATACTTATCTGGCCTTTGCCCTCAGTTCCTGGGGAAGCAACCCCTGAATATTTATAATTTACAGTGATAGGAGTGTCTTTTGTTATTCATAGTGGGCCCAGGACCATACTTGATAATTCATATGTTAATGAATTGGCAGGGAGGGGACAGCCACACCTACAGTCTTAAGGTAGAGTTTGGCACCACCAGTAAACCAACCTTGTGATTAAGGGGCTAGGGTTTTGAACTAATTCATATCAGCCCACCTTCTCAATCTGTGGGAGGGGAGGGGAGCTTCACCACATCATCATTGATTCTATCAATCATGCCAATGCTATGACACCCATATAAACTTGGACACTCTAAGCCAGGAGTTCTTAACATTTTTTTGTTCCATGGACTCCTTTGCCAGTCAGGTGAAATACACGGACCCCTTGCTAAACCCACACTATACTGTGTATTATTTAATAAATATATCACACCCACACCAACATGTCCCCTCATGAATGTTTTTTAAAATTTCAATTCAAGCTCATGGACCCCTGGTTAAGAACCCCTGCACTAAGCTTTCAAGAACTTCTATCACTGAGAAAATACAGCGCTGCCTTGCCAAGAGTGTGACTCATTACGACTCCACTGGAGAGGCTTGCATTTGGTTCCCTCCCAGACCTAGCCCTTTTGGCTTTTTATTTATATCCTTTTACTATAATAAAACTATTTCCATAAGCATAGCACTTTCAGAGAGTTCTGTGAGTTGTTCTGGTGAACTACTGAACCCAAGATGGGTGGTGGGAAACCCCAAATCTGTAGCCAGTTAGTTCAGAAGTGTGGGTGGCCTGGGCCCCTAAACTTGTGACTGGTGTCTGGAGGGCAGTCTTGTAGAGGATCCCTTAACTAGGGGTCTGGTCCAACCCCAAGAAGAGTTAGAACTGAATTGGATTGAGTCACTGCAGTATTTGCAGTCCGTATCAGAAGCTATTGTCGACATTGTAGAAGTTTTTTACACTTTGTTATCTTTATACTTTATTTGGAAATTTTACTTTGTTTCCTTTAACTTGTATTTTATTCCACTTCTCCCACAGAGTTTTATCCTAATATATTATTATATTAGAACATATTACATTGATTACCCTAATGCACTTGTTTGAAACAAAAACACATGTAAAACTATAAATTCTATAATTTTTTCCAAATATCCTATGACTATAAAACCCTAAGTGTTCAAAAAAAATTGTCTTCTAGATTGAGTTATCATGATGACTGTTATTAGGACACAATTGATCGATATAACCTAAATATACCCTGAAATTTTATCTACAAATCAAATAAAATTATTTGATTATACTGGGGGAGCCTTTCTTAATGTAATGAGAAGACCTTTTAAAAGTTAGTTAAAAAAAAAATTATACTGGGGGAACCTTTCTTAATGGAATGAGAAGACCTTTTAAAAGTTAGTTAAAAAAAAAAAAATCCTTGGAGTAGGTGTAGCTCTGTGGTTGGGCACAAGCTTCACATGTATGAGGTTCTCGGTTCAATTCATGGTACCTCTAAGGAAAAAAAAAATAGCTCATATTTCCATGAATGACATTAAAATGAGAGAAGATTCAGAATTTCTATTTTTTCATTCTACAAATGTAAGTGCTGAGAAATTTTGTTCATATAAACAAGGAGATGGGAATAGTAAGAGAACTCTGCACTTCTTCCAAGTTATATGCCCCAAATCCTGTGATCTATCATTAAATTTATTTTAATCATCTATCAATTTAAAATTGCTATTCAATTTTATTAAAAGCAAAGAATTGAAAATTCTTTGCTTTTAATGAAATGAGGCAGGCTAGTAAATTAAGGAATCAATAGATGGATCTGGAACCTGTCAGGAAGCCCACATGGCCACAAATACCCCACAAGATGGCCACTGGAAGAACCTGCGAGAACCCCCATTTGGAATGAGATTTCCTCCAGAATCAAGGAGAAGCGCTGGATATTCTCCAGGGGCCTTATCATTGGGAATGAGGGGTGGGGTAATCAATCAAAACAGCAAACAACTGTAACTCTTCCCCCTACATTAGCAAAAGGGTGGAATAATTAATGGTTTAAAAAGCAAGCACAAAAGCCAACCAGCCCTGTTCTCACATTTTTCTTCCTCTGCCTGGATCACCACAGAAGTAAACCTGGGGATTTATCATCTGCAATGGGGAACTATAATCTGTAAACCAGCCCTCTTTATCTCTTTTCAGCCCCTTCCTCTCTACCTGGGACCCAAAATCTGTTATTTTCTCCCATTTCTTTTCTCTCAGTTCCTTAATAAGTTACTGGCCTAACTAAACTGGCTTGCTCTTAAAATTCATTTTTTGTAGCTTAGCCTAGAACCTAGAGAAAATCTGGCAACAGAAACATCACTTAAATTATTAATTACCCTATCATTAGAGTCATTGACTTTCTCAACACTGATACAATATTACAAATTGTCCCTTTACACTGAGGGCAATGGGCCATAGTAGGATTGGGGATGAGTAGAACATGTGCTTTTCTTTTATAAAGTGGGAGAAAACCAGCATGAAGCTGCAGGCTACATTCTGGGCATATCAAATTGAAGACCTACAAAGTGAGTTCCTTAAAATCTATACATGCACTACATTCCTAGGGGTATGCATTAATCAATTTAAAAACAAAATAAAACAAAACAAAAAATCTCTGCTCTAACCTACATCAAAAAGTTTGGAGTAACTCAGGATTTAGTTCTAGGTCCTTTCCTTGGAGTCTACATTTTTTTCAAGGCAATGTCTTAACTCCCTTGACTAAGAGATTTAAAATTATGCCAGATTTCCCTGATTTTCCAATCTGTATGTTCAACTGCCTCTTTGGTATCTCCAGCTGAAGTCTTCATGGGCCTCTTAAATGTAACATTATCCAAAATGGAACCATTTCTATCTTCCAACTTTGCTTCTCCTCCCATCTTTACCAACTGTCATGGCCCATAGCTCAAAGTCATCCACTGATAATTCTGCTAATGGTAATCTCTCTGAAAATAGGGTACTGTATACCCAGCAGCTGATAGGGGACCAGGCCAGAGCAGACCCTCCACAGATAATTTATTTGAAGGAGTGCCACTTCCCTTCAATTCCATATCCACTGAATCATCAAACCTCACCAATTTTACCCCTTAAATATATTTCAAAATCTGCCCACTTTACTCAGTCTTTGTGTCAGCACCTTAGATCAGGCTATAATCACTTATCTGAATTACTGCAATAGTTTCTTAAGCTGCTCTCCACATGCATTCTTGGCAACCAAGCCAGATTCCCACAGCAACCAGAATGAGTTTTTATATGTAACAATTTAGTCTACTATAGTGACTTCCCATTGAACCATTCAAGGTTTCAATGTTGTTGTTAAAAGGATAAGGAGTTATTGTGGCTCCTAAGGCTCTTGCCACCTGGTAGCTTATGTCAATTTCTCCATCTTCATCTTGTGCCACCCCATCCTCTCTCACAAGCTCTAGTTCTAGTGATCTCTTCCCTGTTCCTCTCCAGGCCTTGAACATGTTCTCTCTGCCAGAAGACTCCTCCTGCCCTTTTACTTGGCTAACATTCAACCATTTATATTTCAGCTTAAATATAACCTCCTTAAAGGTTTCCCTTGAGTAGCCAGACTAGATTAGGTTGTGCTATTACACTTTCACAGTATTACATACTTTCCTTACATAGTGTTCATTTCAACAGTAAATACATGCTTATTACTACCCTCCACTGAAAATCCATGAAGACATAGTTCCTGTTTTTCTTCTCTACTCTCTTCCCAGCTTCAAGTACCCGGTACATAGCAGAATACTCAGTAAATATTTATAGAACAAATGAATAACAAAAGTCTGGGAGTGAAATGGCAAGTTCTGTGTCGTTTAGTAGATCATTGCTTTACCTCTTATGTTTGTCACATCACTTAATTTCCCAACTTCGGTGACATATCACAGGAGTACATCACCCAAGATGTCTTATATTATTATATTGAAAATTCTGAAACTACTTTCTCTCACTCCCCACACTCTTGATACAAAAGTGGCCCTGCCCATTCCCTTTTGTAGCTCAAGTTTGCACACTTAATGTCCCAATCTGTATGTCAGAGAAGTGGAAAAGTAGAGGAGATATGTATATCGCACATAACGTAGCTTTGATATTCTCCCAACTAGCACAATAGATAGGGAGCCTTTGATTGAAGGTCTACATTATATGTGACTTAACTATAATATATACCTAGAATAATGAATATTAGAGACTGTAGTAGTTTGATATTTATTGATGAATTCCAAAAAGTAACATTGGATTATGTTTGTAAACTCGTCTTTTCCTCTGGGCATAGTAAAGTATATTGGATTCAGAGGTTTTACTTTTACTTGATTAAATAATGATTAAGGCTCTGATTGGGCCATGCCTGTAGGACATTGCATCCCCACCCCTTGGTGGGCAGGGACTCACAGAGAAACTGCACTGCAGAGAAGGGAGTTTGGAGTTTTGGAGCTGGAGCCCCGGGGGAAGTAAGCACACAGAGGAAAGAGAAAAGATTCTGCTAAGGGAAACAAGCCTATGCCTGATAGTCTATAGCTGGCCTTGTGGAGCTAGCAGATGAGCTGAGCCCAGAGAGAAGCAAGCCCTGGGAAGAGAGGAACCCTGGAAGCCTGAACCCTCACAGACGTCAGAGCGATTTTGCTCCAACACGTCGCAATAGATTTTGGTGAGGGAAGTAACTTATGCTTTATGGACGGGTAACTGTAAGCTTCTACCCCAAATAAATACCCTTTATAAAAGCCAACAATTTCTTGTATTTTAAATCAGCACCCCTTTTGACTGACTAATCAGTGACTATCATGTTTTAATATATATGGACAGATGAAAGATCTAATTAATTCTTTAATTCATTATTTTCTGAAAAAAGAAGCATTGATTTTTTAAAAAAACAGGATGCCTATCTCTTTAATAATTTGTTACTAAATTAGACTGTAAAATATAAAGGCATTAATGGAGGGTAAGAGTAGAAGGGAAATGACACCAAAGTTTCAATTATTAGCAAGGCATATTGTAGATTATACATTTCAGCCTTGATGGCTGTCTTCTAAATACCAGTCCAACTTGCAGAACCAAAATGAGTTGGGTCGAATTCAGATAACAGATGAGTCTTCCAGACCAATTCTAGGTGGCTAGGCAGAGGCTGACCTTTAAATTGTCTTAGCTCAAAGTGTTTGAGTGATACTGATACTGGATGTGAATGCCTTTCCAAAGCTTGGCTTTACCCAGTGGCTTTACCACATAAAAACTGTTATTAATTCAATTAGATGTAATGGAACAGAAAACTTCCACAAAGATGTTCAGTATGGTATAATAAACAACCCAAGTGTCCAAAATAGAGTACAAGTTAAATAATTTTATACCCATCTGTTACAAAAATATGAAATATTACAAAACACTTATGTAAGGGAATGCATATGTTGTGATATGAAATGGAAAAAGGATAAAAAGTTCAGCAATATAAAAAAATGCACTGGATATGAAGGAATATAACAAATAGATCTTTTTTGCTTGTTTCTTTGATAATGGTGTTATGAATTATTTTACTTTATAAATATCTGCATTTCCTAAATTCACAAGGAACATGTACTATTTTATAATCAGATATACACATTATCATTTAAAAAATGATTTAATCCTAATCCTCTTCCTTTCATATAGACTTGTATAGTGACTAAAATGTTAATTCATGCCAATAGGCCATTTCCTTGAAAGCCAGAAGAATTTGGGTGCCATTTTGGTGTGTTTGTGTTTTTAATTTTTCATACCATGAAGTGCAAGGTTCATAGAGCTCTGTGTTCATAAATTGATAAATATATGTTCAATATCTGTAAATAACTGCAGCTATGTGCTGTAGGGAGGAAAACATGGATTTTGGAGTCAAACAGAAATGGGTTTGATTTTTGGCTCAGCTACTTGTTAGTAACTTAACCTCTTTGAGTCTTCATAAGCTAATAAAAATAGGCTTAATAAGTGACAGCCCTCATTAGTTTTAGGAGTCTATTATGGGTAAGGATGGTACTAGACGTCATGGCAACATCAAACAATGAATAAATAACATGGGATTGCAGACATGCAGAACAAGCTAGTACTAAGGAGGATTAATGATCCCAGGTTTCCTCTCCTCAAATGTAGCTACCAAGGAAATAACTCCGTCATCTAAAGCAAATAAAGGAAGTATCATTAAGACAAAGGAAAAATGATTCTTTATAAATTATTATGAAGGCAATAGTTACAACCACATAAAAAAGGAAACATAATAAGAGAAATTCTAGAAAGCCAAGAACTCAACCAATAATATACATATCCTCTTCACTTTGTTTTTATTGGACCCTAAACTTCAATTAATAGATTTTCCTTATTGTACCTGCCAATTAACATTTAAGGGATGTAAAACTCTGACCATTAGATCAGTATTCTGGATTTGAGGATTTACTTTTTTTTTTTTTTTTTTTTTTTGACAATAAGGGAACATTTCAGCTCCCTGAGTTTTTAAGCCTTCATAATTCATTCTCCATCCTTCTAAGATAGGCATTCCTCTTGAGTCCTGAAATTCTGCTGATAATATTTCTATAGTTTGGTTTATATCATTCCCCTTGGATTTTGTTTTATGTTTGTTTTTTAAGAGCACTGGGAGTGCTTAACTGTATCACCCTGCTCTGAGCCACGAGCTTTAAACGACCCCGCTGTGGTCCTTCTCTGACCACACAGCTTCCCCTGGATTAAGGAGTTCACAAGGCTGAGGGGGTGATGCCCATCTAGGTCCTACACCCCCTAATAATCCATCCCCTCCTCTTGCCAAATCTCAACCCAGGGCCCCAGTCCACTTCCAGTACCCAGTGGACCTCTTACCCAGGTTCATGTCCCCAAACGCTTGTGGTGCAAGTTTTATAAGCCATCCTAGGCCTCAAAGTGGCCAAGGAGCAACTATTTGCAGGGGGTGTGGAGGAAGCTTGGATGTGTGAGTGTCACAGATATGCACTGAAGGCCCTTACAGTGCATCAAGACTTGAAGATAGGGAGAGAAAGAGGAGGGGTGGGGCTGGTTGCTCAGGCCTGCTCTCCCTGTGCTGCACTTTCCTGATGCAGAATCCTTAATAGCGCAAGAGTTCTAAATTCTAACCTGGCTTTCCAGCCTGCGGTTACTCTAGGGAACTAAAGTGCAATGTCCAAGGTGCATCTTAAGAGCTGGCTGGCTTGGTCTTGATGGAGTGAGAAGAGATCTCACTTGGTCTATATTATATGAGCTTCCATTTTACAGTTGCCACAACACCCTGCAGATATTAGAGGTAGGCTCGGTGCTTAACATCATGCCTCAAACCATATGAGCTCAATGGATATTGGCTATTAAAGTGGATATAACATTTTAATGATTTTGGAATCTAATTGTTAAGCCAATTTGCAGTGACTTAATGCTTAACACATTATTAGGCCTTTCTACATAATGATATAATTTTTAAATGCTCTGGAAATTCAACTCTTGAAAATACCTAGGATTACCATTGAATTAGAAACCAGGAGATAATTTGAATGGCTTTCTCTCCCAATTTCAAACCAATTTGTTTTGTTCTAGGTCTTGAAGAGCTATTTGCTAAAATCAATATCAAATGTAGGCTTAGAATTTTAGAAGGACAACATGCCTTCTTCGGAAACTATTAGAAATAAAAATAAAACAAATGCCTTATCAGTGTATAAGGTTGCAATGAACTCTTTGCTATATGAATATAATGAAGATCCGATCTTCCCAGAGCTGCAGATTTAATCAAAACAAAGAGTTGATTTCCTGGCCATGATAAAAGCATTCTGAACTTTCTCAGACTGTTAACAAATGTCAAATTATTAGAATGAGATTTTTTTAACTGACAACTCTCCCAAAATCCTCTATCATACTCAGTTTATGGAGAAAGACATGGAGGTTAGCAAGGTTTTGTGACCTTCCCAAGCACTTAACAGCTAATTAGTGGAGAGATCCCCAGGTCGCTTGCCTTTCCTAGAGCAGTACATGTTGTTAACTTTCAATTTGAACTGAAAGTTTGGATCCAGACCTGAAAATAATTCCAAAAATTGTTCCCCATACCAAAAGCAACATTTAGGATTGAATCTGAATTTTTAGTGCCTTATGGAGCCAATTTTAGCAGATCTGAACCACCACATCTATGTTTTAATCCCATTATTTCTCTTCCAGGAATCAATGTTGTTGTTCCTTGCATACATTCAGATGGCTTGGACTTATGAAACACAGTTTGAGTTATAACTCCTAAATTTTAAAGCACTTCAGTGATTTGTTTTTGGCTTTTGAAAATAGAAACTTTACTACTCAGATAATTTTCTAAAGTGTTGATATTTTAGCAGGTAGGATACAACGTTAAATATCTTATAAGTAAGTTGAGAAAATGGAGCTTTGGTTTGATATTTGCTCACTTTAAATGTTACTTAGACCATCCAGACCTGGAGCCCCAAACGAAAGGGTGTTCTCTACTTGGTGAATAGATTGAAGAACTTTCCCAAATAATAGAACTTCAAATGAGTTATATCTAGAACTAATCAGCAATATGAAGAAGACTTGAGTTTTCTGAAACAAACAAAATCCTTCAAATTTGTAAATAAGACTATTTCATGCCAGAAAAGAACAAGGCATTTAAAAATAATAACCACTTTAAGGAGTTATAATAATTCACATACCATAACACTCATTCTTTTAAAGTGTACAATTCAGTGGTTTTTAATATATTTACATTTAATTTATGTACAATGATCAGCATTATCTAATTTTAGAATATTTTTGTCATCCCCTAAAGAATCCTTCTACCCATTAGATGTCACTACCCATTCCCTCTTCTCCTCCAGCTTTAGCCAACCACTGATCTACTTTCTGTCTGTTTAGATTTGCTTGTTCTGGACATTTTCATATAAATGAAATCATACAATATGTGACCTTTGTGTCTGGCTTCTTTCACTTATAATGTTTTCAAGGTTCATCCATGTTGTAATATGTATTCATATTCCTCTTTATTGCCAAATAATGTTCCTTTATATGATTATACCATATTTGTTGATCCCCTCACCAGTTGATGGACATTTGAACTGTTTCTACTTTTGGCTATTATGAATAATGATATTATGAACATATGTGTACAGGCTTTTTTGTGGACATAGGTTTTCAATATCTAGGAGTAGGATTGCCAGTTGTATTGTAACTCTATGTTTAACTTTTTGAGAAACTGCCAGTGTTTTCCAAAGCAATTGCACCATTTTACATTCCCACCAGCAGTGTATGAAAGTTCCAATTTCTCCACATCCTTGCCAATACTTGTTATTGTCCATGTTTTTTATTACAGCCATCCTAGTAGGTATGAAATGGTATCTCACTGTGGTTTTGATTTGAATTTACCTAATAGTTTTTAAGTATATTTTTATGTATTTACTGGCCATTTGCATCTTCTTTGCAAAAATATCTATTCAAATCTTTGGTCTGCTGAAAAATGGCCCCGGAAAAATATATATGTCTTAATCCCTAGAATTGTGAATATGTTAACTTATGTGGAAATAGGGACATTGCAGGTGGGATTAAGAGTTTTGAGAGGGAAATTATTCTAGATTATCTGAAGGGATCCAATGTAATCACAGGGGTCCTTATAAGAGGGCGACAGGAGTGTTAGAGTCAGAAAAGAAATAGGACTCCAGCAACAGAGTACAGATTGATGCATTTTAAAAATAGAGGAAAGGGCTAAGATTCAAGAAATGCAGGTGGCCTGTAGAAACTGTAAACAGCAGGGAAACTGATTCTACCCCGGAGCCTTGGAAGAGAGTGTTGCCTTGTTGAAACCTTGACTTCAGTCCAGTGAGTCTGATTTTGGGCTTCTGACCTCCAGAATTGAAAGATTATGTATTTGTGTTATTTTGTACCACTAAGTTTGTGGTAATTTTTTGCAGCAGTGATTAGAAAAGTAATGTAAAATCTTTTGCAAATTTTTTAATTGGGTTATTTGTCTTTTTATTCCTGAGGTGTAAGTGTTGTTTGTATATTCTGGATACAATCTCTTTTCAGACATATGATTTGCAAATATTTTTTCCCATTCTGTGGGTTAACTTTTCAGTTTCTTGATGGTGTCCTTTATGCCAAGAATTGTTGTTGTTGTTGTTGTTGTTGTTTTAATTTTGATGATGTCAAATTTAGGTCTGTTTTTTTTCTTTTGTTGCTTGTGTTTTGGTGTCATATCTCAAAAACTACTGTCTGATCCAAGGTCACAAAGATTTACTCCTGCATTTTCTTTCAAGAGTTTTCTAGTTTTAGCACTTACATTTATATCTATGATCGATTTTGAGTTAATTTTTCTATATAGTGTGAGGTAGGGGCCCAAATTTATTCTTTTGCACGAGGATATACAGATGCTCCCACACAATTTGTTGAAAACCAAAAGGACATGTTTGTCACAAAGCTATTTCAGTTAACCCACAAGGGGGTTTTATTTTATAAGATTACATGCCAGTGGACTAAATTAGGAAAACTGTTGGAGATGATTTCCAGATCTGAAAGTTTGCTTGTGGATGCCTGATCTACCAGATGTGCAGTTGAGACTTATATTTCCTGTTCAAGAATGTTTCTGTGTAGTACTGAATTACTAGGGACTTGGCATTGCTGGGCACCATGGAAAATATTTGCTAAGTGCTTTTCTTCTTGTTCAAGCAGGTTGCCAAGACAATTAGGGTTGACAATATGGGTAGAAGAAATCAAAGGAGCGATGGCTGTTCCACTGCCTCCCCCACCCCCTTATCTTTTCATTCAGGTGGGCAGAGATGGGAAGAAGTAAATCCATAAGAATTATTCCACTGAGATTCCAACCATACTTCTGACAGGGTGCTGGTACTATTGCACTGTATAATGAAGCTTCCCTTCAGGAAGGTCTTCACGTTCAGGTTAACAGCTGGGCTTTGAAGGCACTGAAAGTTTCTGTCCTTGACATGATCATAGACATCTGATGCAGTCATCAGTTGGGTTACAGTGGAAATTGACAGGTTGGACTTGATGACACATGAGATTTTCATTTGAGATCATCTACACTCATGAAATTTCAATGTGGAGGGATACTCTAAGAATTCAGCAATCGCTTATACTGTTTTACTTATTGGAAATCTTTCCTTTCCTTAATCTGAAAGTGAGTCTTGGGACTAATTTTCAAACAGTAATGCTTGGAAGTTGCTTTCCTCTGCTTGGAGCTTCCCATTTGCACAGAAAAAAAAAAAAATTAAGTTTAGGTTTGTCTTCTCCTTTTCCAACTTATATGATGTTTTCATCTCCTGGCAATTACCAATCTGTTTTCTTCTTCCTTTTCCTTCCCCTCCTATATCACCCTTTTTTCCCCTCCATTGCCTCACTCTTTCCTCTCATCCTCTTGTTTAAAATTACTAGTGAGTTAATGGATCAAATTAGTGGGAAAAAAACCAAAATAATTAATTGTCCAATGACAGTCAAAGGGCAATGTTATGGTTTATACCCAGGGACTAAGTTCTTGAAAACCCTGATTCTTGACCTCTCACCTTCGGTAAGTATAGTCAAATCACAGTGGGATCAATATTTTTCAAAATTATTATTCAAGATTTATTCTTGTTTGAAATTACCATGTATGTGATTTTGGCGTTATAAGAACAAAATCAACCTCACCTGTAAACAGACACAGAAATAAGGATGAAGCAATGGAATTTAAAGAAAGGGAAACTTTTTTTTTCCTATCCTGTCTAGGACTAGAACGATTGTGCTGCGGGTGAGGAGATTAAATTGTGCTGCTTGTCAGGAACTTGGCAAGCAGCCATCTTTTCTGCTTGCTACTACTTGCTGTTTTGTGCTGTGGATGGGTTTAATAAATGCACTGTTGTGTAAAATGTCACTGCTGTACCATCAAGTGAGGCTGTCATGAGATGGCTCTTCCCCAGGATGACATGTCAATATTGGTCCCTAGCAATTCAGGGACTTCCAGCCACACAGAGGACATTTTTAAGGTTCAGATACAAAAGTAGAATTAACAATCATTCTTCAAATCATGGAAATAGTTTATTTTGCTCTGAAAGAAAACATAACATTTCTTCTAAATTATTTTTAAAAATAGTTAATTCCCTCCAATTTTAATGATTATTCCCTGAAGACAAAATACAAATGACTAGTAGCATTTTTTAAAAGTGCAATCTTACTGTTAATTAAACAAATGCAAAGTGAAACAAAGTAAAGCAAATATACCATTGTTTACTTTGAAAAAGAGCCCAAAATTATTATATGTATAAGCACAAGCAATGCTGATGGCATATTATAAAACTGGCCCTCTCTGACATTGTTGGTGGAACTACAATCTAGCATAATCTTTCTGCAAAGAAATTTGGCGATATGTATCAAAAAGCTTTAACATGTTCATACTATTTGGCCCAGTAATTCTGCTACTAGAACTGTATCCTAAGGAAATGAGAAGCAGTGTCATTAATATTTTCCAAAAGATTGCCAAGTTATGTAAAGTGCTAAGAAATGAAAAATAACCAAAATTCCTAATAACGTAAATGGTTAAAGATATTATTATACATCAATTACAATACTCACAAAGGTTTTCTCAATATATAGGGAAAGGTTTATGAAATAAGATTAAGTGACGTTCAATATAAGTGTGATCTAGGTATAATCTAAACTAAATTAAAAAAAAAAACACAAAAATACCAGAAAGAAATATACCAAAAAAAAAAAAAAAAAATGCTGAGTGATTGACGATGTGTAGTGCAGAAATGAATGTTTTGCTGTGTCTTGCTTTGTTTTTGTCTAGTTTTCTGCATTCTATGATATTCTGCAAAGGGTGAGTATTATTCATTAAAACACACACAAAGTATATTTAAAAAGCTCTTCCACCAGAGAAGGAGCACTGCCCAGGGAAATTCATCTATACCACCATGTGCTTTTCTTGCTTTTCCATTTGACTCAACCTCATCTCACATTTTCCCCAGAGCTTTCTCCCCACCTCTAGCTCAGACTTGCATCTCCAATCATCAGAGGTAGCAACCAACCTCAGTTATTTCCCATCTCTGGGCTCCCTCTGTCTAGGGAACTGATTTCTTCCCGATTTCTGACCTTGTCCACACTTGTGTCTGATTGTGTGCTTTTTTGCCTCTTATCTGACTGTGTGAAAGTCCTGAGCCCTGCCATGGGGCCATGACATTTAGTGTGTGGTACAGTGGGCAAGCTACACTGAAGCCCAGACATCAGAGAATACCATAGTGCCAGTAATTAGTTTCCTGTTGCTGTGTGGTAAGTCACCACAGATTTAGTGGCTTAAGAACAACATATATTTACTGCCTCATAGCTTCTGCAGGTCAGGAGTCTAGGCACAGCTTACAAGACTGCAATCAAGATGTCAGCTAGGCTGCATTCCTTCCTGGAGCTTAGGATCCTCTTTGAAGCTCACATGGTTATTGGCAGAATTCAGTTCCTTGAGGCTGCATGATTGATGTCCCCAGTCTTGTTAGCTGTTGGCTTGGGGCTGCTCTCGGGTCCATTTACCCTCTATGGGTCCTTTCACAATATATCAGTTTGCTTTTTCCAAGCCAGCTCTGCTTTCAAAGGGCTCAACTGATTAGGTCAGGCCCATTCAGGATAATCTCCCGTTGATCCACTCAAGGTCAATTGATTAGGAACCTTAATTATATCTGCATAATCCCTTTTGTCCATCACAAGTCACAAAATCATGGGAATAATATTCCCTTATAGTCACAGGTTCTGCCTACACTTCAACTGGCAGGATTATGCAAAGGTATGGGTCATCGAGGGTCATCTAGAATTCTGTCTGTCACAGTGTCCCTTCCTGGCTGTCACAGACGTGTGGCTCAGGTTTGGCATTCTGCTGAATGACCAGCTCTGTAGATAACTGAGCTGTGTAGTGGGCCCTGCATTTTACCCAGATCCTTCAAATGTACTATTTCATTTAATCCTTACCACAAGCTTCCTGAGATATATGCTCCTACCTCCAGTTTACCAATGAGGGAGAGAACTTAAAAACAGGTCCAAGGTCACACATCTAGAAAGTAGCACTTGCACCCTGTATCCTTTAACTTCAAATATTAAGCTCTTTCTCCTACATCCCTCTTCTGGGGCCAGCAATTGAGGCCGAAGCTCAGTTTGTAGTCTGGGTTACTTAGGGAGAAAGTAATCTCTCACCTCATCTGTGCCTAAAGCCTGCACACTCACTTTTTATTGGGTGCAATTTAGCACACACAGAGATGCTTTTCACACTGAATCCAGGATTCCTGGAATGATGCATGCATAATTTTTCTATTGCTGCCTAGAAAATTCCATAAATTTAGCAGCCAAAAGCAACGCCCATTTACTAACTCACTGTTTATGGAGAGCAGAGTCTAGGATGGCACGGCTGCAATCTCTGCTTGGGTTCTTACAACCTGAGCACTCTTCTACGTCATCTCTGCCTACTCAAAAGTAGAGGGTCCACAATAGAAATATTACCACGTTGGTTATTTTTCTACAGAGTCACAATTGCCTTTATTCTTGACTTCTACCTATTGGTTCTTGTTCTGGCTTCCTGGTGCCAGGGCCATGGACTATGACTATGTGAATATTACCTCCTAGAGTTGTGCAATGAACAACTTGCAACACTCTGTGCAGCAGTCTCAACTGGAGTAATTGGTTCTCCACCTCACTTTGTAAATCCTTCCTGGTACTGCTGGGTTTGTTCCCCACCTCAATGCTTCCTGCCATGAACTTAAATGGCTTGGGAATGTCTGAGTGTTGAATAATATTCAGTTGAAAATCTAGCAGCATGACTAAGTATAGATTTTCAGTATATTGCAATTTATCTAGTCCAAGGCCTATGTTTTCCAGGTGAGGAAACTGAAGCCCAGAAGAGTGACTTATCCTGAGGCATAAATCGTGTTGGGTTCTGCTCTAACTGGAGTCCCAATGTCTTGACTCAAGTAATGAACATTCTAAGGCAGTATTAAGAGGCAGTAACACCCAAGCTCCAACCTAGCACATTTAAGTAGACTTTTCTCAGTGTGACAGGAACACTGAGGCTGGACCATTAAGCTGTGAGGAATGCTTTTCTTTTGCACCATTAGTCCTCAAGGACATGGAAGCAGCACATTACAGTGAGCTCTGGAAAGAAAACAGTTCCAATTCCTGCCCTGCTATGTAATTGACCTTGGACAAGTTACTCTAACTCTCTTAGTCACCGTTTCCTCATCTGTCAAGTGGTGATAATACTTACTTCACAGAATTGTTCTGAGAATTCCGTGAGTAAACCTAAGTCCCAGCTATGTTAGGTATATAGTAGGTGCTTGACAAATTTTAGCATTAGTCCCCCTTTCTCCTTTCCTTTCTCTACCTCTCAGTAGTCTTTCCTCTTGCCTCTCTTTTGTTCTTTTTCTCTATGTTCTATTCCCTTTCTTCTCTCCTTTCTACCTTTCCTTCAGTTTCCTTTCACCCTCTCTCCTTCCCTAAGTTTCTTGCTTCTATCTTTCCACATCCCCTTTGTCTTGGTCATCACATGGGATTAAAACCCATTTAAAAATGGGTATGGTACTAAAAACATTCATGTTCTTATTCTCAAGTTTACGACCCAGTCAACTGAATCTGTTGTGCTTCTCTCACTTAAAAAAATAAACGCACAAACAGTTTTCTTTCACATGAAAAACTCCTTTGATCCTTATTTGGGGTTAGAGACGCTTAAAAAATTTAAAATGTAGCTTTTAATTTACAAATTACATTTTTGACAGTTGAATAATACCGTCAAAATTTACAGAGAAGCTGAGGCCCAGAAAAGTGAAGTGATGACATGCTTTGATGGGAATAGTAAGTTGGGTTCTAAATTATAGGATATATAATAATCAGATCAATAAAAATAATAACAAAGACCAACATAGTGCTTATAATGTGCCATGTACTTTTCTGAGCATATTAAACTCACTTAAAGCTTACAATGATTCAACGTGATATGTACTTTTTATTATCCCCATTTGACAGATATGAAAATCATGAAACTTAAGAGATTAAATAATTTGCCCAAGTTTGTACTGTCAGTAAATGTGGGAGCCAGGATTTAAGCCCAGACATTCTGGCTCCAATGTCCATGCTTTTAAGTTCTCAGCTGTATTGCAGAAGAAAAGACACTTAAAAGAGACACTGTAGTAGGCAGCGTTGTAAAAATGCATCTCTGCTCTGCCCCTCTGCCCCCCACCCTGCCAGGATTCCATGCCCTAATCTGTGGAACCTATGAATATGCTGATATCATTCCTCTTATATGGTACTGTTGACCTTAACCTAGGGAGAGGACCCACATAAGCTGATCTAATAGCAGGAGTTCTTCAAAGCCAAGAACTTTCTCCAGCTAGTGGCACTCTTAAGAGACACCATTTTGGTTCTTAACTTTGCATAAGTGGCTAAAATAAAGTCTGATCTATCGTCAAACCTAAAGCTAGAATTTGGCCAGGGCTGGCAGTTTCCCTACTTCTAGGTGGAGAGTGGCATGAGGTGATGAGTGTGGTCCTTCAATTTTTGCATTTTCTCTTAACAACCTGATTTCTAAACTTTTAAAATGGAATTTCTCTAGGGTCCAGGATTGGCAAACACAATCTCCACCCCAGACTTACAATTACCCAGCATCTATAGCAAATCTCTCACTTTGCAGTATGAATATTTCCTCACTTTGAAATTAATTCAGCCAATTCTGCTGGGAAATGCTATAGTCAAAAAAGCATGTGTTTCCTGTCGGAGCATCACTTGTTTCTTTTCTTGTTGATAGGGGATGCACATGTACCTGAAAAATGGATTCTTCTGCACAAGCCACAAAGAGGCAGCTGCCAAAAGTTATGATCACATCAGAACAATTGGATAGGGAACAAAAGTGTCCTTGGGCACTTTACAAAAAAACAGTAAATTAGCTCATTTATGCTCGAGGAAATAACACGCTGAAATGGGGCTATGAAACTTATATTTCTTCCACATAGGCCATGTTATTCACTGTGGCTCCACGAAAGCTGAGGTAATTCTTGCTTAGAGGACTTTGCTTGTGATATCCTATCCCCTATTACTTTCCCTTTTTTCCTCTACTCTATTTCTTTATTCTTTTAGAAACCTACTCTTTCACTCAGTAAAAATTTATTGAGCCATGTATATGTATATATATGAACCCATACATACATATACATATAAATAATGCAAACCCACTTGACCTGAGGGGATTGACAATCTAGTAGGGATAATAAAATGATTTGAGGACATGTTTTTCTCCCCCATTGATGTCTTCCCTGATTTTTGCAATCTACAATGTACTTTAGGTAGTGTGTTTTTTTTTCTTAATAATAATTTTTTTTTTTTAAAGATACTTAGATTACATAAGTGCTACACAAAAATTATAGGGATTCCCATATGCCCCACCTCCCACACCTCCCACAACCTCCCACATAAACATCCTTCATTAGTGTGGCACATCACCTGCAATGGATATACACATTCTGGGACTTTGCCATTAAGCATGGACCATAATTCACACTGTAGACCACACTCTCTCCCACACAGTTGTGCATGTTATATGCTGATGTAAAATGGCCTATATCTGTCATTGCAATGTCACTCAGGATAATTCCAAAGTCCTGAAAAAGCCCTATGTATTACAACTGCTTTTCCCTCTCCCTGCCCCCAAATGTCCAGTGGCCACTGGCTCCACATTAATGTTGTAATTTCTTCAATTGCTTGAATCACAATATGTCTATAACAGAATACCATTAAGTCCACTCTATCCATAGCTCTTCTGCCAATCCTGAGGAGTCTGGGATGGTGATGTCCACTCTCCCTCCAAGTGAGAGGGGGCTTATATCCCATGGATAAGATGGATGGGATTATCCTGCCTGCAGCTGCTAGCTAGTGTTTTGATACCTGATAGCATTTTATGTTATTTACTAATTGCCCCATGTGGGTGACCCTAATTTCCCAAAATAATCTTTAGGTTCTTTAAAGAATGGGGCCTTGGTTCAAGCATCTACTATTGCATCACTGAGCATTATTTGGCTCCACTCCAACTATTTATCCTTACCATGTATTATCCATCTACGTCAGGCTAGTTTCCCTCTTTACTCTGGGAAATTTTCCTCTTTATCCCTCTGTAGCCCCACTCAGATTTGTAGGGTTAGTGAAATCTTAATTATCCTGTAAGACTAAGACTGGAATCTTCCTATAGAATAGTTTTTCAGGCTTTAACTGTCCTGTCTCTCAACTCCTGCAAAAAGCCCTTACAAATGGTTACTGAATCCACAAATACACACAGTGCCTATAACATTGTGTTATTTGCTAATGTTATTCACAGTGTATTATTCTCTGTATCTTATTGCTATTTGTTCATTTGCTTCTTTCAGATGGGGACTGCAGGCCCCATCTGAACAGAAGCCATATCTGTATCCCTTCTTCACAGTGCTGGGACCAATGCTGAATGTGATAGCTGTCAACAAACACAACGTAACTACTAGTAGGAATTCAATAAGTAACAAGAGATCTGCAAAGTCATTACAGAAAGTTTCCTTTGACAGCCTTCTCTTTAAGTTCAGAACTTTGGAAGCATTATCATAGACCATAGGTACAAATGCATCACATTTATGTGGCAGATTTGCTTATCAAATAATTCTCATGTCTCAGATCTTTACCTGAGTCTGCCATCCTCTGCTGCAGCACCTCCTGGTATAATCTTCGTAATAAATATGCCAGGATCATCTCCAATGTGGGGGTTATCTGTCCCTCCAGCAATACTGAATCCCAGTCCAGAATTCCCCTGTAGAAACAATAAGTAGATATTAAATGATGTGGCTGGCACCGAAACCTAGTTCCCCTTGCACTGGCCTTATCATCTTACTACTGAAATGGAAATCAGGTAATAACAGTCTTCTATGTATAGCCATAAAGTGCATTGTCAACAGACAATGGGGAGGTCATGAAGAAATTCAACCCAAGTATGTTTTTCCTGTGTTGCAAGCATTCAAGGGGCCTTATTTTTGGCCTTTAGAAAAGGCTTCCTATATGCAGTAATTAAAACGATCATTACAAAGTGGCAAAAAAACAAAACAAAACAAAAAACTTACAAATTGTACTTCATAAAGTACAAAAAGCTGTTAGGGTGACCATTTTTTTTAAAGTTATACATTCATATGGAAAAGAAATGGAAGGAAACAAGTTACATGAAAATATGTGATTTGCTAGAGTAGTGGAATTTAGGTGTCTTCATTTTCTTATTGTTTTTTTCCTGGTATTTTTCTGATGTTTAAACATCAAATAAAATCATAATACATGAGAGATACTTTTCAACAATAAATAGACTTTAATTTGCAGCAGCCATAAACAAGGTGTGAAAATACTGTTGCAGCCTGTAAATTTGATTAGTTTTATATTCTAATAAAGCTTTCATATTCACTCCTGCAGATTAGAGTAACTGATATCCAATGACATAAATCCTTCCAAAATGTGTATGTAAGGTATCATTAAATTCCTCTACCCCCAGTTCACAAACCATCTGACTTAGCAAAAGCAATTATTTCTTATTTATATATTGCCTTTAATCCCCTTCTCCATGGCTACATTGTGTTTCTGTACTTGTATTCTGATTTTTTTTTCTCAATTCACATTATATATATATACATTATATATATATATAAACACTAACCAAGTTATTTACTATTCAAGAATTTGTTTTTCAAATTGTGTCTTTAAAATGTATACATCCATATATTTGGGTTAAATTAAATTTATACATCAAAAACATCTTTCTCAGAATGTTAATCTTAAGTATAAACCATAACTTATCAAAGCATAGTCCAAACAGTATACAATAATGCTACCATTTAGATTTATATGCTTCATCTGAAAAACTTATCTTTCAAACAGAAGTTTTGCCCTGTTTCTCCAGAATAAATGTCCCTGTGTCTAAAACTTTAAATGATAATCAAAAAACACAGATTGAAATCATTCATCCTATGCATTTTCCTTCATTGGGCTTTGATAAAAACAGAGCCACCTGGTGTTAGAGCACATCTTCCTTCTCAGTTACAGTCTCTACAGTCCCAGAAGCAGACACAATAACCATTGTTTTATATGTTGACCTGTCTTCTGTTCTCAGCAATAGCTGCACAAACAGCAACAATTTCATCACTTTTAAAGTTATACTCATGAATTGACTTTGGTAAGAAATTTATTACTTATGTTGAAGATTCACTACTTTTAATCCTCTGTGCCACTTTCTGCTGCCTCTGGAGTGTTCTTGCCCAAGAAAGGTCTTCTTTCCATATTTCAGGGCTCATTGGATAGATGTGAAGGGCTCCTTGAAAACTTCAAATTGCTTCATTCATTTTGTCCTTCAGCTCTCGGTTGTCATACTGTTCTATTGTCTGTCTTCTTATCCTTTAGTTTCCCCTTCCTAATAATCTTCATATCTAAGCTCTTCTCCAAATCTCTTGCCCTTGTTTTATCCTTTCAGGCTGCAACACCCTCTTTAGTATCTCTTGCAAATCTGGTCTTTTGGTATCATATTCTATTAGTTTCTGTTTGTCTTTGAAGACTTTGAACTCAGGCTCATTTTTGAAGGACAGCTTTGCTGGATACAGAAATCTTGGCTGGCAGTTTTTCTCTTTCATTACCAAATACATCATACCACTCTCTTCTTTCCTCCATGGTTTCTGATGAGAGGTCAGCACTTAATCTTATCGAGTTTCCCTTGTATGTGATGCTTTGCTTTTCTCTTGCTGCTTTCAGAATCCTCTATCTCTGATATTTGTTATTCTGCATAGTAGGTATCTTAGGGTAGGTCTATTCGGATTTATTCTGTTTGGGGTGCATTGTCCTTCTTGGATATTGATATTTATGTCCTTTATAAGAGATGGGAAGTATAATTCTTCAAATATTCTTTCTGTCCCTTTTCCATTCTCTTCCTTCTGGGACATCAATAATGTGAATGCTTGTGCATTTTGCATTGTCATTCAATTCCCTGAGACTCCGTTCCATTTTTTCCATTCTCTTCTCTTTCTGTTCTCCTGTCTTTTCCAGTTCAGATGTTCTGTCTTCAAAATCGCTAACTCTGTATTCAAGCAATTCAAATCTGCTCTTATGTGCCTCTAATGTATTTTTAATCTCGTCCATCATATCTTACATTCCCATAAGTTTTGTTACTTTTCTTTTCAGGCTTTCAAATTGTCCTTAATCCTCTCCCAGTGTCTTAATATACTTTATTTCTCTAGTTATATTTTCTTTAAATACTTTGATGTGATTTAGGAGAGTTGTGTGGTTATCACTGATTAATTGTATTAAATCCTGTATCTCTTCAGGATATTTGGTTTGTTCTTTTGGCTGGGCCATCTCTTCCTGTTTCCTAGTATGGCTTGTAACTTTTTGCTGATGTCTAGGCATCTGATTATGTTGGTGTACTTACTCTGATGGCTAATTTCTCTCTCTTGCTTATTGTTATTTTTTTCCCAGCTTAAGTTTACAAAATCAGGCCAGGGACTCACTAGTGGGGCGCAGGTTTTCTCCCAGGGGTTGGATACAGAGAGCATGAATAGTTTTTGTCCATGCAATTTCCAGACCAAGCAGCAGATGGTGCTAGTCAGCACACCTTTCCATGGAGGTATTTCAGGCTCGGTTTTCCTGTGTTCCTGTGTTGAATCTCCAGATTAGAGATTCAAAGCGGGCTCTGCTGGCCAAATTCACTGAAGAGAAACACTCCAACTTCCCTTCCCTTTTCCCTTGAAACAGCTGACATGGAGGAAGATGTCTGTTCCCCTCTCACTTGGCTACAGTGAGACAGGGATTTTACCCCAGCTTAATATCTTGGCTGTGGGGAAGGGGAGCCCTTCCCGCCCACCACGGGGACTTGGTAACTCATGTTTGTCTTTGTAGCTTCTTCATCTCTCTGTCCCTCACCCTCCTGGGAGTTGTGTAGCACTGTCCTGGTCTGTTGACCCCCAAAGCCGGTCCCTCAAACAGCTTTTAGGTCTTTCCCCATTGTTTTTGTGAGAGCATTCAGCTCTGCCTGTTAGTCCATTGCCATCTTCCCATAATCCCCAATTCACATTATATTTTAATCCTGTCCATACAGCTAGGTGGTCTTTATAATTAGATTTCAAATGAATAAATCATATTTTGTCAAGGTCATATACCATTATTTATTTAACCACTCTCCTGTCTTTGGAACTTTAATTTCTCTACAAATTCTGACAATGAATAAAGTTTACTTAATTTGTGATCAATTGATCAAGGTCTGCTCTTCAGTAAAAACAGATGAAGACTAAGAAGTTAGTATTTAATCCAGAGATATTACTTAGGGCACTAAATTATTCAGAAAAGTTCAATGCCAAGATAAGATCAGCTGTAAGTTGACAGTTGTACCACTGCAAATGTCAAGGTAATGTTTGGAAATTTTATTGATTGAATTAGTAAAACTCTGAATTCCAGAGGGCTGTTTTTACAATAGTACATTTCTGTTGAAAGGTTGAAATTAATAATTCAGTCACGGTAGCTGAAGTCCCATATCCCTATTCTTCTGACACCTTCCCTAATTCTGTTTATTCTTTGAAACATTCCAATGTTCATTGAACAGAGCAATTATTTCTTAGCAGTCATGTAATCATGAATTTATTTAATACTTATTAAATACTAGCTCTGTGCCTACAGCAGCAAATATGCCAGTTTTTGAGGCATATGAGGGGAAAGTATAGAGTACAGGAGCACCTCACAGAAGAACCCAGTAAAGGGATTTTTCCTGAAAATGAATAGCTATTAGTTACTTGAAAGTGAGTCAGGTTGGCAGTCAGAGAGGAGGACAGAATGCTCCAGACACAGGGAAAAACATATATAAAATCCTGGAGGTAAGAAAGAATATTCTCTCTCTAAGGCACAGACAATAAGGTTGGAACAAAGAAGGCAAGGAGAATTGGATGAGATGAGTCTGAATTTATGAGGTCCATAAGAGCAGAGTATATGCAAACCCAATTCCCATTTAAATACCTACTGACAACTGATGACTATATCATTACTGGCCGGGTGTCATCTAAGGGACTAACTCTAAGCTAAGGCTATAGGACAGTTAAGATCCTGATGATTTCTGACTTCATGATACATAGCAGAAAAGGCAGTGATAGTTTGGCATCTGGTAATTAGTACATTTTCATTGTATAACCTCAACTTCAAGTCATTATATATGGGCATTGAGACAGCATGTAGATGATTTACGAGGTAGTTTCCCTATGATTCAGAGGTTTTGAAAGTAAAAGATGGAGAGATGTGTATTATTTTAGTTTCTCTGCTGCTAAAACAGATTCCATACAATGGGTTGGCTTAAATGCTGGGAATTTATTGGCTCACAATTTTGAGACCAGGAGAACTCCAAAATTGAAGAGTCAGGAAGGTGTACTTTTTTCCCCTTGAGACTTGTGGCATTCTGGGTCTGGCTGCTGGTGATCCTTGGTCTTTGACTTTTCTGCCACATGCATATGGAATCTTTTTTTATCTTCCAGGTTCCATTGATTTCCAGCTTCTGGCTGCTCCCTGTGGCTTCTCTTCCTATTTCCTGTTACATTTGCTTATAAGGACTTCAACTATATTGGGTTAAGGCCCATCATCCTTCAGTTTGGGCAAACTTAACTAATGACATCTTTAAAGGTCATTTAAAAATGGGTTCATGGGTAGACTCACAGAGCTAGATTCTGGAAGATAGGTTTACAGGAGACAGAAAGGGAGAAGAAGTTTGTGAGTCAATGCCCATATGGGCAAAATCTATGATTCTGTATCATTTTCCTATTAATTGTATTAGGTTATTTTGTTGGCTTCAATTTTGAAGAAGTTTTGGATCACAGAAGGGTTACAACTGTGGCAGGAGAGGATCATTGGTGCAGGGTGTCAGAGATGGTGGATGCATGGGAGGAGGTTCACCTGGGGCATACCTATAAGGCATATGAATGTGTTCAAGTGCTCATGGGGCATTGTCACAGTGGGAGGAGAGCCACACAAACCAAAGAAATATCGAATTACCATCCTGGAGAGCTCTGCCACATTCTCTAATGGGACAGTAAGAATCCCCTGAGTACAGGGGCAGAGACTAGTGAAGGAAGATAGACCACTGACAGGCCCTTGATTGTGATGACTGTACTTATGAACCTTTACTTCTGAAATTGAAATTTAGCATAGTATTATAGGGTGCCTAAGTGTTACCTTCTGAGAGCCTCCTTGTTGCTCAAATGTGCCTCTCTCTAAGCCAAAACTCAGTGTATAAATGCATTACCTTCCCCCCAGCGTGGGACATGACTCCCAGGGATGAGCCTCCCTGGCACCGAGGGATTACTACAAAGCACCAACTAGCAATGCAACTGGAAAAAGACCTTGACCAAAAGGGGGAATAGGTAAAGACAAATATATTTATACAGCTAAGAGACTTCAAAGTGAGTTGGGAAGTCATTTCAGAGGCTACGCTTATGCACATCTCATCAGGAATTCATAGACTGCCAAAGTAAATATTACCTCAAATAGTGGGGTTCCCGAGGGCTCTGGAGATATCCAGACACTAAAAAGGCAGGGCAGACAGCTCAGGAGTTTGGCACCCTGCCAGTGGGCCCTACTTTGGAATTTATGCTCCCCAGTGTGATAAAGTTGGATTCAGCTGTATTTTCCCTGCATATGGTTCTGCTGCCCCTCTATTTGAACCCATAGTTAGTATTAGAGTTGATAGTTGTATGTCCAAGAGACTTAAATCTTTGGGCTGTCCATGTGCCAACTGAGCCCTGAATCTCAACAGACTTGCAACACCTACTCTCCAGTTCATTAGACTCACTCAGGACAACTAGCAAGGAGAAGGTCTTCTAAGACATGGCTCAGATGGCATCTGTTCCAGGAAATCTTAAATGATCACCCCAACAATTCTCTGAGTAAGCCACCCCTCATTTGCATTTTTTTTTAAGATTCCTTTTATTACCTATGGCAATGTACTGTGTTATTTTGTAGTTATCTATTTATGAGTCGATTGTCCAATAAATATTTTATCAATGAATGAACAAACTCACTGAGAATGTCCATGCTTTAAAGGGGAGGCTCAGAAAGGACACAATAGAAGGCCATGAAGTATTAAGAAAGGTCATGTGAAAGTAGAAGCTATTTTGTTCTGTGTGGCAACAAGAATTAAAAAAATGGAAAACTCAAGCATGAAATTATTACTCAGCTGAAGGTTGAACAATGAGACAGATCTGTCCAAATTGAGTATGGGCTACTTTGGGGGTAAGGGAGGGCTCTTCATTCAAGGGACAGCTGGATATGAGGGACCCAAGCAACCACTGAGAGCTTAAATTGGATGACTTTAAAGAATCCTTCTGGGATGCTATCTCTTGATTTGTAGGAAAACTGTTCTTGCCAACAGAGTAAAAGGAATGCTTTAGGAAACTTTTAGTGTGGGGAAGTAGACCACTGTTGCATTAAAACAAAATTATTCTGTAAGCCAACGGATCTTTGAATTAATAACTTTGATGACAACCTAGGAACATTTCACCATAATTTTAGTATTAACTCTAATATGGAGAACATGCCGATTCTAGCATTTGCTAATATACTTCCCACTTCCCCCAAACGCACTCTGAGGAAAAGAGTGAATGAGTCAGAATTTACAATGGATTGAGGACCCAAGGTGGAAACAGAGTGGAAGTGGACCTGTGTTGCCAACCCCAAGGATTTTCGAGATCTTTTGTATTTCAGTTAAAACGAGTCTGCCATCTGGGCCTGGCCTAGTCATCATGGTTCTTTAGGACAGGCTCATCTGAATTCAGCTGAGCAAATGATTTAAAATGCTTTCCAACCTCCCATTATTGCTCTCTCCCAGCATTCCTTTTCAGGCCTCTGGTACCAGCCAGCAGCATTTAGTGGAGAGAGGGACAGATAAAAAACAGCAATGAAATTGTTCCCCGCTGCTCTCCATGGCTGAATTACTCAAGTCCCCTGACAGTCATCCCAGAGCTGCTGGCTACAGGGGCAGATCCTGGCTCCTCTCTCCTCTGAGCAGTAATCTTTCTATGTGAGCAGGCAGACTCCTGGTGATGCCCTTGGATTTTAACAATTTTGGCTAATTAACCAAGTGCTGATCCTTGACCAAGTCTGCAAAGTGTCGTGCTGGTAATGGCAGCCCCTCTACAGAGTTCTGCATGGGCTGCTTATGTCCTTGTAGTTGGGCAGAATCCATGACTGATGAATGTGGCTGGCACAGACTGTTCCTTCTCCTGCTTCCCAGTCCTTCACATTTGGTGACATCCCCAGGAGCACATGCCCATTGCCCAGCCAAATGGCACTTCCTATTTCATATACTACATATTTATCTCAGAAAAAGAAACAGCAGAAAGGAAAGACATATTACCATTTAATTGATGGTTGCAAACAGTACAAATGCAATGTGCACATGAAGGCTGAAATTTTATTCCTCAAATGAAAATCACCCCCAAAATGAGGTTAAAAAAGAAGAGGAAAATTAATGGTGATATCATATGCTTTTATAGAATGTTCTAATGACAAAGCATTTCTTTGATTTTCAGAATTCAAAATATTATTTGACCTGATAATTCAATTTTAGGAATTTATTCTAAAGAAATGGTCAGAAATGTGTGTAAAGATTTGTGTTCAAAGCTTTGCCGCAACATTTTTTCTAATGTTAAAAAATCACACAACTGGAAATGAACATCCAAACAATAGAGAAATGGTTTTAAAAATGCTGTGGTACATCTATCTGAATATGGTAATATTTGAAGTCATTAATGGAAAATGATAATGGAAAATGCTCATTGCATAAAAATGTGAGAAAAAAAAAGTTTATGAAACTTTATTTACAGTATTATGTAGTCAATGTATTCTTTCATTCATGCCTTTATTTTTTCATCCAATGAGTATTTATTAATGACTTTTAAAAAATTTTTCAAAGTCATTTTATTAAGGGCACGTAAGCAAAAAAAAAAAAAAAAAGGGTTATGCAAAAAATGATTCACTACAAAAGAATATCCCCAAACATCTTTCCTTAATAACCTGTCATAGTGGAATATTCCACCTGCATTGGTATTAATGACTTTTTAACCTACACTTTTATTACATGTTACTTCTCTTTGTAAAGATAATTTAGCTAGAAATACTGAATGTGGGGGGACAGATAGGCAGCATTGAAAAATTTTAGGTAAATAAAAGCTAGATAAAGCAAGACTCAAACAGTGGTTTTTCAACTTTTGTGCACCCATTTCCTGTTTTGATAAACATTGAAATTTTATATTACCTCTTACCTAACCCCAAGATTCTTATATGCTTACTTTTATCTTAAGCGCATCTCTCTGTTCTTTATACTGCCTGCCAAGACTCATCAATATGTAAGTCTATCTTCTCCATATCTGTTCCAGCCAAGATATTTGTTTATTTTAACATAGTATATACTACAAAAATGTATGTTGTTTTCACATATAAAATTATACCTCAGCCCCCAATCCATAGATTCCTGACATGTACATGTACCCAGATTGAAAACTTGGTCATTGGTCTACAAAGGTAATAAAATGTAATAGAATAGTCAGCAATATAAGTAAGTAGTATGAAGATACCAAAAAAGGTTAAAACAGATAATAGCAAATTAAAATAAAGAACTCTTTAGGCTATACGCCAAGAGAAAAATATCCCGTGATAGAAAAGTCCATTAGTTGGGAAGTCATCTTCTATATTGTTCTGGAAGTCATTTTATTTGAGGCAGTAAATCTAGAGTGGCACAGAGACTTAAAAGATGTCTTTTGGAAATCATTCAGTCTTTCTTACAACATTCTGTAATGGCCCCTGGCAAATTATTGAGGTATAAAGATAAAAGTGTGTAATGCAGATATTTGGAATTGTTGTTGCTTGCAATTAACTAAACAAAGCTTTTCTCCTCAAAATTTCCTTTTTCACACGCTAACTATCCATGGAATAAAGTTCTCAGTCCAGGAATAAGAGATGCACGTTTTTACTTAACGACAACTTCCAGGAGTTGCATTTAGGATGCCCCATAGTTTGTTACATTGGATTGTATTTTTCTAGGAAACTTGAATTTGGGGATTGGGAACTGCTTAGAGGCAAGTGTTTTAAGGGGATGCTAAGGGTGAAAAGTAGCAGTTTCAAAAAACAGGAGTAGAGAGAATGCCAGATTGCTATAGACCAAAGAACTCATGCGAAGTAAAAGGATAGACAGTGAAGGTAGACCACTTTTTTTCTTACTTCAAATATACATTGATTTTAATAATGTGAAACAACAATATCCTAGAATATTTTTCCTCATTATAAACATTTAAATGAATCTGTAAAGTTCAAAGATGAGATTTTTTGAAAGCATGGATTTGACTGATGCTGTAAAAGTAGGTATTATTAAAATCTGAAGACTGATTTTTTTTTTCCAAAGGCTTATTTTATTTATTTAATTCTCCCCACCCCCTTGTTGTTTGCATTTGCTGAGTCTGTTTGTTGTGTGCTGGTCTTTTTGGGAGGCACCTGGAACCAAACCTGGGGCCTCCCATGTGGTAGGTAGGAGCTCAATTGCTTGAGCCACATCCGCTTCCCTGAGGATTGACATTATAGACTTGAATACAATTGTAACATATAGCTTATTGCAGAGTAGTGTGTGTTAGAGTGACTTGAAAACTGAAACAAATAATTATTTTATTATTGGCATAATCATTTGACTTTCCTTTTGCTCCCAGATGTAAGTTCCTCTTTCTGTCCAAATGTTCCTTTCTTAGTCATCTGAAATCTAGCAATTGGAAGAATGCCAAGCACAAGCTAGAGTCTTAATACATACTTACTGAATGAATGAATGAGAATAAGAATAGTTTCTTTCTTTGTAATTATGTTAACAATACATTATTTAAGATAAATTATGGCTAACTCCTTTTTTGGCTATAACCCTGTTACCCAATTACTCCTTTAATTTCTATGACACTTTTACTCTCCCCCCCCATTCTTCTTTTACTATTATCACAATTTCCCAGAGTCCTTCCTTCCTTCCTTCTTTTGTTCATTCATTTCTTCCTTCCCTTGCATAGCTCATTCCTTAAGAAGCACTGCATGTTCTCTGCTTACATATTTACATTCTCTCACCCTTTATATGTATTCTTGTTCCTCTAAACAGCTAGGTCTGATGATTGAACTAGTAACAATACCTGTAACTGTTTTAACTGTTTTTGTGGGGTCTCTAACTGATGAATCCATTTTTTTCCATTTAATTTTTTTAATTAGAGAAGTTGTAGGTTTACAGAAAAATCATGTAAAAATTACAGCATTCCCATATACCCCCTATTGTAGACACTTGGCATTAGAGTGTTACCTTTGTTACAATTCATGAAAGAATATTAAAATTGTTCTATTAACTATAGTCCAGAGTTTACATTAGGTGTATTTTTTTCCCATATACCACCTGTGACAGATTCACAATTTTGTGACTCCCAGAAAAAGATTATGTTCTTAAATTAATCCATTCCTGTGGTTGTGGGGCCCTTTGATTGCATTAAATTCAGTTAAGGGGCTTTTAATTAGATTACTTAATAAGATTATTTCGAGCTTTTGATTGGACTAAGTCAGTGAGCCTTGAGCCAGCTTGGATCTCTGCCTGCTTGCTGGGTCTGATATAAACGGAGACATAGAAAGAGAGAGACACAGGATAAGGGAGCTCTGCCATTTTGACCTGGCCATGTGAAGAGAGGACTCCAGGTTTGCCTACAGCTACAGAAAGATAGAGAACACCCTAGAGGCTCAAGGAGCAGAGGTCCAGGGATAGATGCCTCTTTGCTCACAGCTGAGCTCTAAGAAAAAGTAGAGAGAAACCAGCAGACCTGCCATCTTGCCTCACCATTTGGTAGGACTACAAGATCTGCCAGAAGATGACCTTTGGTGAGAAAGCATCTCTGCTGGTGCCTTGATTTGGACATTTTATAGCCTTGGAATTAAGCTTTTTATCCTAATTAACTTCACATTATAAAAGCCAACACATTTCAGTACTTTGGATTGGCAGCCCTTTGGCAAACTAAAGTACCATACTATAATTAACACCTTGAATTAGCATGGTACATTTGTTATAATTCATGAAAGAAAATTTTTATACTTTTACTATTAACTATAGTTCATCATTTACAATGGGTTCATTGTGTTATACAGTCCTATGTTTTATTTTTTTTTATTTTTATTTTTTTAGGAGGTAATGGGGATTGAACCTGGGACCTCATATATGGAAGCAGGTGCTCAACCACTGAGCTACACCTGCTCCCATTATGGTTTATCTTTTAATTTTTATGCTAGTAACATATATATGACTGTGGTAGTTTCAAACTGTATGTACTCCAGAAAATCATGTTCTTAAAGCTAATCCATTCCTGTGGGTGTATACCTATTATAAGTAGAACTTTTTGATAAGATTACTTCAGTTAAGGTGAGGCCCAGGATGGGTCTTAATCTGCTTCCTGGAGTCCTTTATATGAGAATGAAATTCAGACAAAGAAAAAGAATGCCATGGAAGCCACAAGCTGAAAGCAGTAGACTCTGCCATGCCTTGCCATGTGGCAGAGAAGCAAAGATTGCTGGCAGCCAGTCTTTGGGAAGTAAGTATCACCTTGATGTTGACTTGATGTGGACATGTTCTCAGCCTCAAAATTGTAAGCTTGTAAGCTAATAAATTCCCATTGTTAAAAGCCACCCCATTTTATGGTATCTGTTTTGAGCAGCTTAGCAAACTAAAACTACCACCTAAAATTTCCTCTCTTTTTTAATAGCAGGATTTATTTATTTATTTATTTATTTATTTATTTATTTATTTATTTATT
>JAKSZT010031676.1:14074767-14169873 GCA_026826555.1 Tolypeutes matacus
ATTTATTTATTTATTTATTTATTTATTTATTTATTTATTTATTTATTTATTTATTTATTTTTAGGTGCTGGGGCCAGGGATTGAACCTTGACCTCATATGTGGTGTGCTGGTGCTTAACTACTTGTGCTACACTGGCTCCACATAAAATTTCCTCTTTTAACCACATTTGCATGTATAATTCAGTGCTGTTAATTACACTCACAATAATGAGCTACCATTACCACCTTCCATTTCCAAAATTTTACAATCATCCTAAATAGAAATTCTGTACAAAGTAAGCATTAACTCCCCATCGCCTACCCCCAAACCAGCCCCTGGTAATCAATATTCTAGATTCTAACTCTATTTGTTTGTTTATACAAATTATTTCATAACAATGAGATCATACAATGTTTGCCCTTTTATGTGTAGCTTATTTCACTCAGTATAATGTCTTCGTCAAGGTTCATCCATGTTGTCGCACAGATTAGGACTTAATTTTTACAGCTGAATAATATTCCATTGTATGTATATACCACAATTTGTTTATCCATTCATTGATTGGTGGATACTTGGGTTGCTTCCATCTGTTGGCAATTGTAAATAATACCACTTTGAACATCAGTGTGCTAACATCTGTTTGAGTCCCTGCTCAATTCTTTTGCATATATACCAAACAGAGGGATTGCCAGGACATATGATAATTCTATACTTAGCTTTCTGAGGAACCGCCAAACTGTCTTCCACAGTGGCTGCACCATTTTACATTTTCACCAGCAATGAAGGAGTGTTCTGATTTCTCCACATCCTCCCCAACATTTGTAATTTTCTATTTTTTAAAAATAGTAGTCATTCTAATGTTTGTGAAATGATATCCCATTGTGGTTATGATTTGATTTTCTCTAATAGCTAATGATGTTGAGCATCTTTTCATGCGCTTTTTAGCCATTTGAATATCTTCTTAAGAGAAATGTCTATTCAAGTATTTTTTCTTTTTAAAAATAGATACACTTTTCTTTTTGTGGTTGAGTTGTAGGATTTCCTTATGCTGTGGATATTAAACCCTTTTTGGTTATGTGGTTTCCAAATATTTTCTCCCATTGAGTAGGCTGTCTATTCATTTTTGTGATAAAGTCCTTTGATGCACAGAAGTTTTTAATTTTGATGAGGCCTCATATATCTATTTTTTCTTTTGTTGTTTGAGCTTTTGGTATAAAGTCTAAGAAACCATTGCTTACACAAGATCCTAAAGATACTTCCCTACATTTTCTTCCAGGAGTTTTATAGTTCTGGTTCTTATATTTAGTTCTTTGATCCATTTTAAGTTAATTTTTATGTTTTAGTATGAGATAATGGTCCTTTTTTGTTCTTTTGCATATGGATATACAGTTTTCCCAGCACCATCCACTAGAAAGACTATTCTTTGAGTGGACTTGGCAGCCTGGTCAAAAGTCAATTGGCCATAAATATGAGGGTCTATTTCTGAACTCTCAATTCTATTTCACTGGTCAATTTATCTATCCTTGTGACAATACCATGCTGTTTTGACCACTGTAGCTTTATAATAAACTTTAAACACAGGAAGTGTGAGTCCTCTAAAATGTTCTCTTTGTCAAAACGTTTTCGGCTATTCAGGGTCCCGCCCTTACCCTTACAAATAAATTCTATAATTGGCTTTTCCATTTCTGCAAAGTTTTTATTGAAATTGCATTGAATCTGTAAATCATTTTGGATAGAAATGACATCTTAAAGACATTTAGTCTTCTAATCCATGAACATGGAATGTCTTTCCATTTAATTAGGTTGTCTTTGATTTCTTTTAGCAATGTTTTGTAGTTTTCTGTGTAGAAGTGCTTGGCACTCTTCGTTAAGATTTCTATGTATAGGATCATGTCATCTGCAAATAGTGAGCTTTACTTCTTCCTTTCCAATTTGGATGCATTTATTTCTTTTTCTTGCCTAATGCTCAGGTTGCAACTTCCAATACAATGTTGAATACCAATGGTGACAGTGGGCATCTGATTCTTGTCCCAGATCTTAGATTGAAAGCTTTCAATCTTTCACCATTGAATATATGTTCTTTATCATGTTGAGGAAGTATCCTCTCTCTACTTTTCTAAGAGTTTTTATCAAGAAATGATGCTGGATTTTGTCAAATGCTTTTTTTTTCTTCAATGGAGATGATCATGTGTTTTTTTCCCTTCATTTTGTTAATGTGATGTATTACATTAATTGATTTTCTTATTTTGACCCATCTTTGCATTCTGGGATGAAACCCACTTGGTCATGACGTATAATTCTTTTAAAGTGCAAGTATTTTGTTGAGGATTTTTGCATCTCTATTCATAAGCTAAATTGGTCTATAATTTTCTTAAATTTTAGTATCTTTATCTGGCTTTGGTATTAGGGTAATATTGGCTTCAGAGAATGAGTTAGGTGGTGTTCCCTCCTCTTCAAATTTTGGAAGAGCTTGAGTAGGGTTGGTATTTTAGATTTTGTTGGAATGATTGATAGATTTCACCTATGAAGCCGTCTGGTCCTGGGCTATTTTTTGCTGGGAGAGTTTTGATAACTGATTCAATCTCTTTCCTTGTAATTAGTGTGTTGAGATCTTTTATTTCTACAAGTCTTAGTGTAGGTTGTTTGTGTGTTTCTAGGAATCTGTCCATTTCATCT
The DNA here is from genome assembly GCA_026826555.1 of Tolypeutes matacus. Lineage (NCBI taxonomy): Eukaryota > Metazoa > Chordata > Mammalia > Cingulata > Chlamyphoridae > Tolypeutes > Tolypeutes matacus. The sequence continues at coordinate 14,077,424 of JAKSZT010031676.1, forward strand.
AGGTTGTCTATTTTATTGGTATAAAAAGGATCCTATTATGATCCTTTTTATTTCTGTAGGGTCAGTATTAATGTCTGCCCCCCCCCACCATTTCTGATTTTATATTTTGTGTCTTCTCTTTTTTTTCTTGTCAGTCTAGCTAAGGGTTTGTCAATTTTCTTGATTTTTTTCAAACGATCCCTTTTTTTTTTTTTTTTTTTGGTTAGGGCTGTCTATTGTTTTTTATTCTCAATTTCATTTATTTATGCTCTAATGTTTGCCTTTCTCTCCTGCTTGCTCTGGGTTTAGTTTACTCTTCTTTTTCTATTTCTTTCAGTTTTGTGGTTAGATCTCTGATTTGAAGTTTTTTTCCTTTTTGAATATGAGCATTTAGAGCTATAAATTTCCCTCTCAGCACTGCCTTTGCTGCATCCCATAAGGTTTGGTATGTTGTATTTTCATTTTCATTTGCCTCAAGATAATTCCTAATTTCACTTCTGATTTCCTCTTTAACCTATTGGTAAAGAGTATGTTGCTTAATTTCCACGTGTGTATGAAATTTCCCTTTCTCCTTCTGTTATTAATTTCCAGTTTTTTTTCTGTTGTAGTCAGGGAATATACATTGCAGATTTTAATATTTTTGAATTTATTGAGACTTGCTTAGTGACCCAACATATGGTCTATACTGTAGGATGATCCATGTGCACTCGAGAAGAATGTATATTCTGTTTTTGTTGGGTTCAGTGTTCTATATATGTCTGTTAGGTCTAGTTGGTTTAGTATATCTTTCAAGTCCTGAACTTCCTTACTGATCTTCTGACTAGATGTTCTATCCATTCTTGAGAGTGGTATGTTAAAATCTTTACTATTAATATGGACCCAACAACTTTTTCCCTTTAAGCTATCAATATTTGCTTCATGTATCTTGGGGCTCTACTGTTAGGTGCATATGTGGTTATAATTGTTACATCTTCCTGTTGAACTATCCCCTTTATCAGCTTGTAATGACCATCTTTGTCCCTTATAACTATTTTTTTTTCTTTTTTCTCTCTTTTCTTTTTTTTTTTTTTATAAACCCTTGTGTCGAGGGCTGACTTTCAGTAGATCGCAGCGAGGGAGCTGCTCTGCTACGTACGAAACCCCGACCCAGAAGCAGGTCGTCTACAAGTGGTTTAGCACCAGGTTCCCCACGAACGTGCGGTGCTTGATGGGCGAGGGGGCGGCCCCCTTTCCGGCCGCGCCCCATTTCCCGGGACAACGGGCTCTTCACACCTGACCCCGGTTCTGACGCGCGCCGGCCCGCCGGCGGGGACCGGCTATCCGAGGCCAACCGAGACTCCACGGTGCTGCCATATCATTCCGCCTGGGCGGGATTCTGACTTAGAGGCGTTCAGTCATAATCCCACAGATGGTAGCTTTGCCCCATTGGCTCCTCAGCCAAGCACATACACCAAATGTCTGAACCTGCGCCTTATAACTATTTTTGACATAAAGTCTATTTTATCCAACATTAATGAATCCATCCCAGGTTTCTTTTGTGTACTAGTTCCATGGTATATATTTTTTCCCATCCTTTCACCATCAACCTATTTGTACCTTTGATTTTAAGATGAGTCTCTTGCAGATAGCATATAGTTGGGGCATGCTTTTTTATCCATTCTGCCAATCTCTGCCTTTTGACAGGAGAGTTTAATCAATTTACATTTAAACTCCCTACTGATAATACAGGTCTTTCTTCTGCAAGTTTGCTATTTAGCAGTTGTAAGTCTTATATCTTTTTTTTTTTTTTTATCCTTCACTTCTGTTAAATCCTACTTTTATATTATTTGGGTTAAAAATTAATATCATATATATATATATATATACCAATTTTATTTGGTTTGATACTGACTTAACTTCAATAGCATGCACATATACTTTCTTATACCCCTCTGCACCCCCTCCCACTATTTTTTGTACTTGTTATCACTTATATCTTTGTGCATTATATGTCCAAAACCCATATTTATCACTGCTTTTTATGTATTTGCATTTTAGTACCTGTAGAAAATAAGAAGTGCCATTACATACCAAACAATATAATACCATAATACTGGCATTTATAATTACCCAAACAGTTACCTTTACCACAGGTCTTTTTTCTTTATGCTGCTTTGAACCGCTGTCTAGTGTTCTTCCCTTTCAGTCTGAAGAATTCCCTTTAGCATATATAGACTGGCTGCCTCTATAGTTTTTTGCACTCCTTTCATTGTCTGGTGCTGCTTTTGTCTGGAGGGCATATTCTAGGAGGAGAGTCATCCCAGGAAGAACTTTCCCAATTTGGTCCTTCCAGCCAAAACAGGGCCAAGGACCTGAGAAGGGGGTGCAACATGCCCTGTGAAGGGGGTCAGGAAGGGCTCCAAAAACTTCTTTGACAGCTCTGTAAAGCTGAGCTCTTTTCATTTTAAAATGTCAATTCTGGGATTTGCTCCCTGGGATGTCTGTTTCTTGGTGTTGTAATCAGTTGGTGATAAGAGTTTCTTGAGCTTCAGCCCTCATATCAGGAAAGTCTACCCAAGGCAAATGCAGTGAACAGGGTTTTTCCTGTCTTTTTTGGCCTCTGTCTTGTCCTGGGCTTTTGCTTGTTAGTTGTTTTGGAGTTCCCCTGTTTACAGGAGTTTGGTTGTCCCCTCTGTTTCCGAGGAGACAGAACTCCCTCTCCCATGTACTTGAAGCCAGCAGGCTATTGTCCCAGATTGTCTGCCTCTATAGTTTCTACACTCCTTTCATTGTCTCATGCTGCATTTGCCTGGAGGGCATATTCTAAGAGGAGGGTCACCCCAGGGAAATTTTCCTAGTTTGATCTTTCACAGCCAAAACAGGGCCAGGGTTCTATAAAGGGGGTGCAACGTGCCCTGTGGAGGGAGTCAGCAAGGACACCAAAAACTTCTCTGACAGCCCTACAAAGCTGAGCTTTCCTAGCTTGACCAGCAAGTGTAGCTCTTCAGTTAACTTTCCCCTGCAGCCCTGAGGAAGCCCTGAATCTGTAAATCTTACGTGTCTCTGCCCCTATCAGAGGAGGGTTGAAACATAGCTGCTGCTGCCTTTGTCTGGGCAGGTTGAAGCAATAGCTGCACTCGTAGCCAAGGTCCAGGGATCCGAATTTGCTCATCAGAAGCCATGATCAGTGAGCCTTGTCCTTGGGGAAGACGGTTTTTACGTTCCTTTCTGTCAGCAGCAGCTAGCCAGGAATCAACCCTATGGTGGCCTGCTATGAGTGGGGGAAGGGTGCCAGTAGCCACCCAGTGGAGACAGCAATTTACAGTTCTTTACCATAATTTATCAGCCTCTTCCTCCTGCTCTTCCCTGGATGCTATATAGTGTTCTCATGGCCTCTCGAGTTTCAAAATAGTTGTTTCAGACAGTTCCTGCTTGTTTAATAGTTGTTTTAGTGGAAGGATTGAGTCCTGGAGCTTCCTAATCCACCATCTTCTGCAGAAGCTTTCCATTTACTTTTGATTTCACCAGTTACTAGAGAACAAGAAGTTCACATTTTGAAGAAGAAAAAACTATCAGCCTCCTACTGTATCAAGAGGTACACTAGAGTAATAGTTTGCTCAGTTAAAGCCTGTTGGAACTAATTTGCCTCTATGGTTTCCCCTCAACTCCCTAATTACAGCAGAATCCAACCAGGCTTTAAAAGAAAATGAGGCTTGCAATTTACTTCTTATAGCTCTTAGAGCAGAGGTTCTTAACAAGGGGTCCGTGGGCTTGAATTGAAATTCAAAAAGACATTTTTCTTGTGGGGACATGTTGGTGCAGGTGTGATATATTTATTAAATGATACACAGTGTAGTTTGGACTTAGTAAGGGGTCCGTGGCTTTCACCTGACTGGCAAAAGGGTCCGCTGTCTTAGAGTCTTCTCATCTTCTAAAATTAAGTTCTGCCTAGATAGTTTTTCTCCAAAGACCTCATATTTGACTAAGGATTTAAGAACACACTATAAAACATTTAATTATCAGCATCAACTCTACAGCATTCCTACATTTAAAGGTAAAGTAAATAAACTGAGTTGGAATGCAAAAGAGAGGTATATATTTATCTTAGAAGGTACTTAATCAGGATATAAAAAGTCTCCTTGCTTCTTTACTTAAACCTTCAGCAGCAGAAGCAGTGAGCATTTGCTTCTTTTCTGCAGTGGAAATAAATTTTATTTTTATGATTTAGGCAACAAATAGATATTTTCTGTTTGCTTCTTTCATTCTCTAAAGTATATTTCAGATACCTAAGTTGAAAGCAGAGCTGAAAAAAATGTTGGTTCATCATTATAATTTAGGCAGGTAAATAATTCTCACTGAGGCATAAATATGACTTGCCACATTCTGCCACTTTCAATTCTTTGTGAATATGCTTCAAAAGCACAATGTGTTTATAAAGTCTTCTAATATCTGCCATATAACATTAAATGATGACCACCTTCCAGAGTTTTGGCTTTGACCTCAAGCAAATTATGCAATAATGCCTCCTTGAGAGTTTTTGTGCACACAGCTCCTTCTCTACACGAAGATACATCTACCATTCGGCAAAGGTGACAATCTCAGAAAAGAAAAAATGTAAAACAGAGTTGAGAAAAGCAGCTTCTTATACAGATCAGAGTACAAATTTCTGGTAGCAAATCACAACACAGAATTTTAGAGTCAAAAGTCCTATTACCCATCCACCATTTCACAGCACTTAATGTTGGATGGGCAGTGCTTCTGCCTGAGGATATATTTCTTTCTCATCCAAGGGTGAGTCCTAGGAATTTTAACTGACATGGCAGAGCAGGAGCAGATGAGACCATATGCAGATGAGGGATTTTAGCCTGGTATCCCCAATATATATAAATACACACATCCCACATGTGCATGACAATTTCATGAATATATATTTAGGTATAGCCCATTGATATACCATCTTGGAACTAAGGTTTACTAGTAGTGCCTCTTACACAGGTGAGACATTTTGTACATATGTGTACGCCAGGTCCCTCTTTTATATTCAGATGAGCTATGGCCATTTCTCATGGCAGGCATGGATAATTTCCACTCTCTTAGCCATAATGTCCAGGATAACATCTGGATGAAACAGATTCTGAATGGCAGGCTAGAATATTCATTCATTCTTCCATTTATTCAATTCCTTATTCACTTAAATATACTAAACTTGTGCTGTAATTCAGGATTGTGCTTAGTTGATAGTCATGCCTAGGATCAAATAAGTATACCTTAAAGAAGGTAAGCAGAAAAAAAAAAAACACTATTTTTGAAGATGTGTACCATTTCTACTTAATTTTTACATAGCTCAAATGAGCTTAATGAAACAGAACAAATCCCTAAGCCCTTTGCTTCTTAAAAAAGATGCTCAGGAATAGTATATGATATAGTATCTTTCTATGTTTTGCTTAAAATACCTTCCTATTAGAGGGTCAGCTATTAACAAGGCCCTACATAGAATCTAAGAGACTATTTCTTGAAAAAGACGTGGGTATGTTTGTGGCCTAATACAAGTACAATAAAAGAAAAGGAAATGCATTTGTTATCAAATACCTTCTACTGATTTTGTTCCGGAATATCTGTTTCCTTTTGTTAAACAGGTAGCATAGGTAGCATAATTTCCACTAAGTGATTTTTGGAAGCTGGAAGGGGAGGGCTAGAAAGAGAATTGGTTTGATGCCTGTACTCCATTCAACTCTAATTCATCTATAGACAAAAGCAAGGTGTGGTGGATATCCTTTTCTACTTCCTAATAAAGTAAACAATTCTCAAATATGCATAATGTCCACAGGCTTACTTGGCAATCTGTCTCCCCTTTATAAATTGTAGAACTTTACCCACTGCCAAGGTATTTCACTATGTGAGAAGATTTTTGCACATCAGTATATAATTTGAGAATGGGTAAACCGAGTATACACAAATGGAACAGGGGTAGCCACTTCAATCACTCAAGAAAGCTTCTAATTTTGTCTACCCCCATTCATATCTTTTAACCCTAAGGGGGAAAAAAAAGAAATTACTTTTTTTCATGTGGCTGGTGATATCAGTAATTTAACATCTATTCTTTTAAAATCTTCTTCACAATGACACTGAGAAAAGTTTGTACCAGTATATTTTCATCAAAGATGAGGAAATAAAAGGGCCAGATAAATTAAGTGGTGGTCCAGGCGGACTCACATAACAGTTGGCAACAAAAGAAGGTAAAGACACTGGGTGATAGATACTCAGCCTTAAACCATTTGGGCTGCAAACATAAAATATGTTTCCTTCATTAAAAATTAATCAACAAGTCCAGACTGAGAGGCTTAAGTAGCTCAGCAGTTTACATTCACTCAGCAAATTTCTATTATGGCCAGTCATCAAAAAAAGAACCAAAGGCAGAGGAAGGAAACTAAGATAGTCATGTAATGCAGGTGCCAGTGCAATAATTTTGAGTTGCATTTAAAAGCACAGTATATGACCCTATATTAGCATGCAATGCTCATTCTTTCAAAAAACTACACCCTCACATTTGATCAGTGTGAGTGCGGTGCTGGTGGCTTGTAAGATTGTGTATATATGAATACACATTAAAATGATGGATTCCAACTCATCTACATTCCTCGAGTTTCTTTTGTCTTCTTTACAACCCAATCCTGCCTATTCAATCATTTATTTATTTAGAAAACATTTATTGAAAATCTACTCTGCCTGGCAATGGGTGACATACTGAATGTACAGAGTGAACAAAACAACAGAGCCCCTCTCTCATGGAGTCCTCATTAACCAAGGAAGTTTTATGGATTGAAAAGATTCACAGCTATAATCTTGGGTAAATTACTTAATCTCTCAGAGTCTCAGTTTCCTCCTCTGTAAAATGGAGTTAATATTTTCCTTGTGGGTTACTGTGTTCCTGTTTTAATCAAAGCTGTAACCTTGGCTACTTGGCACATAGTAGGCACTCAGTAGATATTTACAGAGTCAATGAATGAATGAAAGCGAGCAATACTGAATTTCTCCTCTTTGTGGACATGTAGTAGATGATAATAGTAGTAAATGGTGACAACTTATATTTGTCTAGCTCCTCACTTTTATTTTTCCACTCACTTATTTTTTAAGACTATTTGTACAAATTTCCATATTCCATCTTCAAATAATATGGAGAGGGAGAGCAGGGTGTATTATGCACACTTTCCAAGTAAAGATATAGAAGATCAGAGTCACCTTACTTCAGTACAAACTAAAACATCTAACCAGTGGTAAAAATAATTCTTGAGCTCAAATTTTCTCATTAGGAGTGCAGTGCTCTTGAAGAACAAGCTAGGAAAGGATTTTGCAGAACCCCATAAAGTTGGAATCTCGTCAAATCAACCAATGACCAGCAATGCCTCTGTTCATGAAATTTTTGCTCCTAATTTTTCCATGGGATTATGTGACCTCTGAGTTCACAACTCTAAATCCACTGCACACCAGATACTTATTCTGTACTTCCATGATAGAAGGCAAATAATAAAAGGTTTCCAGGTTGTATTTTGGGAGAGTATTCATTTTAAGTATATATTAAGGGCTTAAAAAGTGAGTATGAATATATTAATGCATTTTTCACCAAAGCAGTTTTGGATGCATTGCTTAAAATGAGGCAGCACACCCTCAAATTTAGATTGTCCTTGTGGCTCTTTGATAATCAAGTGGGAGAGACAAGACCAAACACATACGACCCACCCACCCACCTCTCCCCCCCACACACACACATTATTAAGGTGGAGAAAGCAATTAATTTATTCTACTAAGGGAAAGAGGATGAATGATGGTTCTAAAGTTCATGTGATTTTATAAAGAGATATTCTTAAAAAGGGGAAAGAGTATAGATAAGAGAAAGGACAATAATGACTGTTGGAGCATTTGCTGAGATTTGACTAAAGGTTAGGGACTGTGCTAGGCATTCTTTATAACGAAAGAAGTACAGCTTTGGAATCAGACCTTGCCTGTTCCCTACTCTGCCTCTTACTATTAGTGTCACTGATAAGATATTTACTTTTTTTGGTGGGGGGGGGGGAGGCGGAATGGATGTGACTCAATCGATTGGGCTCCCATCTACCATATAGGAGGTCCAGGGTTCGATTCCTGGGACCTCCTGGTGAAAGGCAAGCTGGCCCATGCGGCAAGCTGGCCCAAGTGGCGAGCTGGCCCATGCAGAGTGTGGGACTGTGCAGGAGTGCTAGCTCGCACAGAGTGCTGGCCCGTGTGGAAAGCTGGTGCAGCAAGATGACACAACAGAAAGAGACACAGAGGAGAGACAATAAGAGACACAGCAGACCAGGGAGCTGAGGTGGCACAAGAGATTGAGTGCCTCTCTCCCACTCTGGAAAGTCCCAGGATTGGTTCCTGGTGCCGCCTAAAGAGAAGACAAGCAGACACAGAAGAATACAAAGAGAGCAGACAGCAAGTGCAAAACAATGAAGGGGGGGAGGGAGGATAAATAAATAAATAAACAAATCTTTAAAAAAAAGATATTTACTTATGAGTATACTAATACCTATGCCATAGGGTTGTTGTGAGGATTAAAAATAGCTAAAATATATAAAGGATCTGAAACAGGCACTTCATAGTAGGCATGTGATAAATTATACTGATCTTATATGAACAATTTATATGAAGAGTATTGATTGCCCTGAGTTATCAGATCTTAGTATGAGATCACATATTTGCTCCATAAAATACGAGGATAGAAGTCAACTCTAAAGCCTTGTGTATGATGTACTTGAGGATCACATCACATTATCCCTTGTATTCCCTCACCAATCTGGAGTCCTATGAATCTGGTCCCTGGGATCATGCTATAAGGTCTCTCTTACAGATAAAGCCACTTGTTGGACTTGGGAATTGTCCTGAATGACATTGCAATGACAGATACAGGCCATTATATATCTTGTCATAACTTACAAAATTGTGGGGAAGACAGTGTAAGCTACAATGTAAACTATAACCCACACTTACTGGCAAAACTCCAAAATGTATTCATCAATTGTAACAAATGTACCACACTAATGAAGGATGTTGTTAATGTGGGGAAATGTGGTAGGGGTTGGGAGAGGGGCATATGGGAATCCCCTATATATTTTTTTATATAACATTTATGTAATCTAGGTATCTTTAAAAAGGTATCCATTACATTTAATTGATAAATGTATATTTTTATTCATCTGTGCTTACTTTTTAGTTTTTAATTGTTTATATTTTCAATTATTAAATGTACAAAATAAAGTTAAAAAAATGTTAAAAATAAATAAATAAATAAAATACATTCTTTTACCTATCTCTAAAGCACTTCTTTTGCCTAAAATAGAGGCCCAAAGGCAACTAAATGGAGAAAAAAAATGAGACTATTTTTACATCTTAGTATATTTTCCCTGGCTACTTCTATGAATCCCCCATGAGCTGGTTCACTTACCACATCAAATCAGATATACAATAAATTATTTTCTGCAGTAGAGACATGCACTTTGATTAGTATAAAAATAAGCTTTACAAAATGGTTTTGAAAATGTATTACATTGGCTAAAAATTAAACAAAAACTTCTAACATTATGTTTTGTGTTCATTAATATAAAAATAAATTTTGTTTTATAGCTATTTTACAATATTGAATTTAGAAAATTGATATTCAAAAGAATTCTCCCTCCTCCAAAAGAAAAAAAAAAAGACAAAAAACTCTTAGTGAAGGGTATTTACAACAGATATTAGGTGATATACAGAATCGTTGGGGCCACAAAGCCCATCCAGGTATCATGGCTCAGGCACTCAACTTTGAAATGTATGGACCACCCCTAACACATCCTAATGTTTCTGGATCATAGGTTTAACCAGAAAAGCTACACCATACAGGAATGGTCTGGAAAGGTGACCAAAAATGTGGCCCTGGGTCCCCTGATAAAACAAAAAGTCTTCCTATGAAGGACTTCCTTATTATTTCCACCTGAAAAGAGCAGGTTCAAAGTCCTCAAGTGTGCTGTATCCAGGAGGACTCCCCTTAGCTCCCAGGTGGTAAGCTCTCCTCTGTGGTACCTCATTCTTATACTACAGTACCTCATTCTCATACTTCGATCATATCAATTACTACATAAAAGAAGAAGATATTATTTGTTGAATGTGTTTACTGCATTAATGTCTGTAGTACAGTGGGAATTACGTTGTATTTACCTTAGAATCTTTATTGCATAACAAAGGTTTCTACTCCTGGTACGTGCTTAGCAAATATTAATTGAAGGATCTCTCTCCTTCCATCTTCTCCCTTGCTTTACTATAAGGCCGACAGTAGCAACCTTAAGCAATATCTGTTGAAGAGGTTGCCAGAGTTTTATGACCAAGGACCTCTTTGATTATTGAGCCTCTTATGGATATCCTATTTTGAAAGATTGCATCTGCCCAAGAAACTAAGTTGATTGTGCCTAGAAATGAAACAATTAGTGCAAATTATTTTTTCTCCTACTCCAATGTAATCATATTTATTGAGAAATAATTTTTCTACACTTTTTATTGGTTAAATACTTATGTAACTGCCACTCAGAGTCCTGGTCAACCTGAGATAATTAATGTGAAGACAATGAGTTGACAGAATCAGAGGTAAAGGCAAAGTATATTGATGTTTGAGTTAGTTGTTGCATGGCTTTATTTCTGATATAATTTCAATTTCTATTAGGCTTTTAGGAATAGAACTATATATCCATACATACATTACTTGAGGATCAGCATCTTAAAATAATACTATACCATAACCAAGTAAAATTTATTCCAAGATATAAAGTTGAATAAATATTAAGATACTTTATCAAATCAACTATAAAATCATTTTTAGAGATTGTATAAAGGCATTAGATAAAATCTAGCAGCCATTCCTAATTAGTCACATTTCATAACCATTGTAAATGATACTTTTCCTTCAGCCTAAAATCAACACAAAACATCACTCCACCACCACTATAGTTAATCATTGTTCTAAAATATTCTAGAAAATGCATTAAGACAAAACAAGAGATACAATTATTATAAAGAAACAATAAAATTTTCAGATAATATGTCTGTGAATCTGGAAACAGAAGTGACTCAATTAAAAAAAAAATAAAACCAACAAGACAGCTGAGTAAACTGAGCAGTTATAAAATACATGTTAAAAATGTTTCCTTATATACCAGTTGTACTCAATTAGAAAACATTTAAAAAGAAAATCCCATTCACGATACCAGCCTAGTTTAAAATATGTATTAATGAAAAACAGGGAATATGCAAAACTTATATGAAGCAAAAAGCTACATTTACTAAGACATTAAGTATATTTGATTATTCAGTAAATACTTATTGAATATCTCCCATATACATGGCATTGTACTAAATTCTGGGAGTAGAATAATATACAAAATAGAGCCAGTCCCTATACTCATGGAGCTTGCCTTCTAGTAGGGGAATAAGTTAAAGACATTAGGCAAGTAGTTGTACAGTATATTATTTAATTTACAATGGCTCTAGGTGCTACAAAATGTGAGAAGATCTACCCTAATCTAGGTAGTCAAGGAAGACTTCTTTAAGGAAATGGTATTTGATTGAGCTTTGAAGGATGAGCAGAAACAGACTAGTTTGGGTTGAGGTAGCTGGCAGGGCATGGGGAGCATCCTGAGAAGAGAGATAAAGGTGTGTGAGATCTTTGAGGCAGAAGGAGAAATAAATGAAGGAGAGTGTGGTGCTAGATAAGGTTGAGGAAGTTAAGTAAGGGCCAGATTATGCCAGGCCTCAGAGGCTATGTTAAGTATCTTTTAAAAAACTTATTCTAAAGATTATAAGAAAACATGGAAGAAATTTAGGTAGGTTAGTTTTTAATAATAAGTATGATGATGATCATGATAATGGCAATTCTTGCAGAGTCTTACTATATGCTAGGAAATGTTCTATTTTATATGTGTTAAAACATTAATTCCTATATCAATCCTTTCACATAGGGACAATTATTATCCCCATTTTGCAGATGCATACATGGAAACATAGAAAGCTGAAATAACTCAGTAACTGAAGAGATCACAGTGACTCTGGCTACAATGTGAAGGAAATATTGATGGGAAGAAGAGGTAGCAAGATTGAATGGGAGGTTATTATGCTAAAGCCCAATGGAAAATGAGGCAGTTTAAGTTAGATAAGTGACAATGGAGATGCTAGAAAATAAAATAGATAAGACTAAGTCATTGTTTGGATATGAAGGAAAGAGATATTTCAACTATTAGGTCTCTGGCTTATAAAATTAGATGGTTCATGCATGGAGATAGAGAAATCTAGGAGAGGTGATTTTGGAGGATCAGATTATGAGATAAATTTTGGTCATGTTGAATTTGGATTTTTATTGCACATATTGGTAGAAATATTGACTAGTGAATTAGGAATTTAGGAATACTGGTCTAGAGATATCTCTTTGCAAATTTATTGCATATTGATGAGTTTAAAGTTATCAGAATGAATAAGATCATCCAGGGAGAGAATTAAAAATGAGGAACAGACTCAGGACTGAAGATGGAAGACCTCAGACATTAGAGGTTTGGAGGAAGGGGAATAGATAAGACTAAGAAAGACTGATCAGAGAGATACAAGCAAACCACAAGAGGCTATTACCAAGGCAGGCAGGAATATAAATTACATCAAAATACAAGGAGTGTTCAACACTATTAAATATTGCTGAGAGTTCAAGTAAGAGAAAAAAATGTCTATAGTAAGTATAACAGTTTTTAAAATATTAGAATGATATTTTTAAAATTTTCTTAAAGAATGCTGTCCTGGGCCTTCCTGCCCATTAAATCATTCCTTCAGGGAAAGGTAATCTCTCAAACAAGGAGTTCTTAAGGAAGAGCTCAGAATTTGACGTAAGGGAAGATCCTGCTAGAGAGGAATAGGAAGTAAAAAGATTCCTCCAGAAGAGAAAAGAGAAAGAAAAGGGCAAAAAGGGTCATGCAGGTATTAGCCTGATCCTTCCTCTAGGACAAAATTACAAGATGACTGGGATGGGGGATGATGTAGGGGTGGTTGGAAACAACCACATGGGTTTTAGAAGAAATCCCAAAGTAGTGGGACTTGTGTCCTATTACGCTTTCAGTACTCTGAGGAAAAGTGTTCCTCTGAGAAAACAGTACAATAAAATTGAAGTTGGGTGTATGAAGGCAGAGAGGGAGTGAAGCTGAGACAGTCCATCATACTACAAGTCCAACCTAACACAGCTTTCTGCTTCTCCATGACTTTCATATGGCAGAGAAGAGAACCAGAAGGTCCCAAATACATCTAATGGTACTTCAAAAGAAAACAAGTGAGAATGAATTGGGCTTCCCATGGAACATCATGCTGAAGAATGAAGTGATCCCCAAGCAGAAGTCTCTGGATGAAGAACCTAATCCAGGATCATTTATGATGCTAAGGATATATAGGGTCAGCACGACCTGAGATGGGGTCAAGTAAGCCACAAGTGCACTAGAATCCCCTACCTAAAGAACAGACTACAAGTTCTCCAGCTGAATATTTTAGGCACAGATACCAGAAGGATGCCAAATGGCCAGGAAAGAGAGGGAAATAGCCATACCATTCATTGATGACTTAGAGGACAGCACAAGGACTCATATGCAAACCAGCTACAAGTTCCTACCACTATGAAGACATGTCAAGGGTGAGTAGAGATCTGTTGGTAGAATGCGTTACTATGAACCAAATATATTGTGTAACATATTGTTTAATTAAAAAAAATTTATATGTATCCAGTACATTTAATTGAGAAATGTATATAATTATTCACCTGTGTTTACTTTTTAGTTTTTAATTGTTTATATTTTCAATTATTAAATGTACAAAATAAAGTAAAAAAAAAAAGGAAATAACCATGATAAGAAGTTTGAACCATAAAATTGATTGATTGATTGATTGATTGATATCCAGTGTGGTTACCAAATAATTGCCCAATCTGATAATTAAATAATACACTGAGTTCACCTGGGAAAGACTCCTTTAATTTGGAACAAACTAAGAAGGCTTTAGTGGAAAGATCAAGTTTTTTTCTTGCTTTTGCTATGCTTTTACTTTTTAAAAAACTAAATACAATGAGATCAGCTATTGCAACAAAGAACACTGAATTTTATCTTTCCATGTCTGAGTAGGTATAAATCCATTTGATTAAATGGCATGAGGTTGTTGGAAACTTTAGCAAGAGCTGAAGTAGAACTCACAGGGTACAGAAAACATAATTAACGTGCTTTGAAGAGTAAGAAGAAAGTGACACAATGGAGGAAGCTAGAGAAATGTGGCTGTAAAGAGTTAGGATGGTTACTTGGGTGTAAGGAAGAAAGGATATCTTTCATGTTGCCAAAGAATAAATTTAAATGTTTGTGGGAGAGAATAAGAAAAGGGGAGATTGAAAATACAAGAAAGAGATAAGAAAAACTGATAAAGAATTATCTTAGTTTTCCAGGGCTGCTATAATAAATACCACACACTAGCTGGCAAAAACAGCAAGATTTTTTTTTCTCTTCTGGTTTTAGGGGCTAGAAGTCCAAAATCAACGTTTCCTAGGCCATAGTTTCTACTGGAATCTGTATTGTTCTGATACTGGCTTGGTCTCCACCTCTGTTACATGGCAATATCTGTCATCTTCTCTGGTTTCCACCTCTGATTTCTGCTGACGGTCTAAATGTCCTCTGCTCAGAAGAACTTCAGTTATATTGGATTAATGTCTAATCCAATAGGATCCTTGAAGTCCTATTTGCAAATGAGTTTTCACCTACAGGACCTGAGGTTAGGAATTGAACATGTCTTTGTGGGGGACATGATTCAATCCACCACAGTCCACCCTCTGGATCATAAAAAAGACATATTCTTCCCACATGTAAAATACATTTACCCCATTTCAGCATCCCCAAAGCCTTAAAGCACTTCAGAAAGAACATTTTTTTTATTTTAAGAGGCACTGGGGATTATACACAGGACCTCATACATGGGAAGCAGGCACTCAACCACATGAGCTACATCTGTTCCCCTCAATAAGAACTTTTAATTTCAAAAGCTAATACAAATCAATTATGGGTATGGTCTGTTCTGGGGCAAAATTATTCTCCATCTGTGGACCTGAGAAACCTAGAAAACAAGTTATCTGCATCCAAAATAGAAGGGTAGAACAGGTATAGGATAGACGTTCTCATTCCAGAAGGAAGAAGTTGGAAGGAAAACAGGGGTCATGGGTTCCAAGCCTCCAAGCAAGTCCAAAACCCAATGGGGCATTTTCCATTAGATTGCAAGACCTGTGAGTTATCTGTGCATCAATGTTTTTTCTCTGGCTTGGCTAGAGTAGCAGCCTCATCTTTTCCAGGTGCTGGGGTAGTGATCATGCTCTCCTGCATCCTCGCCAGGCACTGGGGTGGCAGCCATGCTCTCCCAGAATGCAGGGGAATAGGCCTCACCTTCTTTAAGCATGAGGATGGTGGCCATGTTCTTCCCAAACACTTGGGTGGAAGACTTGCCCCCACCAAATATCAGGGCAGAAGTCCCACACTATCCAAAGACTGAAGCAGAAGTCCCTCTCTCTTGGTCAAAGAAGATATCTTTGTCTTATACCTCTCCTAACATGAAATCTCTCTTGAATCCATTCTTCTTTCATTATCCAATTCCAAATCCACTTCCATATTTTTAGTTATTTGTAATAACACATCCCACTTTTTGGTACCCAAACTGTCTTGGTTCAATCCTCAGTTCTGTCTTTTAATATTTCCAACTAATTGTATGAGGAGATCCCCACACACACACATTGCTGAGTTTGCCTATCAATCATCAAAGATAAAAATTAGTATGTTTATTCTCTTTATAGCCTTTTCAAAAATTTATAATTATTTTATAAACTTGGTTGTTCATTTATTGTAGTCTCTGACTCCCCACTGAACTGGACAATTTTTTTTTTTAATTTTTATTTTTTAAAGATATTTAGATCACATAAAATGTTACATAAAAAATATAGGAGGGGTCGGATGTAGCTCAACTGGTTGGGCGTCCGTCTCCCATATGGAGAGACCCGGGTTCGATTCCCGGACCTCCCGGTAAAAAAATAAAAAATAAAAAATATAGGGGATTCCCATATGCCCTGCTCCCTACACCGCCCACATTCACCCATACAAACATCCCCCACTAGTATAGTACATTCATTGCAATTGATGAACAACACATCTTGGGGCATTGCCACCTAGCATGGATTGTAGTTTACATTGTAGTTCACACTCTCTCCCATACAATTTGTAGGTTATGGAAAGATATATAATGGCCTGTATTATATATATATTGCAATGTCATTCAGGACAATTCCCAAGTCCTGAAAATACCCTCGTATTATATCTGTTTTCCCTCTCCCCGACCTTAGAACCTCCAGAGGCCACTGCCTCCACATCAATGAACTGGACAAATTTAAAAAGTAGTAAAATATCTGCTTAGTCAACTTTTGGATTTTCAATTCCTTGTACAGTGTCAAACACATGGTAGGTCCTCAGTAAATACATATTGAATGAAAACATGAATGAATGTTGGTGAGGGGGCAAGGAAACAGGCGCTTGGACACTGTGCTGACTAGGGTATCAACTGGTACAACACCCCTGGAGAACAGCTTTAAAATATCTATTGAAGGTCAATGTCATATTCTTCAAACTAGCACTTATAATTTTAAGGACTTATGGAAAAATATATACAAAATTCATCCAAAATTGCCCAATGATAAATACCCATTTACATAAATAATGGTACATATAGTGGTATACTCAAAAATCATTAGAATATTTTAGAACTATTTTTATGACATAGGAAAATGTTAGAATATTGTTAAATGAGAAAATTACATTTAAAAATAATATGTATGACACAACCCCAGTTTTGTAAAGAAAAGACTGGGGCCAGATGAAATGACTGAAGAAATACATATTCATTTGAATAAAAATTATTTCTGGATGATTTGATTACAGGAGACTTTATTTTCTTTGAGCATTTTTATGCCTTCCAAATTTTCTACATTGAACATGAAATTGTTAAATAAATTAAGGATACCTTTCAGGACACTTTACAATTTAGAAAACCTAATTTCTTCCCACCATGTTTGGGGGAAAGAAAACAATGACCTCATTTTTATAAACCTTAAATCATTCTTAATTATTCTGATTTCAATTATTACCTTTTTAAAACATACACACACATATACAGAACATTCTTGTATTTGTAGCACTATACATATATAGAGTAAGAATATATTTTGTTCTAATTTTTGTATATTTTATTTTTATAATAATCTTTTATAGCTACTTAAGTTGAACACATATTTAAGCCAAACTTAAATCACAATCTTCATTAAAGGGCTTCAAACAGATATAAAAATTTAATAACCTCATTTTAATTATAGAATTTAATTGCAGTCCCAAAATAAAATTATGTATATTTTATAACTCCTGGGGCCTTTACTAGTTAATAGTATAATACTGTTTTTTGGTAACTTATTTGTGCTATTTGCATTAGAATAAAGCATTTCCTCTTTACAAAGTTTTCATTTTCAGAAGAGAGTAACGAAAAGTAAACCATTTTTATATCTGTTTCTTGGTCCTTTCTAAAACAAGTGCCCTAATGCATATGCACAGGTGTCTTTTAATGCATATTTCTAGCTTGCCATTAATGATGCCTGTTTAAGTGGCAATTGCATTCTTAGGCGGAGCTTGAAAGTTTTGTTTAGAGAATGTCACATTCTCACTAAGATCCATGGCAGGTTTGCATTGTTCTACTGCTTCTTTAATCATTACATCATTTTCTCCATAAAAATCCATGACTCTTTCCAATTTATCTGATGATTCATGAGAGCATCTAGTTCAACTCATTCTCTCATTCTTCACCTAGATCTAACTATGGGTAATAGGGATGACAAGATGTGAGAGAAGTTCCGGAAGGCAATGGAACTGAATAAAAATGTACATATTGTAGATCTGACACTAATAGGGTACACTGCTTCTTGTTTAAAGACCTATTGCAGGTATAATGGTCTAGCATGAGCACCTAGCAATATATGACACAAATAGGAACAATAGTAAATGTTTACTGAGTTCATGGATGATTAAAGGCAGGTGGATAGCAGTGAATTGTTCTTGGTGAATGGGAAATGAGAGTAATGAAAAAGGTACAGAGCTGAAACTCTCTAAAGATTCTTGTAATTTTTCATGGGTTTCAACAGGGCTGCATCACGCACATGTTATAACAGTTCAGTGTTGCTTATAATTGCTAAAGGCTGCCAATGCAAAAATACTGGAAATGGGCTGATTTTTATAATGGGAATTTATTACAGCTCTGAGGCTATGAAAATATCCAAATCAAGGCATCAACAGAAATTCTGTCTCACCAAAAGTCAACTGCTGGTGATCCTGGCCTCTTGCCAATTGGAAAGGCAAAATGGTGCCAGGTCTCTGCCATCCTGTCCAGGCTCACTTTCTCTCTGAGCTCAGCTGTGGGCAATCAGGCACATGGCTCATCTCTTCCTTCTCACTTTGGGCTGCTCCTCCGATTCTAGCCTCTGGTCTCTCTCTCAGCTCCTCTGGGTCTATCTGCAGCCATAGGTGATCTTGAAGTCCTCTCTGACATGGCAGGGTAAAAGCTTATAGTTCTATTTTTCTGTGTCTCTGAGTGTATCTTCCATTTATAAACAACTCCAGCAAGAGGGCCGAGATCCACCCTGGCTCAGTCCTCACTGAAGTCCTCCAATCAAACTTTCCCAGCTGAAATCAATTCAGGCAAAAGGTCCTAACCCACAGGAATGGATTAGCTGCAATCCATCAACTGAGGTCCACAAAAGACTCAAATTAGGACAAGTGTGTAAAGAGTTTTACATACATGATCTAATCTGATATTCACAATAACCCTATGAAGTAGGCAATATTCTCCCTATTTTACACATGAAAAAATAAAACATGCAGAAATTTCCCCCTTTAGTTGCAACACGATGCAGGAAGTTTTACAATCTTTGGTTAATTGGATCACTCAGGCATTTCAGGGGCAAAATATACTTGAATGATTTAATCAACTGAGGCTGTGCAGCTGGTTATATAGAAACCATATGGGGTGGGGGTTGGGGAGAAAGACACAAGGAGCAGCAGTTTAAGTTGAACAAATGTGTGTGGGTTTTAAAAGTGCTTCTAACTTCAAAGTTCAACATATAATTTATTTAAAAGATCACCTTTTTTGGGCATGTTCTGCTAGATACTCCTAAGTTGTCAAGTAGTGTTCTTAAAAGCAGTCTTTTTACTTCAGCTTAATGACCCTGAACTCAGTGAAAGTCACTCAATCTGCTGGGAGATGAAAATAAAGTGAAACTGTACACCAAGTTGGTCAGGGAAAAGTGTTTCAGGGAACTTTTTTTTCCCAGGATGAGGGAAGAAAGCATTTGGATGTAATATAACAGACTCAGATATTCAGGCCTAGAATAAAACATTTAAATCTGGGAAGGATTAAGGGTCATGTAACTGAGCCTCTGTATGTTTACAGACGAGGGGACATAGACCCACAGAGTGAAGCAATTTCACTAAGGTCCTTTGGCAGCAGCAGCAAGAGGAAGACAGCAGGAAGGAGTTGTGAGAGGACCCCCAGCCTGTGATATGATTTTTCTAGGATGGTCCCACTTTCAATTATGCAATCTTATTGTCCACATGAACTGTCAAAATGTTCTTAAAATTTCAATACCCAAACTTCATGTCTCAGTGCTTCTTGAACTGAAAGCCACACAAATTCACCATCAAGTGATATTACAAAGATATATTGCATGATGGGAGACCGCTGCTGCAATAATTTAGAATCGCCATGGCAGGTAGAAGGGTGTATGGTAGGTAAGGGGTTTATAATTGCTTTTCCATAGGGAGTAAATTATGCACCACTAAGTTATTTATCCAGTAAATATTTACAGCCTTTCTACATTTTGCTATACAACAACTGAGAGGATAATCTTAACCTTAACCCTAAGTATTACACCTTGTTGGTCATGGAGACTTGTTTAACTATGAGTTTATGCATTCACCCCCACCCCTACTAAAGAAATCTCTTAAAAATGAGTGACATATAAATGATATCTCAATAAAAATAAATAAATAAATAAGTGAATGACTATATTTCTAGACATCTAGTCTGACTCCATTTCCAGGCTTAGAAATTTCATAACATTGTAATTTACAGTGATATAGTAGTAATACAGTTCTTAATACTATGCTAAATATTTACTATGTTCACTACATTAGTAATAGTACTATTAGATTACCTAGTACTATTCTAAGTACTTAGTAATTTCACAAAATTTCAAGTTTTTAAAGCTTTTCTTTAGCTTTACCAATTACAGAAAGATTTTATTCCTGAGATAGAACATAATGATTATATTGCAAGACACATAACATAGCAGACCAAGAATGACCTACCAAACTCTCAAGAATGGGGATTGTGCATCTGAAACTGCCTTCTACACACAAGTTAAATTATAGCAAAATGTTTCCAAGTAAGTCAACCTATGCCATTCTCAAAAATATAATTGCAGCATTTTTGTTCTACATAGGAAGACAAGTTAGATACTTGCTAATCTCCTTGGAAACAGGACAAAAACTGCATCTTCACTAGCACAATGATAGGGAAACATTTATTTTAGGCACTGTCAAGGATACAAAGAAATGCAGGGTACAGTGTCTATACAGTACATTCTCTGCTCTGTAAAAATATATTAAACATATACATATAGAAAAGTAACCATATTTATTTTACAAGAACGATCATTCCTAAGCAATTACCAAAGTAAACTAATCAGATCACTACCCCTTCTTTAATGTTCCATTTGTGTTTAGCTTGTGGCCTACTTGGTCATAAAATCAGAACCAAAAAACTCCTTTCCTAAATGGGCAAAAACATCTACTATAGGGTGAGTAAAACACGTGAAATTTACACTTGTAAATAGGATTCTCTTATTCCATTTGCCTTTAGGGGACTTTCTCATATATGAAGTTGAACTGTCAGTACTGAAAAAGAACCCCACACAGAGCACAGAAAAACTAAAGGAGACCATCAATAGGAAGACAAACGTGTTGGACAATACAGAGCCAAGACTGTAATCTGAGTGTTGAAATAAGAAAACCCAACATAGACATGTATTTTGTACGTTAGCAAGTATACATGTAGCACAATGTGTGCCCTGGCTTGTTGAGGACAGGGCCTGAGAATGTGTTCTTTAACATATGTTGGAATGGCTTCATGGAGAAGGTAAGTGGTAAAACTGGTTTTGAAAGAAGAAAAGGATGAAGTTCCTATACAGGGAGAGGGAGAAATTTAGGAAACATGGGTATGTTGAAGAAAGGAAGAACAATAGATCAGAGCAGAGAAGCAGGGAAGAGAGAGGTAGATTAAGAGGAAGATGAATCAGTTTAGAATATTGAAACCTATGATAAAGCATGAATCATAAATATTTCATAGTATCAGCCAAATAGATTTGAGCCAGAGCCCTCTGAGTATACATAAAAAAAAAAAAAATAGGGACTACATTTTCATGTGTATACTCTGAGCACTGAGGTTTAGGTACAATGTTCTCTTGGACCCTATAGAATTCCATTCATTAAGCTATTATTTGTCAAGAGCCTAGTGTCAGTCAAGTACTAGGGCACTAGGGTTACAATGATGAACCAAAGCCACATGTAGCACAGAAGGTGTGAGGTGGGGTTGTTGTAGGAGATGCAGATGGAGAGGTAGCCCAGGCTGGCCACACAAGAATTTATATACAAAGGTAGGGAGAACTATTTGGGTTGAAGAGTGAGGAATCAAGAATCAAGGGGACATCAAGATGACAATGTTAGATATCACTTGGAAAAGTCCCTCCTTCAGAAAAAACTAATAAAAGAAAAAAATCCCACTTGCTTGGAACTCTGGACTATAATATAGACTGCAGCAGGATCCCACAAATGCTGAATTGAAGAAAAAGAAAAAAACACACAGAAAGGTAGGAGATTAATGACTTGGACCTGCTAGTCTGGACCCATCCCTCTCACTCAGTCTCACACAGCTTAAGAGTCACACACAGGCAACATGACAGTGAAAAAACAACCTACTCAACAAGAGAAAACATTTGGAAACCACATATCCAATATGGGTTTAATATCCAGAATATATAAAGAAATCCTGCAATTCAACAATAAAGAGACAAACAACCCAATTTAAAAATGGGCAAAATACTTGAATAGACATTTCTCCAAAGAGGATATACAAATGGGCAAAAAGCTCATCAAAAGATGATCGGTATCATTAGCTATATAGGGAAATGCAAATCATAACCACAATAAGATACCATTTTATACCCACTAGAATGGCTACTATTCAAAAACAGAAAATTACAAGTGTTGGAGAGGATGTGGAGAATTAGTAACCCTCGTGCATGGCTGGAGGCAAAATAAAATGGTGCAGCTGCTGTGGAAGATAATTTGGAAGTTTCTCAAAAAGCTAAATAAAGAATTACCATATGATTCAGCAATCCTACATCTAAGTATATACCCAAAAAAATTGAAAGCAGGGACTTGAACAGATATTTGCACACAAATATTCATAGCTGCATTATTCACAATTGCCAAAGATGGAAACAAATCAAGTGTCCATCAACCAGAGAATGACTAAACAAAATGTGGCATATGCATACAGTGGAATATTATTCAGCAGTAAAAAAAAAAAAAAGTATGTTGTTCTGATACATGTGACAACATGGAGGAATTTTGAAGACATCATGTTGAGTGATATACGCCAGACACTAAAAGACGAATAGCATATGATCTCATTGATATGAAACAAGTAGAGTAAGCAAACTCAGAGTTAGAATCTAGAGTACAGATTTTCAGGGGCCAGGCTGGGGGTAGGCAATAGGGTGTTCATGCTTAAATTGTGCAGAGTTTCTCTTTGGGTTGATTGTAAAGTTTTGGTAATGGATGGTGGTGATGGTAGCATAACATTGTGAATGTAATTAGCATGTAATTAGCAATTGTAAATGTGGCTGTATATGTAAAATGTAATTTTTACTAGAATAAAAATTTTTGAAAAATCTAGGCCTGTACAACAACACAAACAGTGGAGCCTTTTGTAAATAATTGTCTATAGTTAATAGTACAACCAAAGGTAATAGTGCAATTATAAAAACCTTCTTTCATAAATTGTAACAAATAAACCACAGTAATGTAAGCTGTTAATAATAGGGTGGTATATGGGAACTCTGTATTTTATGTATCTTAAGCATGAGTTTTCTGTAAACCTACAACTTCTCTAATAAACAAAACACCTAAAAAAAAAAAAAGATACAAAAGGGCAGGAGACAATATAATTTCTCTGAACTTATATATTAGGATTACCTCTTCATTTAATATTATGACGTACCTCATGGAGCTTTCCAATCCTTTCTACATTCTTGATGCTTATGTCTATCAAAAGCACAAAGTGAAGTGCTCTGTCCCTGCTTTAGGTTTGGTCAAGCCTATTAGTTGAATGGTTGGAGGTAATTATCAAAGAGCTTAACATATGCAGAGCCTATTCTAAGTGCTTGGTTTAAAAGTGATTGGGTTTCACATAGTATTACTGAAGTGGGCAAAACAGATCCATACAAGGTGATATCAAGATGCAAGATATTTCATGACTTTGCACTGTGGTTACAGAATTTTGGCATGTGGGGATGGTGATGAAAAAGTGCTTGCAAAAGAACATAGGAAGCCTGATAAAATTTTGACTTCCTACTGTATTCTTCTCAACCTTCCAGTTGGCAATGATTCCTGAACATACACATTGCTTGTAAGAGTAGGTACCAAAATAATAGTACATAAAAAATAGAAAGAATTTTCATCACTCAATACTTACTAAAAGTTTTTCTTAAATATATCCATTCACTTATTGAGAACCTACTATGTTCAAGGCACTGTGCTAGAGGCTGTGCAATGATTTGGTACTGTATGTACCCCCAAAAATAATGTTCTTAGAGCTAATTAATTCCTGTGGTTGTAAACCTATTGTAAATTGGACCATTCGATGAGGTTACTTCAGTTAAGGCATGGCCCAGTGTGGGTCTTAATCCTCTTTCTAGAGTCCTTTATAGATGGAATAAGAGAGAGAGAGAGAGAGAGAGAGAGAGAGAGAACGTGCGCGCACAAGAATGCCATGGGAACTAGAAGCTGAAGTTAATGAAACCCAGAAGAGAAGGGAGAGACCAGCAGATGCTGCCACGTGCCTTGTCATGTGGCAAAGGAGCTAGGGATTGCTTGTAGTTCCATCTTTGGGAAGAAAGCATCACCTTGATGATGCCTTGCTTCGGACATTCTCATGGCCTCAAACTGTAAGCTAATGTATTTCCATTGTTTAAAACCAGCCCATTTTATGTTAGCTACCTTAAGCAGACTAGGTAACTAAAACAGGCTGTATATTCACTGGTGAACAAAACAAGGATGATCTCTTATTTCATTGAGTTTGGTGTCTAACGGAAAAGACATACATTAAAGAAAGAAAGAAAGAATCAAATAAAAATATAATCACAAGTACTATATGAGAGAATACTAACAGGGATTATCTATTTTAAACTGTAATATCTATTTAAGGAAATAAAAGTTAAACAAGACCTGAAGGGTGGATGGGTGCTGCTAGGCAAAGAACAGATGAAAGAGTATTTCAGCATAAGAATTAGCATTTTTCACATCTTGGAATTTTCAAGGCATGAAAGTATCTGTGAGTCTTAAATAGGAAATAGTTAAAGGAAATCAAAATTATCAGGAGCAAACAATCAGAATATCTTTAAAAGAGAGCTATATTTACAGAATTTAAATCAGAACATTATTACCCTTGATCAAAGGTCATTAAAATATACTGAAATGTTGTTTAAAAAAAAACCCAGTTAAGCTGAATTTGGCATGCTGTGGCATACACAACCAAGCAGGAAGTTTGCAGGGATAATTTTTACAAATGTTTCTCCTCTGAAAAAGTGATATATCACATATGAGTTCACAAGAATCAGAAGATATATTTTTAAAAAGCAAATGAGAGAAATTCAAAAGTCTAATCTTCAAGGGAACAGAACAAATATTAAAATGCAACTAGAGAAGGAAATATATTCCATCCTTATTCTTGATGTTTTTAGTTCTGGAGGTATAACTGAGGCCCCATGATTTCTTAGGATAGAGACAAAGAAACTGGTGGAAGTATCAACTCAGTGGCTGGTTTTGTCTATTGGAGGTTTTACCTACTAAATGTTTATAGCATTCTTTATTTCAAACATTCTGTTTTTGGTTGGAGTTAGCTCTGAATCACATATGAAAAATATTGTTGCAAAACGTACATAGATAAACTTCAAATACTTTACTTTCATTTTAAAATTACCTTTCTAAGGGAAGCAGCTGTGGCTCAAGCAATTGAGCTCTCGTTTACCATATGGAGGACCCAGGTTCAATCCCTGGGACCTCCTGGTAAAAAAAAGAATAAAAATAAAGTTGCCCCAGACCTGCACGGTGCAGAGAGGCACAGGCCCCCACACAGCGAAGCGAAGCACCAAAAAGATGATGACGCAACCAGATAGGAAAAAAAAAATTACCTTACTACAATAAAATCAATCATTTTATGTTTGATTATTCAAAAGAGGGTATATATTAGTTTCCTAAGCTGCTCAAGCAAATACCATGAAATAGGTCAGGTTAAACAATGGGAATTTATTCACTCACAGTTTGTGTCTAGGAAAAAAGTACAAATCAAGGTGTCTTCAAGGTGATGCTTTCTTCCTGAAGACTGTCATTCTGAGGATAGTTACTGGTGATCTTTGGTCCTAAGCTTGCCACTTGGCAAGGCATATGATGTCCTTTTCTAGCCTCTCCATTGTCTTCAGGGTTCTGTTGAATATTAGATTCTTGCTTCCATTGTTTTCTCTCTGTCTGAATTTCATTCTGTTTATAAAGGGTTCCAGGAATAGGATTAAGATCCTTCCTGATTGGGCTGGGCCACATCTTAATTTAAGTAACCTCATCAAACTGTCCTACTTACAATGGGTTCATACCCACAGGAATGGATTAAATTTAAGAAAATATATTTCCGGGATACATACAGTTTAAAAACCCCACAATTAGTGTTTTTGTTTTGTTTTGTTTTGTTTTGTTCGAGGTAATGGAGCCAGGGATTGAACCTGGGACCTCGTATGTGGGAAGCCAGTGCTCAACCACTGAGCTACATCGGCTCGTCAGTATATTTTATAATCAGAAAATTTCCCACCA
This sequence comes from Tolypeutes matacus, assembly GCA_026826555.1. NCBI lineage: Eukaryota > Metazoa > Chordata > Mammalia > Cingulata > Chlamyphoridae > Tolypeutes > Tolypeutes matacus. The sequence continues at coordinate 14,103,709 of JAKSZT010031676.1, forward strand.
TGTGTAGATTTTATCCTAAAATAGGTAGCTGTGCTGACCCTGGGTAAGTCCTTGCACCACTATGATACTCTATTTTCCCCATCTGCCAAAAATCTATAAAAATTATAATGTTGGAAGCTGTCAACATTCTCTAGCTCTAGTATTTTCTGATTCTATGATATGGATTCCCTTCTTTGGTAGAAAATAATTTTCTTTCTTCCATAATATATTTTATTCTATATGCCTACATTCTGCTAGATGGTAGGTATTCAGCAATGAAGGGTACTGCCATGAGGAACTCCCAGTTTAGCAGAGGGATGGGATGGGGTGATTGACTAGGAAACAGGCTATCATAATATAGTGTGATATGTGTGTTATGGTAGCATCTAGGAAGAGTTCTTGACCCAAACAAGTAAGTAGGCAGAAAGTCTTTGCTAGGAGGTCATGCTGGGTGGAGTCTTTAATAACTGAACACAAGAATGGATGAAGGAAAGAAAAAACAAATCCCACTAGCCATCATAACAACTACACAAGGTTGAGAAGTGGAATTTCTTAAATCCTTGTAAACCATGAGGACTTAGAGTCTTATTCAGGCCTTGACAATGCCCATTCATTTTCAAAGCTTAGCTTTTTAATTTTCTGAATAACCATTAAGGCACATACACAATGTCTTTTAGTCTAGTTAATTCCTAGTCACCAGGGAAACTTGTCAACACATCTGTTTCCCAGCACCAAATATTTAAATGTGGCAAAATCAGAGTTCTAGCACATGTATTATTATCTCAACGAACCTTCTTTGTTTGTGTGTGTGTGTGTGTCTGTGTGTGTGAAGTAACTCATTTAATCTGAGACTGGGGCTGTTTTTTAAGTCAGTACCACATATATCTTTGTGGAATGTTCCTGACCCTTTTGCTGATACCAAGGGCAATACCTGCTAATTCCATATTTCTACTTTTCTGATGATGCACAAAGTCCAGTTAGTAGAGAATTTTGAGGCCATTACCACAACACCTACCTGTACTCACCAAGGGATGCAGAACAATGACCATTTTGAATGGAAATTCCCATTTCAGGGAGAACCATAAAATGGCGGTTATCTGTTTGATATGAGGTCAAAATTAACTAAGGTCAAAAGAAATATGTTCTACTTTCCTCCATAGCACATAGTACTGTCTACCGTACCATCAAACATTTCACTTGCTTAATTTATTTAAAGTCCCCCCCACCCCCACTCCACTGGAATATCAGCTGAGGTTATGGATTTTTATTTGTTTTGTTTACTGCTATATACTCTGAGCCTATAATAGATCATATCATATAGTAGGTATGCAATAAATATTTATTTGAGTGACTGACTGACTGAATGAATGAATGTTGCTCAGCCAACAGAGACTCAACATTTGATTCCCTCTCTAAATTGATTCTGGTGGGATGAAAAATTTGTACCTATAAATGGCTACACGATTGTAGCATGGAAAGCAAGTAGGAAACACTTTTTTCTTTTTTTTTTTTTTTTTAGTTTAATAAAATATGTGTTCGTTTAGGTAAGGACAAGGATAGTTGGCTGTTAATATTACTTTGAGCAGCTCTGAAGGGAGGCCAACTTATAAATTCTGGGAAGGATGGCAGTATGTCTGCCTGATAGAGGACTCTCAAATAACAAATAGTGGGGAAAGGCCCCCAAGAGTTAAGGGATAAGTCAGGAAAGGCAAGAGAGTATCTAAGCTCACATATAAATTTTAAACAAGAGTTAGTCAGGCAAAGGGAGTGGGGCATGAAGAAGAACAGTCACTGAAAAGAGGAAGTGAGAAACAGAATCCCTTGAGTTTGAGAAATTCCAGGTAATACCAGATGGCCAGAGTACAGATCCAGAAGGAAGGAAAGAAGGTACTGGAGGTTTAAGTGAACTAGACCAGGTAAGGACCTGGGTGCTGAGAGAGGAAGGTTGGATTTTACCTCAAAACAATGAGGAGTAAAGAGGTATGCAGTCATAGTTTATTTTAAGAAAGATCACACTGTCTACCTTGTAGATAATGTACTAAAGGGGCTTAAGACTGGGCCATAAAGACAATTAGGAGGCTGTTGTAGACCTGGTGAAAGAGGATGGCTGTCTAAAAAAAGTAGTATAAGTGTGTCTGGGGAGAAGTAGAATAGTTTGAGAAGGATTAAAGAGGTGGGATGACTGGACTAGGTGGCCAGCTGAGTGTAAGGGCTGCTTTCTGGTTAATCAGCTGGATGCTGGTGATGCCAAGGAGAGAATAAAAGAACACTCTAGGGACACCCAGTCACATTTTTCTCTATCCCAGTTATCTTCACATAAACTCTGTATACTAGGTAAGTTATTTAATTTTCTAAGCCTTAGTTTGTTCATCTGTATAAGGAGTTTGATGATATCTATTTATAATAAGAATCAGGATGTGGATGGATATAATCAAAATAATTGGGACTGAATTCTGTCTCTACTATTTATTAGAAACATGATTTTAAATTTAATTCACTTAATTACTATACTCTTAAGTTTTCCCATTCTAAAAATGAGGATAATAAAAGCTAAATGACTGATTGTTGTAGAGCTGAAATAAAATGATGGAAGCCCCAATAAGACATCTCAAATATTTAGAAGCTATTTTATTATCATCTCATCTATGTTAAAGGAAATGGCATATTAAAAACTATTTGTCCATTTAGTGGACAATTTTTCTAAAGAAGTGAAGTATATGATTGATACATTTGAGAAGGCCAATAGGCAAAATTTTAAAGTTTGATGAATGAAGCAAAAGGATGAACAAGAGCCAAAGGCCTGGCACTGAGATTTTCAGCTAACATATGGCACAAAATACCAGGTCCGGAACCTTGAAGATGCCTGAAAGTTAATTTGTGCTTGAAGCGAAAGTCGTCTCTGGAGGGCTTTCCATGGCATGGGAAGTGGGTTATAGCTCATGTTAAAATTGGTGCATTAAAAAAAAAAAAAAAAAAAAAAAAAAATGGTGCATTTCCATACAGGCCCAAGAAAGCAGTACATTCAACATTGCCGGGAGCTGATATATTTATTGCATGTACTACATCCATCCAAAGCAGGAGGTGGAAATGTTTCCCTGCGTTTTTCTTTTGGAATTTCTACTAAAGATTCTGGTCTGCCCAAGGGAACCTCATACTGATGGCAGAACTGAACGGAGGAAACACTGCAAAAATACTAGCACTACAGAGTCTACCCAGCCTCCTTCTAAATCAGACTGTGGTTCCAGGGCATGCAAGAGGGAGTTTGTGATGAAAATCACAGATTTTTCCAGTGTGGAGTGTATTTTTGGCTATAACTGTGTAGGCTGTGGCTATTCACTGGACAGCCTGAAGATTCCGTGGTGGCTTGGAACCTCACAATTCAATGGCAGCTTATACATGCTCAAAAGACTCAACTTTCCCCTGAGGTTTTAAAAATATGCAGCTTGACATGTTTCATATGAAACTGCCTAAGTATGGTTATTTAATCTCCTTTTCTGAACTTTTAAAGAACTCACAATTGTACTTCTACCATTAAAAAAGAAGCCCCACATATTCACAATGAAGCTGAATTTTCTGTGAATGAGGTTTCAGCAATGCTGGAAGGCATAATTTTTAGGTGACATGACAAAGTGTGTGTGTGTGTGTGTGTGTAATTTGCTGCCTGCACATCTTGCATTCGTTATTACAGTAGACAGTTTATGGCTCAACCGAGTTTGGGAAGCACCAATTTGTTCTCAAGTTTATTATCAACAGATGTTTTATTATTTTGATTACACAAGACAAGTCAGTCAGACCTGCTGTATTATGGGGCACATAAGATAATTTGTAAGAATGAAAATGTTTCCACCACATGGTTCTGCCTGATATAGCTATAAATTTTGCATTATGGCTGTGAACTGGGTTAATATTCAGTTTCCTTTCCCAGATTTCAAGAATGATACACAGCCTTCTAAGACTTATTCACTCCTTCAACAACCCAGAGATTTAAAAGGTAACTGTTATTTCACAGTCACTGCTGCCTTCATGTAATGTCTTTGCTCTTCCTTCCCCATGGGAAATGCAGACTCTAAGCTCAAGTTGAGAAACATTCCTTTGGAAACCAGAGGCAAGAATCCCCACATCAGCTATTCAAATGCCAAGCTTTCCAAAGGAAAAATCACAATACTATGGGAAACAAAGCAGTCAGCCATGACAAGACCTGGGAAGAGAGAAGCTGAAACATTACAGAGCAAGTGGTTCCTGGTGAAATTTTTGATTTGCACTGGTCACAGTTCTGATCTCTGTTGTGCCACTTACTAGCTGTGTGACCTTGTGCAAGTCACTTAATCTCTCAATACCTCAATTTGCAAAGTAGATAGGATAATAATTATCACAAAGATTTGTTGCAAGGAGGATTAAATAAGGTGATAGAATGAATAAATTTTAGCCACAGACTTCAGATATCCAGAATATCTTTACGGTTTATTTGAAAAAGAAAATCCGTTTCTTACTCTGAAGAACAGCCAAGTCTGAATGATGTATAGATTATCCAAGCAGAGCAATGTGCCTATATTTCAGCTGCTTATGAAAGTGTTGGCAAAGGATTTGGTCAATTCACCTCAGTGCATCCTTGTAGGTGCTGCCAAAAGAGAGAGACTGCACTGAGAAGTATGTATTGTAATTTCTGTCAAAACTACTCAGGCTGAAGACAGCACAGTTTGAAAGTAACATGCTTGATGAGAAGGCAGTGAGATAACACTGTCATGAGTTTAATTTCGAAGCAGTAATAAATAGCCCCTACAAAACATTTTCTAACTTATTAATTTTGCCATTGAATGCATGTACAAGGAAACATACCATGGACTAAGAATTATTTGCTTTAACAACTGGCCAGCATAAAAGCCTGTTTTCATTCTTCCACTGGAAAGCGAGTAAGAAGGGGCATTTTTCCCCTCTTTTCAGGCTTAACACATTCAATTGTTATAGAGCTATGATAAGCCTGGTTGACAGTGTACGATAGAATACCCTTGAATTAGTGGGCTCCTCATTGTAACGGCTCATTCACATGTCTGTCTCCCCTACTACCTGCAAATTCTTTGAGGGCAGAGGCTCTGTTGAGTTTATACCTAATCACAGTGCCTAAAACAGCACTGGTCACAGAGGACGTACTCAGTGAATGCTTGGTCAGTCAACAAACCATGAAGTCCAGGTACTGAAGTGGACATTCCATGCTTATTTGTAGAGTGAGTGAAAAATTTAGGAGGGAAAATGATAATCAGGAGCATCAGCAGAGTAAGGAAATCATATGAGGAATAATTAAAGGAATAGGGGGAGGTGTGATTATTCTGCAGAAGATAATTCTCACGGCAGGAATTGGATAATTCAAGAGCTATCATGTGAAGAACAGCTAGACCAATAATAATAATTACTAACCCTTCTATAGTACGTATTAGTGCCATACAGTGTTTTAAGTACTTTGTTTTATACTTATGAATCCATTAGTCCTCACAACAGGTCTACGAGGTAAGTATAATTATCATTTCTATTGTACAGCTGAAAATACTGAAATACTGAGGCACAGGGAGCTTAAGTGACTTGCCAACCTTCACAAAGCTGGTATTAAAGTCACATTTAGTCTCAGGCTAAATGGCTACAGAATCCACACTTGAAATACTTTACTATATTGGTAAAAAATAGTTTTGTTTCTTTTTTAGAATTTATTAGAAGAGAATTCAAAAAAATACATGGAAAACCTTTCAAACAGTAATGTTCAAAATTTAGAAGACAAAAAATGTTTGAAATTTAGAAGATAAAGGATCCCTTCTTATGGAGGTGCAAGATTCAAGCTTGCTGTGTAGATAAGTCTCTCCTGACCCTAAAAATTTATGTTAACTGCTTTTAAAAAAGCAAGTTTAAATGATTTGGGGGAAGAAATTTTCTTCTGGTTTCAGCTTAGTCTAAATGAGAAATCAATGAATGTATTGTGGTATTTTCAGTTAGTTTTGCCTCAGTAATTTTACCTGAGATTATTTGTATTTTTTTTTTTTTTTTTTTTTTTTTTGCATTAAAACAACATCTGGCAAGAGAGTAGAAAAGGGGCCATGGTAGAAGTTAAAAGATATGGATTTTAGGTTGGCTTCTGCTATGCATTTACTGAGTGACTTTGGGTAAGCCATGTAACACTTTTTGAGACTTCATTTCCTCATTTGTGAAATGTAGAGAGTCATGTTTTCTTGTTATGGGGTATTTTGGAAGATGAAATTATATATCTGTGAAAAGCATGGTTAACTTTTTTGAACCACAGTTTGCCCATCTGTAAAATGGGGGGTTATAAAACTTATGTAATAGACTTATTGTTAAGATATGAGATAAACACTGCATAGTGATTAACATATAAGGTTTAAAGTTCAATAAATGGTGGAGATTGATATAATTTTAGTTGTAGCTGCTACTGCTACCAAACTAGAAACAGTAGCACTGAGTATTCTGAGTATTGGCCTCAGCTTACAAAGATTTTATCTATCTATCCATCCATCCATATATCTATCCATCCATCCATCCATCCATCCATCCATCCATCCACACATTAAGACACACAAATATTAGATATGTTTAGAAGGTTACATATAAAATGAAATTTTACACACACACACATATTCATATACACACAAACTGTATGGAGGAAAAAAAATCCCTACCAACATCTCTGTCACATGTCAAAAAAGGGGTAGTCTAGGGACGTAAATGTCAATTGAAAGGAAGCTAGAGAATAATCTAGGGACTGAATAACATAGTGAACCCAGAGGTGGATGATGATTGTGGTTAATAGTACAAACACAAGAATGTTCTTCTAGGAACTAGAACAAATTTACATCACATTACAAGGTGGTAAAAATATTGTGATGCATGGGAAAAATATAATTATGTAACTTATGGACTATAGTTAACAGCAATATTGTAATATTCTTGCATCAATGTCAAAGAAGGTACTATATCAATGCTAAGGGTAAATAATAGAAGACATGGGATTTTTTTTTCTTTTGGACTAAGGAAAACAAAAAAATTACTGAGGTGATGACTGCACAACTGTGATGAAAGTGAGAGCCACTGAGTGTACACTTTGGGTATATTGTACAAGGCATGGGACTGTATAACGCAGTGAACCATATGGTAGAAGATGGACTGTGGTTAACAGTATAAATATGAGAGTGTTCTCTCATGAAATATAACAAATGTACCATACTAGTACATAGTGTTAACAATAGGGGGTATGGAAAAAATATACCAACTGTACGCTATAGACCATAGTTAGTGGTAATAGTCTGATGATGTTCTTTCAAATCTGTAACAAATGTTCCATAACAATGTAAGGTGTTGGTGGAGGGGTGTTACATGGGAATTCTGCACTTTATGCATGATTGTTTTGTAAGTCACAAGTTCTCTAATAAAATATATATAAAATAAAAAATAAAAAACGACAAATATCAAAAACAAAACAAAAAAGATAAAAGATAATTCTAGAGAGTAAAAACAGCCAAATGAAAATGATTGAACCAAGAAACATTTTAGCCCTTTAGTGACTTGAAATTTTAGACTTCATATTTTCCTTTTTTTGAAGCTAAAATGAAAATAGGCAGGAGCCAATTTAGTTAATATTCTGTTCGTGGCTGCATGAGTACCCTCAAGGTAATTATTTAAACTCTGGGTTCATGTTGAGTAGTGATTGACCAACTTAGTAACATTGGTTTTATTAAGCCATATTTTAGTTCATAGGTGAGGATATTAAGATATAAACTTGGTTAACAGTTTCTTTCTTACTAGAATATGAGCTCTTTGATGGTAGGGGTTAGATTTTAGAGAGGAAAAGTATTTTGGTGGAAGGAGGGCAATTATTGTTTTATTTTGTTGAGCAAATCATTTTACCTCTGTGAGCTTTAGTTTCCTAATCATAATTCAGTTTTTCTAAGAAAAGGGCAGTCCTGAATACAGTATTGTCATCCCAGGAGTTGCATACCTGACCCCTGTGTTGGTTATTTGTGGTGTTCCTCAAATGTGTCTGGCTTGCCACCTTCCTGAGTCCAGGTAGGAACGGGACTTGCTTTGACAAATGAAATGTTAGTAAAAGGGTTGGGTATCACCTCCAGGTATAAATTTAAATCCAGTTTGTGATTCACAAATATGGAAACATCAAGATGGAGTTTTGGTCAGCCTCTGTTCTTAAATCACTATAATAAGAGCCAGATATAAACTTCTAATCTGGTAAATTGCTGAGATTTTGAATAGCCTGCCCTAGCTTATATAACAGCTTTGGAGTATTTCAGTTTAAACATTGAGCACCCACCTTATGTCAGGTGCTAGGGACACAAGGCAAATAAAACATACAAGTGGTAGACACAACATAAACACACATGATGAGGAGAAAGACCTGAGGTGATGAAGAGGAAGGACTAGCTAACTCTAGGGAATTTAATGAGGCTTTACAGAAGAGGTAACATATGAGCTTGGCTTTGAACAATGAGTTCTCAGGTAAAACGGTAAGGAGTGAAGAGCAATTTGAGCATCAATAAACCTGATTGGTGATCCTGAAGTAGATGCAAGGTGACATTCTTCTCCAATGACTAAATGTATGTTGTTCAATTTATACTGGGTCTGGGTAGAGGAAAAAAAAATAAACTTTAAATTAAGTAATGAGCCATAGAGGTTCTATCTGATGCCTATGAATATTTTCATGATATAACCTTCCCTTTCTCCAGAGGATAGATAAATTGAAAGATTAAAATGCATTAAGCTCATTGAGGTTAAATGGATGTTATAAGCTTTTGAACACACTAGTTATAACAAGTCCTCAAATATTTGAAATAAATTTTGGGTTTTCCTACTCTCTGTGTGACCAGACTCTATTTTGAGATAATAGTGTTTTTACTTCTTCTTCCTGTACTTTTCCTTTTTCTTTTTCCCTATTAAAGCAGGTGCTTCATTGCCCTGGGATTGAAATCAGAAGCAACCTGCAAAGACTTCTCTGCCTTTGCTTCCAAAAGCTTAAGCCTTAAATAGAAGTTAAAGGGTTTGTGGAGGAAGTTAAGGAAGAAGCGCCTTCCTGCAAGGCAGAGTCTTGGTGAAGAAGGACGGGGAAAGGGTGAGGCTTCTCAAATGAAACAAAACAAAACAAAATTCCCCTGAACTGGAATAAGAGAGGAGAATGATTTTGAAACATGTCTAAGCAGATGAGGACTTAAGCAGTTTCCTAAATATTCCCCTGTTCTGCTGTATAGTTAGGATTTGTTCAGTTGCAAGTAATAAAAATCCAATTCTGTAATAAAAATGCAAAGGGAGGGCTTCAGAGATGGTTTGATTCATGGTCTCAGGATGTCACCAAGACCATTTCTCTCCCATTGGCTTACTCTGCCATCTGCGATGCTAACTTTATTATAAAGCTGGAAACTCTTTTGATCATAAAATGGCTCCAAGATACTATCAGAGCTAAAGTCTTCCTCAATTCCTATCTATAGAAGAGGGCAGGCTTCTGTCTCAGAATGATAATAGTCATGCAATTCACTCTGGTTTTACTGGATTAGTCTGCATATCCATCACTGATGGAGGCCAGTGGCTTAAATCAATGAGTTCAGAATGACATTAGCTTCCATTACAGCTTATGGGTTGTGTGGTAGAAGATAGATAATAGAAGCAAAATCTGGGGATAATTAGGAAAGTGTAAGAGGTGGGGAGAATGAAATTGGTAGATAAATGTCCACTATTCTGGGAAGACTTAACAAAAACAGATAGAATGGAAATGAAAACTTAAGAGTGGGGCAATGGATATTGAAGCTGTTACTTGTGGAAACAGATGACTAAAAATTCTGTGGGTTTTCTTGTTATTGTGAAAGCTCTATAGCTGTGGGGTAATTTTGGAGATGGTAAGTGGTTGGGAAGAAAAGCCCTAAGAATGACTGAGGTTACATTTTCAGCTAGCCTGACAGTTAACCTACAGAAAGATATAGTTATGCCATTTAGGGTTTATTCAGTTGCAAGTAACAATACCCCCCAGCTTTTCACCATTTTTTCAAGACCTGGGATCCAGTGACCCAGGTGTGACTGCTAAACTCCTTTCTGTACTGCTTTTTCTGGGCCCTTATTTTCCACTGGATCTCAGGATCCAGTACCTGCATCATAACCCTGAACTGTCCATGTACCTCTGGGTCAAATATCTCCAACCAAACTCCTTAACCATCTACACCATGTTGACACAGGACGTGAGACTAGATCTACTCAGGTTAGAAAACTCTAATGGGGTATTATAAAGTCTTGTCATTTCTGCCCAAAGCTTTCCATTGAGAGTTTGTCTATAAAGTGTTAGCTTTAGAAGTACCATTGTCCTAGCATTAGATGTGCTGGTAATAATCAGGGATCATGTCACAGAAATACGAGCATAAGATTATAACAATGTCCTTTTCACAGAAGAAAATATGTTGGCCAGTATAGATGTGAGGGCACTGAAGCTCGGACTGATGAACTGGAAGAGTACACTTGTTAATACTCCAGTGACAATGGATTTGTGAGGTGAGAGAAGAGATATAACTCAGCCAGAGCATACAGAGAAAAATGGAGAAAGTTGGAGTCAGCAGCTGAATTTCAGCTAAATGCATTTTGTGCTAATTCATCTAAATCAATACTTTGAGGTATGTTTACCAGAAAATCCTCAATCCTGAGACTTTGATGCTTACATCCAAAGAAGTTAGAATAATGACCCCTCAAATGCCTGCAAACTATATTTCTAACAGTCAATTTATTCTGACATCTGAGTTCAGTGGTTAACATTGCAAAGCACTTCCCACATGTATGAAAGTCTATTGGTTCCCAAGTCAGAAAAGTTTCTAGACAGTAGAGATCTAAAATAATGGGCCTGTCACTAGCCATTTTTTTCCTGCCTTTTTTTAAATTTTTTATATTGCTCTCTTATCCCTGGGAATTTGAGCACAATAATGGGTTACTTTAAAAGAGACTGTATGTGTCAGCTTGCAGTGCTAAGGTTTATTATGACCTGTCAACATTCTTCCACTGGAGAATTTTGCTTTATGACCTTACCTCAGTGGTGAGATGCATGGCTAGAATTTAGAAAAGGAGAAGAAGCTAAAAAGGCAATATTTATTTTGAGAATAGGCTCTGGCAGGAAAGAACTAGGACATGACCTACCCAACAACTTCAACCCAGTGATCGCTAAAACACAACTCCAAGATATGTATAAGGCCACTTTTTGGCAAGTTACAGTTGCCTGATTTGAACTGGTCTTCCAATAAAAAGAAGTGAAGGAAAGGAAAGACTCATGTAACCACAGGAAAGGAGGTGGTGTCTGGTTGGGTCTTTAGGGCAGTCCTAACATAGGAAGTGAATGTTGCCAGTTCTTGCTCTCCTTCTTTCCCTCTCTCTTGTCTCTTGCCTCCGGCTTTCTCTGCAGTAAGCACCATTCTTTCAGATAAGATAACTTCACTTGACAGAAAACTCCACATGGCAGCCACTCTCTGCCTCCTATATCAGCTTTACCACACAGTGGAATACCTCCACTCTTGGGCCCCACGCTCCTGTGTGAGAAAAATCCTGGGGAGTACTGTGATTGGCTGAGTTTGGCTCAGGTGCCATCCTAACTCTGTATCAAACCTCGACAGTTTTTAAAAATAAAGTTTTACTATGCCCCGACCCCAGAGGTTCAGATTCATTTGGTCTAGGACAGGCCTAGGTATCAGTACTGCATTTCAGAAGCTCACTGGGTAATCCCAAGAAGCAACTCTAGACCAAGCAGCTGTGTAAAGATAGGGACCATGATTGGCAGTCTTCCCCAAGACATTATGATTGGAATGGGGAGAGGAGCAGTCCAACCAAAGAAGGAGAATATTTTCAAAGAGAAGAGCTGGCTTTAATGGACAAACAAAACAAGAGCCGTTTACTATATCTTATATAGAGAGTGGAAGGGGGCTTGTTAAAAGTTTCAAGAAAGTATCAGAGGCTCTGAAGTAAATATATTTTCAAGCTATTGAAAATACATGCAAACACAACATAACACAACACAATGAAACAAAACACCATTACTGCTCTACTATCCTGAAACTAAATTCTTGTGAGCTAACGAAGGAAGATAGAGCTGCAAACAGCACTATATTATTCTAGTAGAAGCTATGGCTATAAATTCAAGAGCAGACTCCATTTATAAACTTGATATATTTAAAAAGTACACTGATAATTGGGCATGCATACATTTTGGGGATAATTTAGGTAGCTTATCATTTACCACAAGTTAGTTACACACACCCACAATCACAAGCAGACCATATATTTGCTATTTGCCCTAATCCTGGAATCATAGCCTAATTTATATCAACAGTGACATCTTCAAAAAGAAATGAGGCCTAGATAAATGTATGTGTTTGTGTGTGTGTATATACAAACTTTATAATAGGCTAACATCATCTAGGATGTTTCAAGACTGTAGGCACTTGATAGATATTTCTATTTCTCACAAAGCTATAAGGTAGATATTAGCATCTTATTTATTATAGAGAAAGCTAAGGCTTTAATAGGTTAAGTAATTTGCTCAAGGTCACACTGTAAGTGGCCAATCCTGTATTCAAAACAAGAACTGAGCTCTGCTTACATAAATCTACTTTGTTCCATAAATCTTTTGATACCTTCAGACAAAACCAATTAAATCTCTGACCAAAAGTCACACATATTATGTAAATGTATTTGTTTATGTCTAAACACACACTCATGTTTGGGTGGTACATATGTACTTAAATATATATGTGTGTGCATATATTTCAAACATAACTAAACACCAATAATTGGACATATTCATAAATTTTGGAGTTCTTTTAATTAGATTGTCTATTACAAATTATTTGGCTAAACTAGAATAAGATTTTGCTATTATTGACTAAATAAAACCTGGAATACTACTGAGTATCTACTTGGACTTTGGACTTTGATTCCTGTTACTATTAATTACAAATAGTTAAAGAAACCCAGAAAAAATCAGGAATTTAGAATCCTAAGGCCTCTACATTATTTGAAGCAATAGTTATTTAACCATATTTGACTTTCACAAATATCAATAACATGAGATAAAATAATTTGGCCAAGTTGAATCCATTGGCTTTTCAATTAATTGGATATCTGAATGAAGCTGACTTCATCAGTAGACAGTTTTAATGGAAGCACATTTTACCTGGAAGTTCACAAAAACTGCTTTCCAAATTTCCATGTTACCCACCTTATACCCCAAATCTGCTACTTGCTTTATCTATAGGAATTTGTAGAATGCAAAAAATCAGTCACTTCTGTCTGCTTTATTTTACCCATGCCAAAACTCATGACTTATATTTGAGGAGATGGCTCAGATCTTTGACTTTTTTTTTTTTATTTCAGAAAAATATCCCTGACTTGTTAGACATAACATTCAAATAGTACCACATGACCATACGTTCTGCAGCTGTCAGGAAAGCACTCCAAATGTTCTCTCTCATATGGTGGAGGAAGAGCGGGAGGAGGCAGAGAGCACTTCAACATCTCTGCTAAAATGTAGTCATGCATGCTGGTCAGGCTTATGAAGGCAAGATGAATCTATTATCCATACTCGGTCAACTAGCGTCTCTTGATACTCTTGTTGGAGTGTGTAACCAGTTAACTTCATACATGGATAAAGAATAAATCACCCAGAGCCATACACTTTGATCAGCTACCTTTGCTAATGTCATAAGAGCTTAGGGTGGCAGAAAGACTCAAGTCATAACAGGTGTTCATGGCTAAAGGCTTAGATCATATTGTGTTAATGAAAGGAGTTTGTTGGGCTATAGCCTAGGCATCCTTGACGTTTCCCCTCTCTCTGGCATTCCCTCATCCTATAAAACACCAGGATCTGTTCTATCACTTAAAATATTTAGAATCACTCTCTCCTCCATCAGCATTGATGGATTTGTATTTTGAATCATCCCCTCCTCTATCAGGATTGGCAGAATGTAGCCATTTATTATATGTCTTAAATGGCATACCTGCATTGTATGCTACATCTTATGAAATGTTTACCCAATAATATCCCAAAGTGATCTTTTTAAAATACAAATAGGATTGTCACTTCCCTGCTTACAATTTTTCAAAAAATTTGAAGCTCTCCATTGCTTTCAGGATACAATTAAATTACTCAGTATGTTATCCAAGAAATCCATGTCCCCAGTCCTGTCCATCTTGTCAGGCCTGTCTCAACTTGAAGTCCAGTCAATCTGAACTATTTGCAGTTCCTTAAGCATGTTACTTTTTCTTGAGTCATTAGACATTTTCACATGCTACTTATTCCTTGACTGAGAGATCATCTTCTTCTGCTCCTTTTTCTATGACTAGCTTCCTCTCATCTTCCATAAACTAGCTCAGGTTTAATTCCTCAGGGAAATATTCCATACAACTATGTTGTTTTTATGGTTTCTGCCTATTTACTTGTCTGTGTCCCTTACTAGGATGTAACATTCAATGAAACAGGACTGTGCTCAGTGCAGATGTTCAGTAAGTTCTTGACTATTAAGCGTACAGAAGTCATTTAAGGGGTCAATGTATTGGGTAATGCTGCTGTAGAGTGAGTCATCAGCGTGTCCTCAAATTAATCAATGCCTTTCCTTTTTTATTTTTCATTATTTATTATCCTTTTTATTTGAATGTCTTCATTACAATATAAAGAACAATATGATAAAATCCCTGCCCTCAAGGAATTTATAGACCAGATTTTATGCATCATTTAATGTGATAAGTCCTCTATTTGTGTTAATTTAAGAAGGGACATCTTCCCAAGGAGGGAGGTAAAGAAAAGCTTCTTGGAGAACATGAAACCTGAGCTTAATTTTGAGGGTAGTCTAGCTCACTGGTGAAGAGCTAGGTTCCAGCATCTTCTGGACATGGGGCTGAATCCTAGCTTCATCCTCCACTACACTGTGATTTGTGAAAAGTGCTTCATCTCCAAGCCTCAACCTCCTAATATGTAAACTGTAGTTAGCAATAGCTATCACACAGGACTGTTACAAAGTTTGATTAGTTCATCACTAAATTACATTTTATAGGGATTAAATGTAGAATAAGTATAAACTGTAAACTCCTATACAGCAAGGACCATAGCTTTTTCATCATTGGATATCTAATACTTAGCAAAATAACTGAAGAAAAGCTGATATGAAAGAAGTTCTTGATAGATGAATATAAATTGTTTGTTGAAACTGGAAGCTATATTTTTAAAAAATTTTGTGTTTTTTTAGAAGCTTTATTTTTTACTATAATAAATTTTATTTTTAAAGAAGTTTTGGATTACAGAAAAGTTTCAGTGAAAGTATAGGGGATTCTCATTAACCCTATCCCAACCCCATCCCTAAATTTCCCCTATTAATAACATCTTACATCAGTCTGGTACATTTGTTACAACTGATTATCAATAAATCTTACATCAGTCTGGTATATTTATTACAATTGATCAACACATATTGAAGCATTGCTACTAACCAGGGTCTGTAGTTTACATTATGGTTTACACTTTGCACTGTACAATTTTATAGGTTTTGACAAAATGTATAATGGCCTGTATCCATCATTACAGTATCATGCAGGATAATTCCAAACTCCTAAAAATGCCCTATGTTCCACTTATTCTTTTTCCACCTCTGGTAACCACTATCTTTATAACAATGTTACAAGTTCTTCCATTATTACAATAGTAATAAGTCTACTTTGGTCCATGGTTGTATTCCCCCTTGTTAGTTCATTTGTCAATATTGATGATTTTGGGATGGTGATGCCAACCTTGCCTCAGATTGAGAGAGGGCTTAGTTCTTATGGGGCAGATGAAAGGAACTGTTTTGCTTGCAGTTGCAGATATTCTTTGCTTTTTGGGATGATGTTTGACCATCATCATCATTTTGTTAGTTTTCCTGGGTGAGTCCAATGATCTAGAGAGTAGGTATTGACCTCAACTCTTCAGAGATTCAGGGCTCAACTGGCATATGAATAGACCAAAGATTTAAGTCTCTGGGATCTATATTTAATGGGTACAGTGCTAATTATAGGCTCAAATAAAAAGGGTAGAAGAATCATGTAGGGAAATTATAAATCAGTCTAACTCTTACATTGGGAAAATAGGTTATCATATTTCTAAGGTAAGGCTCACCAATGGAGTGTCAATTTCCTGGGGTTGTCTGCCCTGCCTATAGTGTCTTGATGTCTCTTGAGCCATTGGGAGCACCCCTGCTTGAGGCTTTGTTTACTGTGGCACTTAGTGAAATCCACCTGAAACGTGCATAAACATAACTTCTGAAGTGACCTCCTGACTCCCTTTGAAATTTATTATCCGTAAAAACTCTTTTGTATTCAATGTTTTCAATGTTATCCCCCTTTTGGTCAAGGTCTTTTTCCAAATGCATCATTGGTTGGCACTTGGTATTAATCCCTTGTTCCAGGGAGGCTCATCCTAGGGAGTCATACCTCACATTGGGGGGAAGGTAGTGAGTTTATTTGCTGAGTTTGGCTTAGAGAAAGGCCACATTTGGGTAGCAAAGAGGTTTTCATGGGGATTTTCAGGAGGTAACTCTTAGGCAATTGTTATTATTGAGCTAAGTTTCAATTTTACAAGAATAATGTTCATAAGTACAAGCATTAATATCAAGGACTTGTTGCATTGATCTGTTTTCTTTTATTAGGCACTACCTATGTACTCTGGAGATTCTTGACACTCTATTTGAAAACACAGTGGGCTCCCCAGTGTGGGAGTTTAATATTTTGTTGGTTACTGTGTGGGTCTCCACCTCCTGAGAAAACACCCAATGACCACATGAACACATTCATATTTCATAGAGGCATGCCCCAGGTGCACCCTTCCCCACACATCCCCTCTGCACCAGTGACCCTCCCCTGAAATAGCTGCCAAAAGAATATACCCACAATTGTATTCTCAGCCACAGTCCTCAACCTCTCCAGAGTTCATCTGTTCCTTCCTCCAGCCCTCTCCCCAGCTCCATGGATATCACAATGTACCACCACAGTTCCGCTTACACTCACACTCCAGCATCGTCGGCCCCAATCATATCACTGCACCACCATCACCCCCACCCATCCACTGCCAAACCACCCCCATGCATCTTTTCATAGATTCTGCCCAGATTTAGCACTGGCTCGCCACTCTCTACTTCTTTCTATCTCCTGGTAGCCTATCTTTCAGATTCTACCTCTGTGAATCTGCTCAATATCCTTAGATCTTATCAGTGAGATCATGTAACATTTGTCCTTTAGTGACTGGCTTACTTCACTCAACATAAGGTCTTTGAGATTCATTCCATGTTGTCACATGTATCAATACTTTATTACTTCTTACAGCTGAGTAATATTCCATCACACACACACACATATATATATACACGCACACACACACCATATTTTGTTAATCCATTTATCCATTGATGGACACTTGGGTTGCTTCCAACTTTTGGCAATTATGAATAATGCCATGATAAACATTGGTATGCATATATCTGTTTGCATCCTTTCTCTTAATTCTTCTGGGTATATTCCTAGTATTGGGATTGTGGATCATATGGCAATTCTATACTTGGTTTCCTGAGTAACCACCAAACTGTCCTCCACAAAGGCTGCACCATTCTACAATCCCACCAGCAGTGGATGAGTGTTTCTATGCTTCCACATCCTCTCCAAAACTTGTAGAATTTTCTGTTTTTTTTTTTTTTTTAATAGTAGGTATAAGATGATATCTCATTTTTATTTTTTATTTGCATTTCCCTAATAGTTAATGATATTGAGTTCCTTTTCATGTGCTTTTCAGCCATTTGTATTTCCCCTTTGGAAAAGTTTCTATTCAAATCCTTTACCCATTTTTTAAATGGGTTGTTTTTTTATTTTCTAGATGTAAGATTTCTTAATATATGTTGGCTATGAGACCGTTATTGGATAAGTGGTTCCCAAATATTTTCTTCCTCTGACTAGACTGCCTTTTCACTTTCTTGACAAACTCCTTTGGAGCACAAATGTTTTTAATTTTGAGGAGGTCCCATTTATCTATTTTTTTTCAGTGTTCGTGCTTTGGGGGTAAAGTTTATAAAACCATTTCTTACTACAAGATCTCATAGATGCTTCCCCACATTATCTCCTAGGAACTTTATAGTCTTGGTTCTTATATGTAGGTCTTTAATCTTGTATAGGGCATGAGATAGTATTCTCTTTCATTCTTTTGGATATGGATATCCAGTTCTCCTAGCCCCATTTATTGAAGAGACTATTCTGTCCCAGTTGAGTGGGCTTGGTGGCCTTGTTGAATATCAGTTGGCCGTATATGTGTGGATCTATATCTGAACTCTCAATTTGGTTCTATCCTTGTGCCTACCATGCAGTTATGACCACTATAGCTTTGCAGTATGCTTTAAAGTCAGGTAGACTTTAAAGTCCTCCAATTTCATTTTTCTTTTTCAAGATGTTTTTGGCTTTTCCAGTTCAGTTAAAAATTCTATTGGAACTTTTATTGGTATTATGTTGATTCTGTAAATTTATTTGGGTAGGATAGACATCTTTGTGATATTTAGTGGAAGCTCTATTTTTAATAAGCTTACTCAGTGATTCTGATAAATACCACTTGTGAGAACTACCATGTTTACCCAAGGGAGTTGTTAAGAATAACAACTATTGAAATATTCTAAACTTTATATTAACTTATTTAATCACCATAAGGGTGTTGAGGTAAGTATAAAATACCTTAGCCTCATTTTCAGATGAGGCAGAGAGAGGTTAAATATCCTGCTCATGGTCCCTCAACCATCAAGTGATAGAGCCAGGATTCAAATCCAGGCCAGGTGTCTCTATTTTACTGTTTCCAATGGTAAAGCTCAGACATAAGTCATCCAATATGCCAAATATTTACTTTGTGTATTAGATTCCAGACGCTCTGATAGGAAAATTGGATATAGAACTGGCTCAATATTTATATATAGAATACATATAGTAGGGTAGATGTTAACAAAGTAAATAACTCCAGTTTTTGGTGGCTCTATAACTCCAGCCTCACTTCTGTTTTCACATGGCTTTCTCCTCTTCTCCCTGTGTTTTCTCTTCAGCCTCTTATAAGGACACTAGTCATTAGATTTGGGGGCCACCCAGTTAATCCAGAACAATCTAATCTTGAGATCCTTAACTTAATTACATCAGCAAAAATGCTTTTTCCACATGAAGCCTCATTCATAGGTACCAGGGATAGAAATTTGATATATATTTTGGGGGTTACCATTTGACCCACTACACTGTGTAAAGGGGAAAAGTATAATGGGAATGCTGATACTAATTCAAATCAGGTGGACAGGGATGATTTTTCTAAGAAGATGACACTGGAGTAGATATAGTTTAGTAAAGAGCAAGTTATGGTAAGGATCTGGGGGAACATTTTCTTCAGGCAGCTTGAATAACATATGCAAAGGGAAAAGCCTGACTTTTTGAGGAAGAGCAAGAGTGAAATTTGCAAGGAATGATGGTGAGGACATAATGTTGGAGAGATAAGCAAGGTCAAATTTTATAAAGACATGTAGGTTATGAAAACAAGTATGGATTTTTATGAAGTGTAATTACTACCTTTGGAGGTTTTAAGAATAAAAGTGGCATGATCTGGTTTTATGTTTTAAAAAAGATTACTCTGGCTACTCTGAGGAGAACAGACTATAATGGGGGCAAAAATATAAGATATTACTAGTGATCATGGTATGATATTGATATTGTTTTGGCCTAAGATTCAGTAAGGAGGTGGTAAGAAATGTTTGGTTTTTTAAATATGTTTTTATAGTAGCATCTATAGGACTTACTCATGCATGACAAGGGAAAAAGAGGAATCAAGCAAAATTGGTAGATTTTTTGGCCTGATAATAAGGAAAGGATAGAATAAAATAGCTAAGATAAGGAATATAAGGGAAGAAGCAGCTTTGACCCAGAGGAGAGGGAGTGCAGGGAAATCACAGATTCTGTTATGAACATAGTATTTAGGATGTCTACTTGATATTAAAGCAGAGATGTCAACTGGACAGTTGGCCTTACACATTTGGAGCTCAGGAGAAATGGCTTCATATTTGGGAACCATCATTTCATAGTTGGTATGTAAAGCCACGGGCCTGGATGAGATCATGTAGGTTTTGAGCAGAGATTGGGAAGAGGTCTGCACACTGGGTTTCTGGAGTGTTCCAACAATTAAAGGAGGAGCCAGCAAGGAAACTTAGAAAGGACAGACAATGAGGTGGCAAAAGAACAGGCGTGTGTTTTGTTCTGGAAGCCAAGAAATTAAAATCTTTGAAGAAGGAAGGAGTGGCAACTGCATCAAATACAGAGAACTGATGTTGGATTTAGCAAGATGGAACTTGTCCATGATTTTGGTAGGATTATTTTAGGGCTATCATGGATATGAAAACATGAAATAGGTTAAAATTTAAAATTATGGTAATAAAGTGAATTCATTGAAAATAGGCAATTTGTATAGATTTTCCATAAAGCTGAGTAGAGAAATGAGGCAATACTAGAAGAGGAACATTGGGTTGAGGGAGAGCTTTTTTTTTTAAAAGATGAATGAGCGATATTACATCATATCTATATTAAAGTTATCCAGGAAAAAGAAATAGAAACTTATGTTGCAGGAAAGAAAGGAGCTAACTGCAGAAGCAAGTCCTTAAATAGACAAGAGGGTACAGGGAAAATTCATTCATTGTAACACTGTAATGGGAAACTAGTTGCCTTATGGTAGGAAAGCGAGGTAGTTTTCATTTGATTACTTGGATTTTGTCAAGGACATTCGAAATGAGGCCAGCAGCTGAGAATGAGGCTAAGGGAGGGGTGTTTGAGATTTGAGGAGGGAAAATAAGATATGAAATTGTAATCCCAGAGAACAAGAGTGATTTTTCTTTAAAAAAAAAAAAGTATAAGAATTGACAGCAGGTTTTTAGGGCAATTGAAATTGATGGTCATAAATTTAAAGTGAGAAGAGTGACCATTTCTCTAGCCATGTTCAGCTGCACAGGTGCTAGCATAAGAGTGAGTAGGAAGGTGTTGATTTAAGCAGGGCTGGGGTTTTGCAGGCTGAGCACAAAAAGGAAGAGAGAAGGAAAATATTTAAGAGTATATACAGGGAGAATTAGAGTGATGGACCAGGGAATATATACTAGCTAAGGAGAGAAGTGAGGACATAAGACTATAAAAGGCTTGGAGAGCGGGGGGAGAGGAGAGTGGTGAAATCTATGAATAGAGGTCTCAATGTGGTTGAAAAAATTTTGGAGTGGGGGTACTAGAATGAAAAAAGGAAAAAGAGTAGGTGGTGTTGGGAGAATATGAATCTTGACATAGAAGTTTTGGAAGGGGTGCTATTAATGGCAATGACAATGTTCAGAATATGACCAGGAACTTTAGGACAGAAAGTGAGGGAGATGAGATACCTTCCTCCAAACCAAGAAATAAGTAAGCATCAGGACCAAGACTAGAACCCTCAATTGTTCTACTCCTACTGAATGCTCTGCCTCACACATATTTTTGACCGTAGGAATCCAAGGTAATTAAATTGTATTATATAAGATGTTTATGTGGGGGGATGGGGAGTTATGGGGGGAGGGGAGCTGGATTTGCTTCATGGGCCTGAGACCTGTGCAGTCCCACACAGCCCTGCACTTAGAAGCACCCCATACTCGATTTCATGCTCTTCAGCCACCGACTTGAAAGCCAATAATTTTTAAACAAGGGCCTTACATTTTCATTTTATAGTGTACCCCATAAATTATATAATCAGTCTTGAATATGAGGTTTGTGATTTAAGAGGAGAAATATATCCTTTTTCTTTTGGGCTAATTTTCCATAAGCCTTACTTTTTTTTCCATTTAGTAGGACATTAAAATTTTATCTGAGTTCATAATGGAAGTCTTAAATAACCCATCTGCCTAACAGTTAACTTTCAATGTAAATTTCCTTTTAAAACCACTCACACTCAATAAAAATTAGGCTAAAAGCAAGAAATTCCCTGACTCAGAAGAGCTAATCATCAGTAAACTGAGAAAGAAATACAAATTTCAGTGCAAGTCTAGAGTCTTAATTCATGCTTGAATGATGGCTTAGAAAAATACGTTTTTATTTCTTATTGTAAAAGGACTATGTTGATTATAGAAATCTTAGGTAATATATATCAAGAAAAAGAAGAAACTAAAAGTTACCTTAAAAAACCTTAACTAAATTAACCACTTTAACATTTCGGTATATATCCTTCCAGACTTTTGGCCCGTGTATATGTGTATTATGTTTGTGGAAGTTCATTTGCATATTGGATTATATTTTAAAAACTATTTTATAATCTAGATAGAACATCAATCCTTGCAGTTAAATAGCTTTGTAAAATACTATTTTAGTATATTTTTAATGATTTTTTAAAAGAAGCTTTAGATTACACAAATATTACATAAAAAATATAGGGGATTCTCATATACCCCACCCTCTTCCCCTCCCACACTTTTCCCCATTAACAATATCTTTCATTAGTGAGGTATATTTGTTACAATTGATGAAAACATAGTGAAGCATTACTACTAACCATGGCCTATACTTTATATTATGGTTTACACTTTGTACCGAATAATTTTATAGGTTTTGACAAAATATATAATGGTCTGTATCCATCATTGTAATGTCATGCAGGACAATTCCAATGTCCCCAAAATGTCCCATGTTACACTTATTCTTCCCTCTCCCTCCCCTCAGAATCTCTGATGGCCACTGCCTTTATATCAATGATGCAAGTTCTTCCATTGCCGGAATAATAAGTCTACTTTGGTCCATAGTTGCACTCCCCCCTTATGTTTGTTCATTCCTCAATATTGAGGATTTTAGCATGGTCATGTCCACTGTTTCTGACTCAGAGGGGGCTTAGATCCCATGAGGCAGATGGACAGAACTATCTTGCTTGCAGTTGTGGACATTCTCTGTTTTTTGGGATGAGCGTTGTCCATCATCATCCTTTTGTTAGTTGCCTTGGGCAAGTCCAATGAACTGGAGAGTAAGTATTGCAACTTTGCTGAGATTCAGGGCTCAACCAACATATGAACAGACTGAAGATTTAAGTCTCTGGGACTTATATTTAACAAGTATAGTGGTAACTGTAGGTTCAAATAAAAGTGGCAGAGGAGCCACGTGTAGAGAAATCATAAAGGAGTCTAACTCTGTTACTTGGGCATCATATATTCCAAATGAAGGCCCATTGACAGGGTGCTAAATTCCTGAGATCGTCTGCCCTGCCTATAATGCCTAGATGTCTCTACAGCTCTCAGGAGCCCTGCTGTTTGAGGCACTGTTTACTGTGGCAGTCAATGAGATCCTGCATAAGCATAACCTCTGGAATGATCTCCTAACTCACTTTGAAAACTCTTAACAATAAAAACTCAGTTGTATTTAATATTCCCCCTTTAGTTAAGGTCTTTTTCCAAATGCATTGCTAGTTGGTGCTCGGTAATAATCCCTTGGTGCCAGGGAGGCTAATCCCTGGGAGTCATGTCCCATGCTGGGGGCGGGGGGGGAGGGGGCAAGGGGAGGTAGCGCATTTATATGCTGAGGTTTGGCTTAGAGAGAGGCCACATTTGAGCAACAAGGAGGCTTTCAGGTGGTAACTTTTAGGCAATGTATAATACTAGGCTAAGTTTCAATTTCACTAGAACAAGGTTCACAAGTACAGCAATCTATATCATATGTGGATATATAATAATGTATTATTAAACATTTGTCTTTTTCCCATCTTCATTATTATAAAGTATCAATATGTACTTCCTTGTACATATAACTTTGTGTGTTATAAGCAGAATTTCTGGGTCAAAAACAATGCATATTTTAAAGGCTTTTGATACATATTTCCAAATTGCTCTTTTGGGTTTTAATAGTTTCTATGTCTAGTCATTGGCATTGAATATTAGCATTCCTTTAAAATATTCATCAGTTGGATAGACAAAAACAGTTTACTCCCACTGTTTTTCTTTGTTTATTAATGAGGTTGAACAGGTATTCAGATATTTATTGGCCTTTTCTTTTTTGATGAATGTCCTGCAAATGCCTTTTGGACATTTTTTTTCTAGAAGGTCTTTGGCCTTTCTCTTATTGTTTTGTAAAATGTCTATATATATTAGAGCTGTGTTGCATATACTTTCCCTAATTTGTCAAATGTCTTTGCCAAGGCTCTACCAGCATATTTGCAGAGCTCTGCAGGGTCTGTGTTTTGCTCTATATGGGTACTTTTTCAATTCTGCACTTATTTATTTATTTATATTCCCATACAAGGAATGTAGAGTAAGAATAGTTACAATAGTATTAATATCACATTAATGAGAATATTTTATAAAATATCTTAAAAACATATGGCAAAGGGAGAGGATGTAGCTCAAGTGGTTGAGTGCCTGCTCCCCATGTACAAGGTCCCAGGTTTGATCCCCATACCATAAAAAAAATAGTAAATAAATAATAAATAAATAAATATATATATATATATGGCAAAATACTAATGTAAACATTATTAAAAAGTACCGTACAAGTTGACTGAATATTTCTTTCTTTCTGATTCATTGCTCCAAATCCTGACAATATAATCTACATACTGAACACTCAGGTTATTTGGTCTGCTTGTCTCTGTGCCCTCTACTATTTCATTAATATTCTCATTGTAAGTTGTCTGGAAGCCTTCAAGATTATAATATACAATTGCATAATTTCACAAGACATTCCATTAGGATGCAGAATGTGAAATGCAAGATTGGGGCTTTGGGTTTTGGATTTTTCTTACCCTCTCCAATGTAATTTCTTCAAATTCATATTCGATTTCTGTTCCATTGACCTGTAAATCGGGAGAAAAAAAAGAGAACCATCAAATACAAATAGAGGGGAGATAGATGCATTTTCAAAAATGCTTGGGGGTTAAGTTCTCATTCTGTCAATGAAAAAGCCACACTTTCTTGATGTTTGTGATGATGTGTTTTTATCAAAGTGAAATATAATTCAAACATTCTAAAATGTTTATAAAAGTGATACTTTACAATAATAATGAGGGATCATTGCATTCTTTAGAACTTTGTGATTATTTGGAGGTGGGAGGTAAATAAAAAATATGCTTTGTGAATTTACAAAGAACAAGTCATCAATGGACAACTTTACAGTTAAAAGGGAAACAACCTTCTAATATATTTTTTAAAATACTTTAAGTGAATACTAAAATATGACCATGTTTTTTTGCAATAAAATAGTATTAAGAGTGACCATGTCAGATAAGGAAAGCCTTTTCTTTATTGGAGCAAGCTCAGGCAATACATTATCCTCTTGTTATATTTATTGGGAAGACCCGAACCACAAAACAATGGTCATGTACTTCAGTGGCAATAAGAAAAGAGCAATGTCTGTAGGATGTATTTGAAATTCCTAGTGAGAAACCATTTTAACCATCCAACCAACTCTTGAATCAATTTGAACTTGGAGAGAAATACATTTTATATGAAAGCAGGCTACTTAAAACATATGCCCTAGATGTGCATAGAGAATGTATGAACAGTTGCTTTAAAATAATATAACAAATATTCAATTTCTATTTTTACCTACCACAGAGTTTTTCTCTGATACTCAAAATCTTTGAGCAAGAAAATTCTCAAATTGGCTGTTTCTTTTTCCTGATATGGGTTTCAGCAACAACATTAAACTTAGGAATAAGCAAGTATCATTTTTAACTTTTTACAAAACCATAATTTTTGTAGGATTTTTAACTTCAGTTTACTTTTCTCTCTTAAGAAAAATTTAAACATAGTGCTGGTAGATTGAGAACTCTGTAAGTCAAGTATAAGATAGCCCTGTTGCCTAACATTGAGCATGCAAGAAAGAGTTGATAAAAAATGAAAAGTGTGGGTGGGTGGGGGGATGAATGAATGAATTACTGAACTAAGCAATTAATATATTTATCTGATTTATAAACATAGATATTTATGGATTCTCTTCCATAAAGAATGGATATAGTATTATCATTTTAACTATAATCAGCAAAAATAATGTTTAATCGCACAAAAAATGCGATTAAAAGCATGAAAGCTCTGTTAGCTCCCAAAAACGACAATGACAAGTGATCTTACTTATGTGTATCCACAGAGCATCTTTTTGATTTTCTAATTACATGAGATAATTGGCGAATTACACTTTATTGTGTTACTACATTATCAAACAGCCCTAAACTAAATTTGATTTTCTGGTCCTCAGCATCTTAATGACTCACAGAAGAGGACTTGATGATGTTAGAAAGCTTTTTCAGATTCATGGAAGCTTTTGTTCTTTGCATGCAAAAGTAAACTACAAAACTTAAACTCCCTGTATATGTGTGTTTCTATATTAATGCCTTTTTTTTTTTTTAACTTTCTTTAGTTGATAGAGGGAGAACAGAAGGGAAGGCTGAATTAATGTGATATGTTTCATTCTCTCAGTATGACTCCGTGAGGCTTTTCTTTGCTTCGGCGCTTCTCTAGAGTAAAGCCATTCACTTTATTAAAGTGCTGCAAACGGGGGGAAAAAAACAACTTCAAAGAGAGGAAAACAAGCCTCTGATAATAAATATCGAAAGGCTCAGGCTGTAAAGAAATTGTTAGGCAGTACTTTTCACAAGAGAGGAACATTCTACTGGCATATATTATAGTTGTGGTCTGTCGAAATCTTTACTTCAAATTTCTGTAATCTTATTTTTTGGCTTTTAGATCCTAGAAACATTGCAAACATATTCTAATCGGTATTCCAAAGTTACCTAGTCAGCTAGATGAAATATTGAAGGCTTATATTTACTCCGTGGGTCCTTAGTTTTCAACCCTAGAAAATACACTCATCTGCCTAATTCAATAGTATCTAGTATTCATAAGAAGAGTTAATGCCATTCAGGTTGGGATCCAACCTTGCTTTTAGAAGAAAGCATCCATGTCTACAAAAGCCTTTAGTGAAATTTAAAAAGAATGAATGGTAAACACTGGCTTAGAGGATACCACATTTCATCCTTTAATTGACCATTTAAACCATTGTGATCATAAGAGCCAGTGTGGGAGTTCAGGAAAGACATTTGAGAGGCCCTAGTATCTATTTTCTCATCACTAAGGTATTCTATGTTCTACCTAAGCACCCCTAAGAACTCTACAACCTCCCTTTATGGAACTCTGGGGAAAGGATGTAATAGAAAGAAGAACTAAGAATACCTCCATTTTAATCAGAAGTACATACAACTGGGCTGTGACAATTGTAAAAATGTATTGCTTTCCAAATCAGCACAATAGTCTTTAAATCTTTTATTTATTTATTTAGAGGGCTGGTTGGTTATTGAGGGTGAAGAGCTAGAAGATATCATCATTAATTCACCCCATGGCCCTAATTTTGTGCATCCACCCTCAGCAAAACCAAAACTGTGTTGCCAATGGCGCCCCTCATCTTCTTGGGAGAGCCTATGACAACCCACTGTTGTCTGAATCTGACTTGGTGGCCTCACTCCACCCCAATCAGCTTATCAACATATATGCCTTTCAACTGACAAAGTTCTCCTCCTGAAAAAAGTTCTGGCAAAAACTGTTTTTTTTTTGGGGGGGTGGGGGTGGGACAGTTATACTTCCGATATTTAAGCACCTGGAAATATTTTACGCTTCTGATTATTCTGGGTTTGGACAGCTGCATGGTTGGGATTCCTATTATCCCAACTCTGACCCCAACCATCACTTACAGGTTCCTATTCCACGTTGATGACTAGAAAAATGTTATTTTTGTAGAAATGGGGGATCAATAAGGTAGTTTGAATTTCCCAGTTTTGCTATATCTGTTTTTCGTCAAAATACTGATTTTTCTGAGCCTAACAGCTCTGTGGTGACAGCTGGTAGTTTTCTGTGGTGGCCAGAAATTCAAATTGATGTCACACATTGTCCTGCTCTGTTCTCGGCATGTAGCCTTCCTGGCATCATATGGCAGTTAATTCAAGAGAATGACCCACATCCCACTCAAATTTGAACTTGGTATTTAAATTTCTAATTTCATAAACTTTGGATGATTACATCTTTTTCTTCTTTCAGACAGCTTTTAGTTAATTTCACTGGCTTGCTTTCCTTCTGTGCTATAGTAACCACCTGCCTGGATGATGATATAATTTGATTTTGCGATGCATTTTTTATCTCCGGAAAAGAGACTGTTCATGAATAACACATGTGGACTATTCCATCTTTTAATGTTCTTTAATTGGAATCTTAAATACCAATTTTTCTGAAATTTTTTTTTTTGTTCTTTGGCCATATTTGGAATTCCTTTAAAGCCAATAGCATATTAAACTCTGAGTTAAGGGAATTTTTTATACATCCCTCATTTATACATATAATAACAATGTGCCAAAACAGGGATATCAAAGTGTTGGCTTCTTTAGACTAAACATATTTCAACCCAATGAACAATTACTGAGCATGCTCTATGTGCCAAGCACTGTGACAGGTAGGAGAAAACAAAGATTTTCAGATGTGATTCCTATTCTCAAGAAACATACAGTCTTGAAAAAGACATGAACACATATTAATGCCTACAGAAGTGTGATATCAAATATACAAAATACAGAAGTAGACTAGAGCCATAGTCCTGCTATTGCGACATGTAAGGTCTGTGCAGATCTATAATATTATTTATTATTTATAGATTCAATTCCTTAGTAACATAGAATATGAGAGATGATGTACTAATTCTGCCCCTGATGATAAGCAATTATGATATAGTAAACAAGATATATCTCTGAATCTTATGTTTTAGCATATAAAGCTGCCATTGAACTTTGGGAGGAGTGTTATGAGGATGGGAGATCAGGGCCTCTGGCTTCCACAGTCTCTTTCTCAGAGCAGTGTGGGACCACGTCACCTGTAACCGTTCTTCCGCAGCTGCGGCATATAGTATAATGCCTGCTCATAGATGCACAGTGACTATGTGAATAAGTAAATATATGGGTCACTGAATCAATCAACAAATGATATTTGTTTGGTGGGTAAAATCTGATATTCTCAAGACTCTGGTTGCTAATGGGGATGTCATTCCCTTAGGCCTTTTGGCATTCCCAGCTTAGATGTCCTCACCTCCAAATTCAGGTCTTCTCAGGAGCCCTGGTCGCACAGGATCCTACCATTGTCAAATGCCTGAGCAAGTTTACACACACACACACACACACACACACGTGTGTGAACACACATGTACACTCAATTGCATTTCTCTTTCTTAGTACCTTCCACCCGTTTGAAGAGCTCTTCCAGCACATTATGTTATGATGCTTTACTGACTCTTGCACTTGAACAGCCTAGGTTTACTTTCTAACACTCAGTAGGTAAGAACTCGGGTTCCAGAGTAAAAAAGACAAAGATTTGAATCCCATTTCCAACATTCGTGAGGCATGTGATTATTGTTAATTTTATTCATCTCTCAAAGCCTCAATTTCCTTATTCATAGAATGGTACTAATAATAGTATTTCCCTCAAATGGTCTTTGTGAGGCTTAAATTAGATAAACAATGTTAATTATTTAGCACACATTTTAAGTGCTTAAGAAATTTTAGCTATTGCCCCAAACAATTATCTGCTCAGACTCTACTTTATGAAATTTATGAAATTGTTAGGAGGAGTAAATGTGGTTACATGTTAACTGTCTGCCACACAGTAGATCTTCAATAGTAAGAGCTACTATTATTAGTTCTAGGTAACAAAATTGTAAGGACCACAAGATTTACTTGATCAAATATTGAATGTTTGCTAATCTTCCCAATAATATAAAATATCATTGAATAAACAAACAGACATGCTTTCTTCTACAAAATCCACTGAAAACCTTTCCTAACTTAGACATCTCTTTCCTGAACTCAGCAAAGATGCACTGCCTTGGTGTCAAATATCATTTTGGCTTTCTCTTCCAAATCAGGAGATCAGTATGGCCTTCATTCAGAATATTGCCTCACATGGACTTTCCCCCAACTTTCTATCCACTCTCTCTTGCCATTTCTTTTTTAACATCTCTTGTTCAGTTTTGTTCAATATGGTGCTCTGTTAGTGCCTGGCGCTCACTTTCCGAAGGCTTCTCTTACTACATTCCCAACAGCCTTACGTTCTTAAGGTCAAGTACTCTATCATATCACCTTTCCATACCTGTAACCATGCCTTGTTCATAGTAGACCTCCAGAGAACTCCAAAAACCATGGAGTTAACATCTAACAGTTCTCCATCTTTAAGTAACCATAGGCAAGCCCTATCAACTGCCAACTTTTCCTATAAAATATGTCCTGAATTAATCCCTTCATTTAAGATTTTTTTTACATGCATACATTGGTAATTTCTAATTTAATTACTGAATAAATGAATTAAAACATTAATCTAATACTTACTAAGCACCACATGATAGCTAGATATACAATAAGCCCTGGAAATACAAAGATGGCTGAGTTATGGTCCTGTCCTTCAAGGAACTCATTCTAGTAGAGAGAGACAAACAAATGGAAAAATGTGACCAAGTGATACAGAAGCTGTGACAGATACCTGAAGAGTGTAACAGGTATAGAGGTGACATAGAAGAGGGAATAGGCAATTCTACCTGGAGGGAGTCAGAAAAGGCTTCAAAGAGAAGGTGGCATGAGCTGAATGTGTTCATGGGCAGATATTCATCAGGCCGAGTGGGGTAAAAGATGGGCTTACCAAAGCAGAGGGAGAACACAAACCACTTTAGAATACTCTGCTGTATAGAGGATTGGCCTTAGAGTCAGAAGTTCTATATCTTAGTAGAGTCTATGACTTACCACACTGGGTCATGGTGCTTCAATTTCCTCATTCAGACAGATCGATCATCTCGGAAGCCCCTCCTAGTTCTGACATTCTAGTTTCAGGGCTTTACTTCTCATCTACTGCTTAAATCATATTTTAATTTTCCTATCACTTTGATCAAGTGCATCTGACCAAACTTTATTGTAGATTTCTCTTTAACTCTAGGTTCCAAAGATCTCAACTAGCAAACCATAATCCTACCAACTAGTAGCTCTCAACTTCTGTATATCCCTATCTGCCCAGGCCTTCCTCCTTCATCTATAAGGTTCAGCAGCAACAGCACCTTCCCCATTTCTATTCCTCAATGATCTCAAGGCTTCTGGGGGAAATAAGAAATAGATATTTATTCTTCCTAAAAAAGAAAAAAAGAGGTAAGGGAGTTTTGCTCTACTTCAATTCAAAAGAAAGATGGAGAAGGCTATACTCGTTATTCTATTTTTTAAAATCACTTTTAACTCTAAATTTCTCTACTAAACAGATAAAAAACAATGAAAAATGTAAAAGTCAATCTACCAGCATCAACGCTCTAATCAGGAAAAGAGCATCATTAGACAAATCCTGGAGGTTTGCATGCACACAACTAAACTGTCCATCACCTTTTAAAATTAATGCCCCTTCTTCTAGACTGTCTCCACTGCCCTAAAATGTGCCCTCTCTTCATGTTGAGGC
This sequence comes from Tolypeutes matacus, assembly GCA_026826555.1. Lineage (NCBI taxonomy): Eukaryota > Metazoa > Chordata > Mammalia > Cingulata > Chlamyphoridae > Tolypeutes > Tolypeutes matacus. The sequence continues at coordinate 14,135,226 of JAKSZT010031676.1, forward strand.
ATTATCAAACAAAAATTAAAAGCCTGTGATTAAAAGCCAGGAATTAGTCTGTAATCAATAAGAACCGGGTTCTAATACCAGTTCTGTCATTTAACATGCTGGTAGAATTCATCTTTGTTACATATCTGAACATTTGTGCGTCAGGCTTGTTCATTTAAATGCTTAGTAGCAAACAGATTTTCTCTTTAAATTTTGTAGAAAACCTGTTTTAATCTAAGGTACACATCTGGTTATTTTATGAATACTATTCATTTATAATGGCAATGGTTTTAAAAATATACAATTTCATGAGAAGCTAATCATAGTAGTTCTTTTTTTTTCAGAAAAATAAAGCAAGTTCAGCCATTACAGTCCCAACATGATTCTTTTTTTTTTTTTGAATATATATATATATATTTTTTTTATTATTTTTTTAAAAGGTGCTTAGTTTATCATAGTACTTACTTTTAATAAACACTTATACCAACTATAAAAACGATTATTGATATTCATAGATAAGATTCTACTTTTGGTAAGAGCTCTATTCCTATTATACACCTGTATGTGTTGGTAACTATCATTTTAATTTAAAACTTCTAATCTTAAACAAACTTATAAGCTCAGTGAACTGCTAAATCATAGCTTCCACCAAACAGAGAAAAAGATAATCAGCACCCCATAATCTGTTCCACTCCTGAACAATTTTCTTTTAGTTTTATTTATTTTTTTCTGTCTTTGTTATTAAGCCCTTATACACATAGTACTTTCAGTCTAGAAAAGTGATCATAGACTTAATAATTACTATGTGTTTCTTTTCTATTTAATTAGAAATCTTTTTTTTTTTGGTTAAGTAGCTTTTTATCTATAGAACTGTAATATAACTTTCCAATATTTCTGTCAGGAGAAATCAAGGAAAATGGCTTAGGATATATATATATACATATATGTGTGTGTGTATATATATATCCATTTTATATATAGAAAGTTGGCTTGATTAAAGGCTTCTGTAATGAAGGAAAAATATAGACACAAAACTGGATTTGCTTGAGATTTGGAAATGACACATTTTTATCCCAATCTTTGTTCCTTGTTTTGTACTATGTGCTGAATGATGGAATAGCACGTGGTTTCAATGCATTCAGTTGGCTCAAGCCCACACAAACTGTATTCTTCTTCAGGTTTCACTGTTTCACTTGGTCAGCTGTAAGCAAATGTCTAAGAGAATCAAGTGTTCAAAGTACATGGCCAAAAGATTTAGAGAAACAAAAACAAAATGAGTGCTGAAGAATAAGGCAAAATTTCTCAAATATGATGATGTAAGCAGATAGTCAAGAGTATTTTCTCTTTTACTTAGAATAGAACTACATAGAGCATAAAGCAGACTATCAAGGGTTTCTACTTCATCACATCTTGAAACTCCTCTGTCTTATCACCTAGTTAATATACATCTTTGGTCTCCTCCCAACTGCTCTGTCCCCTCCTTTTAGGTCAATTCTTTTTCTCCTGCCAGTTATGTTCATTCATCAAGGTCTGCCCCTTATTGTTCTTTGATCTTTATCTGAGTTTTCATCTGTGCACCCAGCCTTATTTTTCTAAGTAAATGCCTTAATATCACCTAGGTCGCAATAGGTCTTAAGCAGAATTGAACATCTTGCCCAGTTTCCTCCAGGTTACTTTTATATCTCTGCTAAGGAAATCCTCTTTTTCATATACATCCTTTATGTTTGTTAACAATACCCACCATCCTATTGCAAACTCTATTTATCACTTATTTGAGATCATGGGCATAATTTCTAAAAATATTTCTGCCTTCATTGATTTTCAATACCAATCTTTTCTTCCTGTTCTTTGAGATTTATCTTCCTAAAGAGCAAAGTTTTTATCAGGTAATTTTGCTACAAAATAACTTTAAATCATTTTTCTTTATCCCAAAAGAACATGCCAGATTATCCATCAGCTGTTCCCAACCTACGATTCCAGGCATATACCCTATTTCTTATCTCCAAAAACCTTTTCTAGCCAAGTAATTGTGTTGAACTTATATAAAGTACCTTCTGCCTTTAATATCTTTACTACTTTCATACACTGTGGCCTAAATGTCTTTACTCAATCTATACTTATCAAAAATCCCAATTCACTTAGAAAAATATCCTTGAATGCCTAGAATTTCTACATTAGGTTCTAGGGATACAGGAGGAAACAAAACAAAGATCCTGCCCTCACAGAGCTGGATTCTATTTGGAGGGGCAGGGAATCTTCCATTCCTGTTAGTCAAAGCCTCACTCATCTATAAAATCAAAAGGATTTTTTTCTTATCAGTCCACTGGAAAGTATCATTCTGTTCTTTACAATCTCCATAAAAATGCTAAAAATAATTATGACTACTACTCTTGCTATTGCTGCTACTGCTGCTACTACTGGTCTTTGCTAAGTCTCTACTACATGCCAGGTACTTTCTTACGTTGATCCAATAATTGCAATAATCCTGAGAGGCACATATTTTAAAGCTCATTTTATTACTGAAGAAACTGAATTCCTACGTTAAGCAACTTCTCCAAGGTTATGCAGCCATAAGCAACAAGAAACTAGAATTATCTTGTTCAATAAAAAAAAGAAAAAGAACAAATGAGTATGTTAATAAGTGAGTGCCTAAAAGGAGGGAGAAAGAAAGGAAAGGGTGTGGTGTTTGAATCAAGAGCAGTATCATGTTAAACCACTTATTTTGCTCCCAGTCATGCGCAGCTTAGAACTTCTCTTACTATACTGTGGTTTTTCTTGTGGTCCACCTCTTTGTGTTGTGCTCTATATTCCCTGATACTATGTTCACGTGGGCAGATCAGGCACTATGTTTTATATGTTTGCCACTCTTGTACCGCCTACTATAATCACTTGCCCATAGCAGTCATTTCCTAGTTATTAAAGAAATAAATCAATTGAACTTTATGTTAAATACATGCAGAGATAGAAGATATCTGCCAAGCCCAGGCATTTTTATTGTGTAGATTGAAGTAACAGTACACTATTCTAAATTTTTATATAAAACGTGGTTGGGAAAGTGTACTAAAATATAATTTATCTTAATTTTTCTAACTTTTTATGGATAATCTTCTATTCATATCACATAAAGAAATGCGTTGAAGCATAAAAAAAAAAAAAGATTCTTATTTGCTATAAATTTTTACAAGTCCCTTTGTATTCAAAAGTCCTACTGTTCATTGTCAGTTTCTAAAGGAGGGGACTGCCTTGATTTATCTCTAATCATTTTACTTCAAACCTTGCTAACAATATCCTGTCTCCCTTTTCATCTGAATATAGGTCACCCTTCTAGCAGCCTTCAAAACCAATTCATCAATCAACAAATATTTATTGAGTGACTATCCCCGCTTCTTTGCTAGCTCGTATGAACTCTTTTCATCTCATTTTAAAAGCATACCATTATCTTCACAACTTAGAAAAGATTTATAGAGCCACATCTCCTTGCTAATTCATTTATTTCATCAAGATTACATGAAGAAGATGTTCAAGTTCTGTGATTCTGAAAAAAATGTTTTGAGCATTTATTTAAAAAAAAAAAACAGATCGATCTTTCTGGATCAAATACTAAGGGACAGTATTCTCTTGCTTTATTTTATTCCCTCTTTCTCAAAGCACCTTAGGACCACAACAGAGAGCTTATTCTCCCCCTGGAGTTGATAAAAGATAGAGCCCATAAGGTGTCAAGTTGTCTATATGTGACTTTTTTAGATTATGCTAACAGTATTAATCATTTACATACTACTTTTTTTCACATACATTATTGCATGTGATTCTTCTAACATTCCTATGGGGGTAGATATTACTATTACCTCTATTTTATAGATGAGTGGGAGGCTCAGAGATGGTAAGTGATTTGCCCAAAATTGCTCAGCTAGTAAATGTGGATGTTTTGGGACTAAGAATCCAGGGTTCTTTTTTACTACATCATGCTGCATAAGAATGAAAGTAAGATAATATATAATTGAATCATATTGAATTACTGAATTTTGACAGTTTTTACTTACAAAATGGCAATTCACCTGGTTCAACCTATAGTATAATAACAATTTAGCATAGTAGTTGGGAGCTGGGATTCTGGAACCAGATTATTTGGGTTAACAACCTGATTCTCCTAATCACTAGCTGTAGAACTTTGGGTGAGTTACTTAACCTCCTGAGTCTTGAAGAACCTATTTACAAAGTGAGTGTTGTGTATTGAATAATGTCCTGCATGAAGACATGGTCAAGTCTTAATCCCTGGTGCTGTGGTGGTGAACTCATTTGTAAGGAAGATCCTATTAAGATGAGTCAAAACTGAATTCAATATGACTGGAGTCCTCGTAAGCAGAAGAAATTTGGACATAGAGTAAGAGTGAGGAGACAGAGGAAAGAGATGGCCATGTGACAGAAGTGGAGACTTCTTATGCAAGCAAGCCATTTCCATAATACTACAATTTCAGGGCAAAGTATGATCCTGTATACACTTTGATTTTGGACTTCTAACCCCTAAAACTGTGAAACAATAAATTCTTGTTGTTTAAGCCTACTAGTCTGTGGTATTACTGTAGCAGCTCTGGTAAACTAAGACAGTGACTGTGGTAGTTCGAGGCTTTTATGAACCCCAGAAAAAACTTTACCTTAGAGCTAATCCATTCCTGTGGGTGTGGACATATTGTAGGTGGGACCTTTTGATTAGGTCACTTAGTTAAGGGTCATTTTATTAGATTACTTCAGTAAAATGTAGCCTAGGGTGGGTCTTAATCTTCTTACAGGAGTCCTTTATAAATGGGATGAATTCTGCTGAACAGAGAAAGATGAAAGCAAGAAATTAAAGCAATGAAACCCAGAGAGAAGGGACAGACTAGCAGAGGACACCAAGTGCCTTGCCATATGACAGAGGAGTCCAGAATCACCAGCAGCTGGTCTTCAGGGAATAAGCATTGCCTGATGATGCCTTGATTTTGATACTTTCATAGCCTTAGAGCTGTAAGATTGCAAGTTAATAAATCTCCATTGAAAAGGTCAACTCATTTCTGGTATATTACATTTTGGCAATCTAGCAAACTAAAACAATGAGTAATAATTGTTCTTGTTTAATTGGGTTGTATGAAGATTGAATGACATAATTTTGTAAGGTTCTAGGGCTTAACACACAGTGAACACTCAAATATGTTAACTACAATCATTTAAATTTTTCTCCTAGCTCTGCCATTGGCTTTCAGAATGCCATTAAGAGGCATTATGAACTCAAAGTGGACAAACTTAAATTCTATTTACCTCTTTAAACAGAAATCAATGTGTGCGTGTGTGTGTGTGTCTCTGTAGGGGAGATTAGTGGATATTGTTTTCGAGGAAAAGTATAAAAAAAATCAATATTCCTGCAGAAGATTTAAATTACCCTATTATCCACCATTATGTTCAATTAGCTTAGATGAAATAGAAAGCTGCAGTGACCAAAAAGTATAAAAAACATATTTGCAAAGAAAAATCTATAAGCCCAATTTTCTACTTTTATACCAGCATTTCTCAGACTGGATCTTGGGAGTTTAGAGGGGTCATGCAGACTGAAGCTCTGGCTACTACAACAGCTGACAACATCTCCCAGCAGGGTGTTCTGGAATATGACTGGATGAACCAGGCCTCTCTATCTTTGGACATTCCTTTGCCCAGCCCTCTTTTTTTTTTTAATTTTAAGTGTTCTGCCATAGTGCTTCAAACAGTGCATGGTTAAGAGCTGCTGCTGTGTTTTTTGTTGTTGTTTGTTTGTTTTTAATATCCTTTTGGAACAGGAAGATTCAACAGGGTACTAGCATAAATCCTCAGTCATATCAAATTAAATGAATTACATGAACACCTTAAGCATGGTGAATGAATATTAGTTAATCATACAGCAAACCTTGGTAGAAATCATCAAGGATGGAAGGAAGTTGATGTGGAAGGGAGGAGAAGAGATGAAAGGAAATTGAAAAAATACTTTAACATACTATCATTTTTCTTAATGGCCCTTCATCTAGGATGTCCTTGCTTTCCATGTTTGCCGTGTGTAATTTCTATTTATCCTTCAAATTCTCGTGTGGCATCTCTTCTAAAATACCTTCCGTTATTCCGTGCTCCTTTCAGTTATCTACTATCATCACAAATCCTGCCTTCTCTTCCTGTAGTCCTACTATAAATACTCATCCACAAATATATGTGACAGCTGTGCTAATTTCAGTTGTCTGTGTTTCTAGAGCACTTTTGTAGATCTTTAATGTGTATGTGTATATGTGATATGTTGGCCACCATCTCAGTCTTTCAAAGAGACATGGAAGCTAATCCTAAATTGGCCATTTAATAGCTTTACAACTTTAGGAAAGTTACTTAGCCTTTATTTGTCGTCAGTAAAATAATATACTTTTATAGTTGCTTCATGAATATTAATGATGAGTATTAAATTAGTAAGAGAGTATAGCGCAGTGCTCAAGAGTACAGATTCTGTAGAGCCAAATTGCCTGAGCATAACTGTCAGTTATTAGCTGTTCAATTAAGTTAGATCAAATAGAAAGCTGCAGTGACCAAAAAGTATAAAAAACATATTTTCAAAGAAAAATCTAAAAGCCCAACTTTCTACTTTTATATCAGCATTTCTCAGACTGGATCTTGGGAGTTTAGAGGGTCATGCAGATATCTGCCTCAGTTTCCTCATCTGTAAAATGAGGTTAATAACAATCTCATAAGGTTTTTGTGAGTATTAAATTAATTAGTTAATTTAGAATACTTGGAAGAATAGTCTAGCACATAAATATTATCATTATCATCACCATTATTTTTATCACTATGCTATTCATTACAGAATAGTGTAGTGTGGAGCACAGCAAATATTCTCCCCCCAAATCAACTTTGAAACTGAACAGAATTGTCAAAAACAATCATTTCTAGACTTTTGAAATTGACCAAAGGCACACAAAAATTTGAGAAATATTATTTCAAGAAAAACTACTGAACCTCAGATAACAATGGTGTTCTAGCCTGAGACTGCCCCTAACATTCCCTCTATTTCTGTGGCACAGCAGTTCTACTGGGACAGGGAAAGCTGTGAAGCCCAGCATCTTCACTTCCAGAGGAAGCTGAGATCTCTGCAGCTATCCACTAAAGAATCTTCAGAACTAGCTCAGGCAAGTGACTAAACAAAGAAGTTAAAAAAAAAAATGCAGCAACAAGGGATGATGGGGTATATCAGAATCTATAGTTGCTAAAACATATTATCTAACATGTCCAATATGTCTAATTTTCAAAAATAAGAAAGTGAAAAGTATGATCATACACAAGAAAATAAGCAGCAACTAGATCTGTTTCTGAAGCAGCTCAGATGTCAGAATTATCAGACAAACTTCAAAAATGCTATTATAAATGTGTTCAAAGAACTAAAGTAACCATATTTAAAGAATTAAAGTAAGACAATGACTTATCAAATATAGATTATCAATATAGAACGAGAAAAGATAAAATAAAATCACATGGGAATTCTAAAGTTGAAAAGTACAATAACTTAAACGAAAACTTCACTAAAGGCTCAACAGCAGATATGAGCTAGTAGAAGAAATAAAATCTGTGAATCTGAAGATATATTAGCAGGAATGCACCAATCTGATGATTAGAAAGAAAAATAAAAATAAATGGAGCCTCAGAAACCTGTGTAACAACATCAAACATATCAAGTCATGCATTATGGGAGCACATAAAAAGAAGAGAAAGAGGGCAAACATGTTGAAGAAATAATGGCAAAACTTTCCAAAGTTGATGAAAAACATTCATTTACCCATCCAAGAAGCTCAACGAACTTCAAATGGGATAAACATAATGTGCTACATATCTAAACAATAATGTTCAAATGTTTCAAAGTCAAAGGCAAAGAGAAAAATCTTGAAAAAAGCAAGAGAAAAGGAACTTAACACATAGAGTATAAAACATGAGATTAACAGCTAACTTGAATGAGAAACAGTGGAAACCAGAAGGCAGTGGGATAAAAAAAAAAAAAAAAGTCATCTGTGGGATGACATATTTGAAGACCTGAAAGAAAAAAAAAAACAAAACACAACACAACTGTTAAGCAATAATTCTACATCCAAAAGACCTAGCCTTCAAAAATGAAGCTGTAATGAAGACAATCCCAGATAAACAAAGATTGAGTGAATGTACTGCTAGCAGATCTGCCTTAGAAGAATTCCTAAAGGAAGTCCTTCAGGCTGAAAATAAATGATACCAGATGTAACCCTTAATTAACATGAACAAGAGAAGATAATTACACAGGTAAAAATAAAAGAGAATATAAATATATTTTTCTCTTTTCTTCTTTAAAAGACAATTTCATAAAATAATAATAATAAAACTGTATTTTTGGCTTATTACATATAAAGACATATGTGAAAATAATAGAACAAAGAAGTGGGGTGGAAACAGAGTTAAATCCAAGCAAATTAAAGCACAGATTCTATATTTTATTGGAATTATGTTAGCATTACCGAAGTAGACTGTGATAAATTAAGATGCAGTTTGCAATCCCTAGGTCATTACTAAAATAATAATAAATGTAGCTTTAAAAAACAAGGGAATTGAAAGGGTACACTAGAAAATATCTATTCAATGCAGAAGCAGGAAGTAAAGGAGGTACAGAGACACAAAACAGACATGAGACCTAGAATGTAAATAGCAAAATGGAATTATGTGAATCTGAGTATATCAGTAGTTACATTAAATGTAAATGAATTAAACACTATTCTAAGGCACAGATAGTCAGACTAGATTAAAATGAAAAAACAAGATCCAACTATATGTTGCTTGTGAAAGGCACAATTTAGATTCAAAGACACAAATAAATTGAAAGTAAAAGGATGAAAAAATATATAACATGCAAACTGTAATTATAAGAGAGCTGAAGGGACTATTAATATCAGACAAAGAAGACTTTAAGACAAAAATGTTATGAAAGAAAAAGGAACATTTTATAAATAGTGGGGCAAATTTATAAAAATATTAATTATAATTCATAATAATATATGTTTAAAATATATACACCTAAAACAGAACCTCAAATTATTATTTTATCATCAGTTTCGTTATATTCATAACACTTACTATACTATAATTGCCTGCTTACATATTTCCCTATTCCACGAGATGCAAGCTCTACAAGAGTAGGAATCCTGTCTTATTCACTTATCTATACTCAGTATCTGGCACATAGTAGGCATTCTATAAATATTTGTTGGATTTAATTTTGCCAGATGCAAACCTTGCAAGTTGAGAGTAATGCTCGGGGTTCTTAGAATCAGTTCTAGGGTCTCACAGAGCTCTCCACATATTAGAGAGTATTTACAACTGCAAGCAAGACAGTTTCATCCATCTGCCCCATGGGATCTAAGCCCCTTTTCAATTGGAAGCAGAGCGAGCATCACCATTCCAAAATCCTCAAGATAGAGAAATGAACAAATATAAGGGGGGAATGCAACTATAGACTAAAGTAGAATTATTATTGTTCTAGTAATGGAAGAACTTGTAACATTGATATAAAGACAGTGGTCACCAGAGGTTCTGAGGGGAGGGAGAGGGAAGAATTGGTGTAACATGGGGCACTTTTGGGACATTGGAATTGTTCATCATGATATTGCAATGATGGATACAAGCCGTTAATACATTTTGTCAAAATATATAAAATTGTGCAGTGCAAAGTGTACAACATAATATAAACCATAGACCGTGCTGATTAGCAATGCTTCAATATGTGTCAATCAATTTTAACAAATGTTCTTCACTAATGAAAGATGATGTTAATGAGGAAAAGTGTGGGAGGGGGAGGGGAAGGGTATATGGGAATCACCTATATTTTTTATTTAACATTTATGTAATCTAAAGCTCCTTTAAAAATAAAAAAAATCTTTTAACTAGTAGAAATATGTTAACTGCTAAGGGCATTAATTAAGTTCACTTGACACTGATATACAAAGATTTTGAAAAAAGTATCCTTGGGGATAAAATATGCACACATTTAATTTAAGAAGTAGATGTTCCCATCTGAAATAAAGTGATAACATTCTTTCTTATTAAAATTGATAAGAACAGAGCTGGTATATTCTTATTATACTGACTATCTTTATAATACTTTTCCAGCTACCTAGGCTTACAAAAGGAGACAAAGTGAGATTCCCATTTTCAGAGCATTCATTTGATTTTAAAGGCCTCTTGAGGGTGTTTTCTCATTTTTCTTTGAATTCAAAGGACTGATCAAGATTCAGAAGCAGTGTATTTGTATGGATTTTCTCCCTTGTCATTAAAAGGAATGAAAGAAGCCTCCCCCTTGTTTGAGTTATGAATCAAACCTGCCAAAAACTATTTCACCCAATTGTTCTTTTGGAATTTAGCACCTTAAAACCAAAAGAGAAAATACATTTTAAACCAACCCAAACGCACTTTTCTTATGTCTAGATTTAAGGGAATTGTTCCTCTAATGTGGCTAAGTATTCCTGGTAACCTCATCGCAAACCATAGAAGTGTTGTTCCAGATAAAGAGTGGTGGCTAGTTTTACACATCTTGTCTGTTAATCAATGCAGGGCATCTTGATAGAAGGTGTGTGGTAAAAACCCAAACTACTTAAAACTAATAATCAATAGGAAAGAAATATTCCCTTGGTAATCTATATGGTTGCTTTAAACTCAATATTAAAAAAAAAACAAAACCAGAAAGTACTCAACACAAGGGAAGTTGCCTTGGCAATGTGGCATGTATTCTGTAGAAGAGATCTTTAGAAAGACTCTAAAATGTAACCACTACTGCCTGAAATCTTTGTAGAATGCCCACAGCTTTTGGCTTTTCCCAGTAGCAAGTAGGATATAATTACTGCTGCTGGTTTCCAGTCAACATTTAAATCCATTTCAAATGCAGATTCATATAAACTTGCCAGTTTCCAAATATGCAAAGTGCAGTCTTGTGAGAACAAGCTTTTTGACCAAGGATTCAATTAGCAAAGTCAGGAACAGCTTTAGGGTTCTTGAGATAGCCACTAATTCTTAAAACAATTAAATGTTTTGTGTCTATATGTTTATATGGATATATCCAGGGAAAACATTTGAATACTTAATACGTTTGTCCATCTAAAATCTGGATATTAGAAAGCTAACAATTTAGAATTTCTTTTCAACCCCTCAATTGCAGATGAATTTTAAAGTAATAAACCAATAGGTTTCATAATAATCTCATGGTATTCTTACATACATTATCTTCTCTACAAGGTAAGCAATGATTTTAAATTTAATTGATCTTAAATATGAAGAAACTTAGTCTCAGAAAGGTTAAGTATCTTTACCAAGTTCAGCTAATAAGTTATGAAGTTGGGGTGAGAACCTATTTGTGCTGACTCCTGTTTCAGGATTGTTTGGAAAACTTGGGTACTTTAGTGAATTTTCATAAGCTTTGCAGGAATTTTTTTTTCCCTACTGAGCTAATATTGGAGTAAAAACTTAAATTGAAGCTCATTCCTTTAAAAATTGGCTTCAAAACTGCAACCCCAAAGCCGCAGTTCTCACTAAATATTCCCTTCTGCTCCTCCTACTTTTCCAGGAGGAAAGAGTTGGCAAAGACTTGCTTATTTTTTTTGCCAAAGAATACCCTTAACAGAGCAGCCCATTAAGTGAAAAAGTCTGGACTCATTTATTATTAGGAAAAAAAACACAGAGCAGCCTATAACTAAGCTTCAAGTGTCCTTCAGTTATCAGATGTGGTGTCCCTCATGAAAGACTTTCGAAGTGTGACTGAGTTTTCTGTTTCACTAGGTTCAGAGTTGAACCAAGAAGTAGTAAGATGTGCAATGAAGCTCAATAACTAATACAATTCACTCATCCATTCATTCAAATATATCTTGGGTGCCTACCATGTTCTTAAATAATGTTGAACCACTGCATGTTCAAAGATGAATAAGATAGTTGATGCTTTCACTAGTGTGAAAGTTAACTGTCATGATAAAGTTGGAAAGAGGATGCTATGGGAATCCAGAGGAGAAGCATATAACCCTCTCCAGAGTAAAAAAAATTCAATGAAAAGCATTTCCAGAGGCGTTAATGCTTAAACAGTTTGAGGGAGGAATAGGTGATTAAACAGTGAAACAAAGAGAGGGTAATTATGTGCTAGAAGTCTAGATCCATGACTCAACATATGAAAAGAGCCAAAGAAAAAGCATATGAAGCACATCCTGTACTGCAAGGGGTTTACTATAGCTAGAAAATGTTGCAAAGTTTAAATTTTGTCATTACCACATTCCATCTCTTTTTTTTTTTTTTTTTTTTTTTTTGCCTGCAAAGCCAAAAATATTGTCTGGCCCTTTTTTTCCTTTTTAAAAAATATAATAAACTATTTTTAAAGACATTTTAGATTACAGAAAAGTTACATCAGAAGTATAAGGGATTCCCATATACCTTCCACTTCCCACTCCCACATCTTCCCTAATTAATAACATCTTACAATTGTATGGTACATTTGTTACAATTGACGAATAAATATTGAAGCATTGCTACTAACCAAGGTCTTAGTTTACATTGTAGTTAACACTTAATTCCAATGCCCTAAAAATGCCCTATGTTCTACTTATTATTCCCTCCCCTTCCCCTCAGAACCTCTGATAACCACTATCTTTATAACAATGTTACATGTTCTTCCATTACTACAATATTAATAAATTTACTTTGTCCATGGTTGCATTGTCCCCTTATGTTTGTTCATTCTTCCATCTTGATGATTTCGGGTTGGTGTTGCCCAGATTGACAGGGGGCTTAGAATTTATGGTGCAGGTGGAAGGAACTGTTTTGCTTGTAGTTGTAGATACTGTTTTTTTGGAATAGGCATTGTCGATCATCATCATTTTGTTAATTGTCCTGGGTAAGTCCGGTGATCTAGAGAGTAGGTGTTGGCCACAACTCTTCTGAGATTCAGGGCTCAACCAGCATACAAACAGACCAAAGATTTACCTCTCAGAGACATACATTTAATGATTATAGTGCTAATTATAGGCTCAAATAAAAGGAGTAGAAGAATTGTGTAGGGAACTTATAAATGAGTCTAACTCTGTTACATCGGGGAAATAGGTTGTCATGTATTTCAAGGTAAGGCCCACCAACAAGGTGCTGATTTCAAGGCATTGTGTGCTTGCCTATAGGGTCTGGATGGCTCTTGAGCCTTCAAGAGCACCCCTATTTGAGGATTTGTTCACAGTGGCAGTTAGTGAGATCTGCCTAAGACATGCATAAGTGTAACCTCTGGCCAAATTCCATCTAATTTAATGTAGCTTATTTTTATACAGTTGGATTTGCAAATATAAGTCAAACCAAGCCATACATTATTGGGTTGTTTGTCTCCCCAGAATTGTTAGTCATGATGCAAGGTGTTGAAAGGGCAAAGCAAAGAAACCTAACTCTTGGAAGATCCTGTTCATTATTACATAAATCATGGAAGACATTCACAAAATTTTGCTGAAGCAATTCAGGGTTGTACAATTTTCAGGCACTTTATTGCTCTTAGAACATGAAATTCCTTCTTTCAGAAAAAGAACACTGATTGTTATATTCAGCCAGTGGAAATGGAACTGCCTGGTCCCAATCTAGAGCCTCAATAGGGATTCCCAACTGGGATATTCATGACAAGCTATAACATTCTGTAGCTAAAAGGAAAGGGCAGCATTTCGTTCCAATCAAAATGATTTCCTTCCTCTTCCCTTGCTCCCTTGCCAATTGAAAAATCTTATCTCAGGATTTCAAGTAGGAGCAAGCTCTATTCTATAAAAAATAGTTGGAGACCCAGCTTTATTAATAGAGAAAGAGAAAAGTAAATACTGGTCAATCAACTTTGTTGATTAAATGTGTACTGAGCAGTGTACGATGTGATTTAAGGGGAGGACAAAGAACATCAGACAAAAAAAAAAAAAAAAAAAAAGATTAAAAACTCAAAATTTGTCCATGTAAATTGCTGTCTGGTCTGTGGCCTAGGAATCACAAGTCCTGGACCTTAGTCCTGACTTAGTGCCAAGCACATGTGCAACCCTGAAGCAGCTAAATCTCCTACCCTGGGTCTCAATTTCCAAATATGATTTTAAGTGTTGAGCTATGATCTCTAAGGTTTTCATTTGGTTTTGTTTTGTTTCTCTAACATCAAAAACATCCCATCAGTCTCAGGAATTTTAATTTTAAGATAAAAGGAAACTGTTTATGTGAGCTTTGTAAGATAGGACTCTTCAAAGAATTATTCAAGTGGACTATATTATTCTTTCCTTTCTGGTCCTACCGTATCTGATTTTAGCTGACAACCAAAGAGAGAAAAATAACTCAGATATGGTTGCCTCACAGAAGGAAATATTACCAGATCTTTGGACAAGGTAAATTATTAGTCTTTCAAAAATTTTAAAACAAAATACAATACAAAATTCTATATCTTAAGGAAATTTCCTGAAAGTTAGAGTCATGTAAGTGGGAACAGAAAAGCCTTGTTTGTAAATGAACTATTACCAACATCCAAAGTTAGAACTTTCTGAAATACTTTCTCACAACATTTATGGCACTTTCTTAATGAAAAGCCTTAGCTGGAAGAAGTAGCTTATATTTAATAATTTTTTTTTCAAGGAGCCTGGGACAGATGGTTATTACCAGTTAATAAATTATCATTGACAATTGAATATAGTCTGTTATTGGAGCCCAAAGTGGATAGAGAGTGGTGGTGGCAGGGAGAAGAACTGTGGACCTTTAGTTCAGCTAAACATTCTGGCAGCCAACTCAAGAAGAAACTATAATTTTGCATAGAACCTTCTGTTAAGTCTCTCGCTGAAAGTTACCAAAAAAATTTTAAAAAGCTGAGTGTAGAGAAAAATAGAATAACATCTTGGCATTTCCCTGGTCTACCATTATCAGCTAGCCCCATTTCTTTGATGGAAGTGGGTCATTCTAATAATACCGTGCAGATTTGCTAGAACATAAACGAAGATTTAAAAGGACAGAAAAGGGTCAGTTTAGCCAAAAGTGTGCCATTAAGATATTGCTACAAACTGGAGCTTCAATCCCAGAAAGCCTGGGACCCTTTTAATCACTATTTTACAATTAGGAAAACTAATATGATCCAGATGAAAGAGAAGAGAGGACATATATTCCCTCTGGGTATATAAGAATACATCTTACAAGGAGGAAATGTTTAAGTTAGCAGGAGTGGATGAGTACTACAAATATCACATTGTCCTTCTGGATAACTTTAAAAATCTGGGCTCCACATAATGGTAAGATATGTTGGGGATTTGCCAATCAAGAGCAAGACCTAAACACTTTCTAAATAAAGTTAACAGCATCTAATGTTCTGTCCTTTTAGAAAAAAATACACATATAAAGAACACATGGGCCTGATTTATAAAGGAAGAACTTTCTCCTCTAATCAGAAGAAATTGGATAAGAAACATTTTAATTAAAAAAATTAATAAAAATTACTTTTGAATGACACTATAGTGACATCTTAGAGGACTCCAATGTAAACACTTTTAATCATGACAAATACAACACATATTGCTCTTTATGCATGTCTGCCCTTTAGAAAATGTTTTGGGAAAGAAGCTAATATTTTCATATTAAATCAGAATTACTCCGACACTTAAAAATTAATTCACTGAAATGTTTGCTTTAAAATAATCATTTTTAATTCTCTGAAGGTTGATTTTTATCTCTGTTTCTTAAGTGGGCTGGCAATGAGTTCAGTTGATTGGTTAATTAAGAAAAACTTATTAAGCACCTTTGGTGTGAAACAGTGGTACAGAGAGGTACCTATACAAAAACACAGTTAATGGAATCTCGACAAACAGTCATCCCTGGAAAATAAAAAATTAGGATAATATTTCTGGTTCCATACTTTGGCAGTCATTTAGGAAGAGGAATACTTGCTACAATCACGGCTCTAAGCAGAAACCAGGGAGACCAATTGTAGGAGGGGAAAAAACAGCCCCCTTACCTGGTGTTAGATTGGACCTGAGATTCATGGAAACCAAACTAACACAAAGACAGCCTGGAAAGAACACATCTAGACAAGAAGGAAGTATGTGGGGTGATTAAAATGAGGCCTCTGGAACCAGACTGAATGAGCATGAACTCCAACTTTGACACTTAATAGATGTGTAGCCTAAATGTTCAATGTAATTATATAGTGAACCATCCATCCTCAAAGCAAAGTGAGTACAACTAATTTTCTCGGTCTTCTACCAAGTAATTTGGGATTTTTCTTCCATTTCAGATTAAACTCACATATTTAATTTTATTCTAGATGAAAGAAACATTACAGCTTGCCCTGGGTCCTAAGCTCTACTGGGGAATGGCCTATACATAGTCCCTTACAAATTAAATGAGACTATTCTGAACAATTTAGCTGAAATTATGATCAGAACTACAATATTGTAGACACTTCATAAACATTCTTTTGTTCTGTTGTGCTCCCTTTGGACCCTGTACAACTTTCTGATTTTCTATGATGAGACATAACCAATTGCTTTGCCTTTGTGGAGAATGTTGTCATTTGTTTCCCTTTTTCAAGGTCAGAATTCTACCTTATTCATCACTCTAACTCCAACATGTAGAACAGGGCTGGCATATAGCACATGCTTAGTAAATATTTATTGAATGGATTAGACTCAAAGTTGGAAGAACAACAAAGATTATATAAATCTGCACCCTCATTCCAGATGTAAGGAAACAAAGACCTATAAGGTTGACCAACTTATCTGATGGCAAATCAATCCTTGATACTTAGGATAATGTTCTCCTTCCTCTTATATCCTCCTTTCCCCCTTTTCCTTAACTCTCACTCTCTGTAGCCTTTTCCCCTACCATTCACAACGTACTCAATATTTCTTTGCCTTCCTTTTTAGAATCATGTATTTTCCTGCATGGAAAGAGATTTTGTAGTCACACAGTTCTGGGCTTAAATCTAGACTTGTTACTAAAATGAATTCCTCAACAGTTTTAAAGCTAAGCTTCCTCATCTTTAAAATGGGGATAAAAAAACCATACCTTGCAGAGTAATCATAACAATTAGTGATAATTGTTATATATATATATATATATATATACACACACACACACACACACACACATCACTTTTTCAGGAACTTTTCTCCAGCAACCTCCCCAGTCTAAGGCTAGTCCCTTTATTATATCCTTTCATGATAGTCCCTTTATTTTTCCTTCTTAACTTTTATTGAAATTATAATAAATGATTTGTATACTTATTAAATAGTTATTTCTTCTATTAGATTGAAAGCTCCATGAGTGCAGGGATCATGTATAGTATGTTTGCCTTTGCAATGCCAGGGCCTATTACTCCTGACACATAATAGATGAATAATAAATATTTTGTTGAATGAAGGGAAAATGAAAACAAATTTTTAACAAAGGACAAAAATAACCAAAAAAAGTATTCATATTTATATCACTATAAAATCAATGAAATCAGGGAAAAGTTTATAAAAGTCATCAAACTCTTATCACCAGTAAACTAACTATAATTTGAAGAAAATCCTCCTTATTTTGAGTGCTTTAAGGTGGCAGTCCCAAATTCAATGAGTATTGAGTTCCTTATATACCTCATCCAAAGTATATGAGGATCATAAGACATGATCCTCCTTGTTCACTTACTAAAGAGGTAAGAAACAAGACAACAAATGTACATGGAACAAATATGAAGATGAGATCATCAGTAAGTGGTATCCAAATACACAACTAATGTCACAGGAATTCAGAGACAAACAGATTGAGGTGGATTACAATAGATGGAGATATGAGAAAGAGAA
The DNA here is from genome assembly GCA_026826555.1 of Tolypeutes matacus. Classification (NCBI taxonomy): domain Eukaryota; kingdom Metazoa; phylum Chordata; class Mammalia; order Cingulata; family Chlamyphoridae; genus Tolypeutes; species Tolypeutes matacus. The sequence goes on from JAKSZT010031676.1 coordinate 14,153,051, forward strand.
AAGAAAAAGATGGAATTCTAAGCAAGGAGAACTACATGAGAAAGTATCAAGATGGTGGAATGACTTAAAGAGTACGCTGGATAATCATAAAACTGGTTTAGGGGTAAAGAAGGATCCTATTGAAGAATGCTGGAGGATAATACTGGGGATAAGATGCAAAGTGTTATTTCAAAGTTAGTTTGAGGAAACAGAATTTTATACTGATGTAATGGAGAACTACTGAAGAATTTTAAACAATATAATCAAGTGATTCTTCAGGAAGATTTACTTTTAGTATCTTTACAAGTAAAATTTCTCATAAATTAAAGGGAAATAGTAGTTTATGCTATTTAAATTTATTTCTATAAATGGAGTGTTTCCCAATGAAATGAGTTTAGGAATTAAGATAATTATAAGTCAACATCCTTTTTATACAGAAGCATTTGGACAAGATGTTGAATAATTTTTTACCAAGTTATGGCCTAAGGTATGTTAAATATATATAGAGGAAACAAAGGTTTATTTCCAAATTATATTTATGCCCACATGGCTGATATACTCATTTCCCTTTGAATGGGTTCCTAATCATTTATATTATGTCATTTTTCAAAAGGAAGGATCCATATTATATGAGGTGCTTGCTTTCTCTCTCCTCATGTGTGTGTATATATATATCAAAATATAATAAAAAGAAATCTTCTGTGCATAAAATTATGATAGAATAGTTAAAGCCCAATGAATTTACATTGTTACGTTAAACTTGTTATTCAGATGAAAATAAGGATCTCCTGTTATTCAACCCAAAACAGAATGACATTATGATTCTTGTGTCACTCAGGAAAAAGAATCAAATACAAGTCACCAAAAATCCTCCAAAGAATCAGTAAACTATTAATTTTCAAAATGGTATATCCCAAGAAAGGAACATGTCAATATTAAGATTACATTTTAAAAATTTTACTAACATTTCCTATATCAAAGGTAAAACAAAACAACCTAAACATCAAAAAGAAAAGTGTGTCACTCACATTACTGACTGAAAAAAATCTCAAGCTAAATTATCTACCTCATATCTACTCAATTAAGTAACTGAAGTAATGGACAATCTTTAGTCAGCACCTACTGTGTGCCAAGCAATGCTGGACATTTTCCATGGGCCAGTCCAGAGGTTCCCCAAATTTTTTACTAAAATACTTTTTAATGGCGTTTTAGTTTGGAGCTATGTAACCAGAAAAATATGTTCTTAAACTTAATCCATTTTTGTGGGTGTGAACCCATCGTAAGAAGGGCCTTTTGATGAGGTTATTCAGTTAAGGTGCAACCCAACTCAATCAGAAGGGGTCTTAATCATATTACTGGAGTCCTTTATAAGCATAATGAAATTCAGACAAAGAGAAAGTCACGGAGGGAACAGCAAGAAGATGAAAGTCAATGGAACCCAGAAGAGGAGAGACCAGGACAGGCCACCACGTGCATTACCATGTGACAGAGTAGCTAAGGATCAATGATCACCAGTAGCCAGCCCTGGAATACCAGCTTTCAGGAAGAAAGCATTGCCTTGATGAGGACTTGACTTAGACTTCACCTCAAAACAGTAAGCCGATAAATTCCTATTGTTTAAGCCAATCCATTGCATGGCATTTGCTTGAGCAGACAAAATAATTGAAATTTGGGGCTGTAGCATTTGGGGGCTAGCTTATAAAGGGTCTCATCAGTGACCCCAAAGTTAGTTATTACCTTATGCTTTAACTTTAAAAAAAGTTAAAAATATATGTATAATACTAATATACTTCCTCCTCAAAACTTCAAGTAATAATTCAGGAAAATGAGCTATGCTTTTCCTTTGTTTTGAGCACCTCCCTTGATCACTTGTGTATATCCGCAAGTGTGTGTGTGTGTGTGTGTGTGTGTGTGTGTGTATATATATATATATATGACCCCCACTTATATTTGAGGACATGATTAATCCATGGTTATATAGCTACTAAGTGGTAAAGAATTTATATAAATCCCGGTCCTTTGGAAACCAAAACCTTTGATGTTCAATCTAATATGTCACACTGTTTTCACTGCAAAATTTAGGAAATAAAGTTTGGACCTCCAGTTGCTGGAATTTTGTGTATTGAGTAATTCTAAGAAGCAAGAGCTTTAGGGAAATGTATTTGATACAAGAAAAACATATTTCTTCTTGATTTTATTTCTAAAGAAATTGAAATATACCGAATGGCCTCTAGCTGACAGTTTACTTCCATTATGGGAGAGCAAAGGAAATGAATGCTGTAACAGGTAATGTAACACCAGAATAAAATTTGAATGTAATTTGGAAATAACTGCACATATTCCTAATAATATAGACATAAAACATAGCAATTACATATAAATAGTCAAACAAATGGTGTATTTGAATTAGAAGTAAGATAAAAAGTATGAACTGGAGTGCTATCTATCACTATTGGGGAAACAAGGACTTATACAAAGACAGTGGAAATAAAGTCAGGTAGGAAAAATTCTGCATGTAGTTTAAGATGCAAAAAAGCTTAGGGGATTTTGCACTCATGGTTACACCAAGAAAAATCTGAAAAATATAAAGATAATATATTTTATGGGACTACTGAAGAGCCTTTGTAGGTAAGCAGTTAGTCATAAGCCACTTCTAAGGCAAAAGGCAGTGTCTGGGTACAGGCAAGTAGAAAAGGAGGTCTGCCAAAACCCAAGAAACTTAACCTGGCTGAAAAGAGATCAGCAGAGCTATTGGTATCTGTTGAGCCAGGCATGAATGATTAGAGTATGAGAGACTCCCAAATGCAAGAATAATTTGCTCACCATAAAAACCATCCATGCCCTTTACTCTCCCAATTTAGATGAACAAAGAAAAAGGAAGATTGGCCTGAATATTAAAAAAGAAGGATATATATATTCTCTTAATGCTAGAAAGCTCCAAATATGGTCTCCAAATCTAGTCAAGAAGACAACTCTTTTTGGACATGAGGCAGCAGAGACAATGTTAGTATGAAATTGGGTTTGAGCTAACTAGTGGTGAATTCAATCTTCCTGAAGCTGAGTCTCAGTCAAAGATCAACTAGTGACTTTTGTATTATTACAGCCTCACTTTAGTTATCAAATATAAAGAATAGCATACACTCTCTTTAAAATCAGTTTTTCTGTCAAGACTGTCCAGTGTACAATAATAAAACACAAGACACACAAAGAATCAAGAAAACAGTACCAAAAATAAACCAACCCAAATATGACCAAGATAGTATAACTAGCAGACTAGCAAAGACTTTGAAATCACTATTATAAATATCTTCAAAATTCACAGAAATATAAATGAAGAATGGGTGAACAGATAGGGTCTAAATAGTGACTTAGAAACTATAAAAAAGAATAAAACAGAAATCCCAGATAAGAAAAATATAATAAAAGATCATAAATACTTTGAAAGGGTTAACAACAAAATGAACACTGCAGAAAAAAAGATTAATACATTTAAAGATGGGTTAATAGAAATTATTCAAAATGAAGACCAGAGAGAAAACATTGGTAGTGGGAGGCTTACCTGTTTGACAGTAACAAGTAGTCTGACATGCATGTAATTGGAGTCCCAGAAGGAAAAGAGAATGGAGCAGAAAATATATTTGAAGAAATTTTGGTCTAAAATTTTCCAAATTTGATGAATAACATGAAATCACAATCCCAAGAAGATCAATGAACTCTAAAGAATAAATTTACGTGGAAAAACAGCTAGATATATCACACTCGAACAACTGAAAATCAAAACTAAAGTTAAGATGCTAAAACCAATAAGGAAAAAAGATATATCACATACCGGGAAACAATTATAAGAGTGACTGCTAACTTTGAACCAAAATTAACACAAAAGACAAAGGAATGGCATTTTTAAAAGACACAAAGGAAAGAAAAGAACTAAGTAAGATTCACTAACCAGGGAAAATGTCATTAAAAAATGTAGGTGGCAAGGAATTGTAGGAAGATGGCATCACGCTAACAGATAGAGTTCAATGCTCTCACAAAAACAATGGAGAAAGAGCCAAAAGCTGTCTGACAGACTGGCTTTGGGAGTCAGCAGACCAGCACAGTGATACACAACTCCTAGGAAGGCGAGGGACAGAGAAACAAAGAAGCCAAAATAACAAACGTGAGTTACCAAGCCCCCTTGGCAACTAGAATGGCTTCCCTCACCCACCCCCAAGATATTAAGCTGGGGTAAAATCCCTGGCTCACTGTAGTCAACTGAAAGGGGAACACACACAGTCCTACCTGTCAGCTGTTTCAAGGGAAAAGGAAGAGGGAGTTGGGGGCTTTTCCTCAGTGAATTCAGCCAGCAGAGATTGCTTTGAATCTCTGCTCTGAAGATTCAGCAAAGGAATACAGGAAAGCCCAGACTGAAACATAGCTGTGGAAAGGTGCGCTGATGACTGCTATCTGCTGGCTGGTCTGGAAATTACAAGGGTAAAAACCTGTTCTTTGCTCTATCTTATCCAAACCTTTGCGAGAAAATTTGGGCCCCACTAGTGAGTCCTTGGCCCGATTTTGATAACTTAAGCCAGGCAATTTTAAAGACGTAGAATAAGTTGAACCAATTACCAAAGAAGATCTGTGGGGAAAAAAAACAATAGGCAAGAGAGAGAAATTAGCCATCAAAGTAAATACACCAACATATTCAGATATCTAGATATCAGCAAAAAATTACAAACCACACTAGGAATACAAGTAAAGATGGCCAAGCCCAAAGAACTAACCAAATACCCTGAAGAGATACAGGATTTAAGATAATTAATCAATGATAATAACAGAATGCTCCTAAATTACTTCAAAGAATTAAAAGAAAATATGAATAGAAATAAAGGATATTAAGGAGATACCGGGTGATCATAAAGAACAATTTGAAAGCCTGCAAAGAAAAGTAACAGACCTTTGGGGAATGAAAGACATGATGGAAGAGATTAAAAATACATTAGAGGCAGGCATATAGGAGCAGATTTGGATTGCTTGAAGACAGAATTAGTGATTTCAAAGACAGAACATCTGAACTGGAAGAGACAGGAGAACAGAAAAAGGAGAGAAAGGAAAAAGTGGAACAGAATCTCAGGGAATTGAATGACAATGGCAAAATGCACAAACATTTGTATTATCAGTGTCCCAGAAGGAAAAGAGAATGGAAAAGTGGCAGAAAGAATATTTGAGGAAGTAATGACTGAAAATTTCCCAACCCTTATGAAAGACCTAAATACCAAGAAGGACAACAGGTGCCAAACAAGATAAATCCTACCCTGAGACACCTACTATTCACAATGTCAAATTACAGAGAAAAAGAGAGGATTCTGAAAGCAGCAAGAGAAAAGCAAAGCATCACATACAAGGGAAACTCAATAAGATTAAGTGCTGACCTCTCATCAGAAACCATGGAGGAGAGGAAAAAATGGTATGATGTATTTAAGGTGCTGAGAGAGGGAAAACTACCAGCCAAGACTTCTTTAGCTGGCAAAACTGTCCTTTGAAAATGAGAATGAGTTCAAAATCTTCACAAACAAAAACTGATAGAATATGTCACCAAAAGACCAGAATTACAAGAGAAACTACAAGGAGTGCTGCAGCCTGAGAGGAAAAAAAAAAGGTCGAGAGACTTGGAGAAGAGTTTAGAAATAAAGATTATTAGGAAGGGTAAATTAAAGGGTAAGAAGACAGACAATAGAATGATATGCCAACAGAGAGCCGAAGGACAAAATGGATGAAGTAAATAATGCCTTTACAATAATAACCTTAAATGTTAATGGGTTGTACTTCCTAATCAAAAAACAGACTGATAGAATGGACAAAAAAATATGAGTCACCTATATTTTGTCTACAAGAGACCCACCTCAGACATAAGGACACAACTAGGTTAAAAGTGAAAGTTGGAAAAAGGTATCCCATGCAAATAGTAACCAAAAAAGAGCTGGAGTAGTGATACTAACATTGGACAAAATAGATTCCAAATGCAAAATTGTTATAATGAATAAAGAAGGTCATTGTACATTAAAAAAAGGGGCAATTCACCCAGAAGAAATAACTATACTAAATATTTATGCACCTAACCTGAGTGCCCCCAAGATAGATGAGGCACACACTGGCAAAACTGAAGGGAGAAAAAGACAGACATGTTGACAAATGGAACTGAATCAAGAACTCAGAAATAGACCCTCACATCTACAGTCAAGTCATTTTTGACAAGGCGGTCAAGCTCTTTCAGCTGGGCCAGAGCAGTCTATTCAACAAATGGTGCTGCAAGAACTGGATATCCATATCCAAAAGAAAGAAAGAAGACCCTTATCTCACAGCATATTGAAAAAGTAACTCAAAATGGATCAAAGACCTAAATATAAAAGCAACAACCATAACACTCCTAGAATAAAATGTACAAAATCATCTTCAAGCTCTTGTTGTAGGTGGTAGTTTCTTAAACCTTACACCCAAAGCATGAGAAACAAATGATAAAATAGATAAATGGGACCCCCTCAAAATTCAACACTTGTGCATCTCAAAGGACATTGTCAAAAGGGTGAAAATGCACCTGACTCAATGGGAGTAAATATTTGGCAATTACATATCTGATAAGGGTTTAATACCCACAATATAAAAAGAGATCATACAACTCAACAATAAAAAGACAAACTACCCAATTTAAAAATGGGCAAAAGACTTGAGAAGACAATTGTCCAAAGAAGAAATACAAATGGTGAAGAAATACATGAAAAAATATTCAACAACACTAGTGATTAGGGAAATGCAAATCAAAACTACAGTGTGATATCATTTCACACCTACTAGACTGGCAGTTATTAAAAAGTCAGAAAATTGTAAATGTTGGAGAGGATGTAGAGAGATAGGAACACTTATTCACTGTTGGTGGGAATGTAGAATGGTATAGTCACTGTGAAGGACTGTTTGGTAGATCCTAAGGAATTTGAATATAGACTTGCCATGTGACCCACTAATACCATTACTAGGTATATATCCAGAAGAACTGAGAGTAGAGACATGAACAGATATGTGCACACTTCAAAGCGGCATTATTTATGATTGCTAAAAGTTGGAAACAACCCAGGTGTCCATCAACAGATGAATGGATAAACAAATTGTGGTGTATACACATGATGGAATATTATGCAGTGGTAAGAAGTTGAAGTCGTGAAACATATGACAACATGGATGAACCTGGAAGACATTATGTTGAATGACACAAGTCAGAAACAAAAGGAAAAATTCTGTATGATTGTGCTATTATGAACTAAATATATTGTGTAAACTAATGGAGTTAATAATTAGATTATAGGTCAACAGAAAATAGAATGAGAATAGAGAGCTGAGATTTAATCTGTGCAGAATTGGTAAAAAGGTTGTTTGTAAATCTTTGGAAATGAATAGAAATGGAGAAAGCATATCAGGGTGTTTGTAACTAGCAGTGCTATTGTATGGGTATGACAGTAGTTGAAAGGGAAAGACTTAAGGTCATGTATATTACTAGAAGGAAAGCTAAAAGCTGTGACATGGCACTGTATATGACAGTAAAACCTCATGTAAAACACAAATATGGGTGTTATTGCATATATAAGACAGTTTTTACAAAATATAAATACAAATATACTTGAAAGAATGAAAAGGAATAGCAACTACATATTGCAGGGGAAGCACAGAGAGATTGAGAGGTGATGAGTTTTGTTTACTTTTATTATTATTGAAATAATGAAAGTGCTCTAAGAATGATTGAACTGATGAATGAATATGTGATTATACAGAATACCATTGATTGTACACTTTGCATGGATTTATGCTTTATTAATATGTTCCAATAAAAGTGAATTGTTAAAAAAAATGGAAGCAAGAGTAACATGAAGATGGCATTGGAGTAGGTTAGTAGGGCTTAACTATCTAACAAAAACAATGGAGGAAGGGCAAAGACTGTTTGAGGGAGCAGCTTTGGGGATCTGCAGACCAGGAGGGTATTGTGCACATTGTCCAGGAGGGAGAAGGACAGAGAGACAAAGAGGCTGAAAGGAAACTGAGTTACTCAACTCTGTGGTTGAGAACAGCACCCATCTCCCACCCTTAAGGTGAAGAGCCTTGGTAAAATCCCATGGCTGATGTGGCCAACTGAGAGGGGAATAGGTGTTTACCTCCCTGGGAAGAGGGAGGGTGTGGCAGAGGGCTGAGTGTGGTTTCTCCTTGGTGAGTTTGGATAGCAGGAACCTGCTTTGAATCATGGCTTTAGCCATCACAAAAACACAAACCAGTAGAGGTTTAAAGAGTCACCTCCATGGAAAGGTTCACTGATGAGTGCTAACTGATGGCAGGATGGGAAAGTGAAAGAAAAAAAATAAGCTTTTTAGAGTCTCTCATAACCCCATCCTCACGTACTTTGGATCTTGTCTGTACCCTGTTAGTAGGTCCCTGGTCCAGATTTTATAACTTATGGAAAGCAATATTAAAGATTCAGAAGAAGTTGAGCCAAAAATTAAAGAAAAGCTGTGAAACAAAATCACTAGGCAAAGAGAGAAACTGACAAAGTAAATTCACCAACATAGATGCCTAGATATCAACAAAAAGTTACAAGCCATACTAAGAAACAGAAAGATATGGCCCAGCCAAAGTACAAATTAAAATCCTGACAAAACTCAGGATTTAAGACAATTAATCAGTGATGTTCACACAAATGTACTAAATCAATTCAAGGTATTGAAGGAATATATGGGTGAAGAGCTAAAGGATACTAAGAAGGCAATGAATGAGCATAAAGAAGAATCTGACAGCTTGCAAAGAAAAGTAAGAGCTCTCAAGGGAATGAAAGACATAATGGATGAAATTAAAAATACATTAGAGTCATATAACAGCAGATTTGAAATGGCTGAGGAACAAATCAGTGAAATGGAGGTCAGAGCATCTGTATGTGAAAAGAAAGGAGAACAGAGAAAAGAATAGAAAAAATCTAACAGTGTCTCAGGGACTGAATGACAGTGAAAAATGTGCAAATATACATGCTATGTATATCTCTGAAGGAGAAGAGAATGGAAAAGGGGCAAAAGGTATAATTAAGGAAATAATGGCTGAAAAATCCCAACCCTTATGAAAAACATAAATATCAATATCCAAGAAGGACAACAGACTTCAAACAGAAAAAAATCTAAAACAACCTACCCTGAGACACATACTATTCAGAATGTCAAATACCAGCGATAAAGAGAGAATTCTGAAAGCAGCAAGAGAAAAGCAATTCATCACATAAAAGGAATGCTCAATAAGACTAAGTATCAATTTCTTATCAGGAACCAGAGAGGTGAGAAGACAGTGGTATGATATATTTAAGATATTGAAAGAAAAAACTGCTGGCCATGAATTCTGTCCTTCAAAAACAAGGTGAAAACTGTCCTTCAAAAACAAGGTGAGTTTAAAGTTTTCACAGATAAACAGAAAAGGAGAGAGTTTGTAACCAAGAGACCAGACTTACCAGAAATTCTAAAGGGAGTGATAGGAAAAGACAGCCTGATAGGAAATGACAAGAGAGATAGGCTTGCAGAAAAGTGTAGAAATGAAAATTAGTAGGGGTAACTTAAAGCATTAAAACACTGACAATAGGTAAGATATGACAATGGAAAACCAAAGGATAAAATGGAAAAGTAAGTAATGCCTTTAAAATAACAACATTGAATATTAATGGATTAAACTTCCCAATCAAAAGACATAGACTGGCAGAATGGATAAAAAGTATGAGCCATCTATATGCTGTCTACAAAAGACTCACCTTAGATGTAAGGACACAAATAATCTGAAAGTAAAAGGTTGGAAAAAGATATTCCATGCAAATAGTAATCAAAAAAGAGCTGAGGTAGCTACACTAATATCAGACAAAATATATTTTATATGTAAAACTGTCTTAAGAGATGAAGAAGTTCATTTTCATCTCTTAAGACAGAAGAGATTGATATTCTATAACATACCTTCTCCAAACATAATGGAATGAAGCTGGAAAACAATAACATGGAAAACAGGAAAATTCAGAAATATGTAGAGATTAAACAACACATTCTTAAACAATCAGTGGGTCAAAGAAGAAATGTCACTGAGGACATTATATTAATTGAAATAGCCAGACACAAAGGGACAAATATTTTATGGTCTCAACAATATGAACTAAATAGGATGAGTAAACTTATGTATGGAGCTAAACTATAGAGTATAGATTAGTAGGAGACAGAATGTGGGTTGAGAAGGGGTAACTGATGCTGAATGCATGTAGAATGTTTATTAAGGTCAATTGTAAATACGTGGTAATGGATAGAATTGATGGTAGCACATTATAATGAGTATAACAAACATTGCTGATTTATAAATGTGATTGTGGCTTAAAGGGCAGCATATGGAGGTTAATATTAATTGAAAGACAGCTAGATGATTACCTAGGGACTTAATAACAGTGATTTGGGTGGTAGATAAGGATTGTGGTTAATAATATAAATACAAAAATGTTCTTTTACGACAAGGTGCTAAGAATATGGTGATATATGAGAAAAATACAACTAATGTAATTTATAGATTTTAATTAATAGTAATATTGTAATATTTTTGTAGCAAAGGCAAAAAAGCCACTATATCTATGGTAAAGGTAAAAAAAAAAAAAAAAGAGTATGGGGTTTTAGTTTTAGGAGAAATGAATATGATTAAGCATTTTTTTCTTTATTTTTTTCATTAACAAGGAGACCATGGTTATGTCATTTAACCAATCTGTGCTCATTTATGTAACTTTTGAACACTGGACAAACAACTGAGCTTGTTTTTAGGATAAAATGAAATAAATGTGCCTGGACAGAATTTAATGTTTCCATAGTTTAAGTTGTTTTTTTTTTTTTTGTTAGTTTATTTTTAGAATTTAAAATAAAGTTTAATTGGAAAAAAAAGAAATTTCAAGAGATATCAGTAAATATCTTGAGACAAATGAAAATGAGAACACAACATATAAAAACCTATGTGATGCAGTGAAGGCATTGTTGAGAAGGAAATTTACAGCCCTCAATGATTTTATTAAAAAAAAGAAGAAAGCTGAAATCAAAGACCTACTGCACACCTAGTGGAACTAGAAAAAGAACATCAAACTCATATTAAAGTCAGCAGAAGGAAAGAAATTACAAAGAATAGAGCAGAAATAAATGAAATTGAGAACAACAACAAAAACAATATAGAGCAACAACAAAACCAAAAGTTGGTTCTTTCAGAAGATCTACAAAATTGACAAACCCTTAGCTAGACTGGCAAAAAAAAAAGAGAGGAGATACAAATAAATACAATCAGAAATGAGGAGACATTACTGTTGACCTGGCATAAATAAAATAAATCATAAGAGGATACTATGAACACCTGTACACTACTAGACAATGTAGATGAAATGGACAAGTTCCTAGAAACACACAGCCTACACTGACACTAGAAGAAACAGAAGACCTCAACAAACCAATAAAAAATAAAGAGATTAAAACAGTGTGGCAGTTTGATGTAATTATGAATTCCAAAAATAGAATTGAATCATGCTTGTAAACTATTCTCAGATATCTCAAGTCTGTGGCTATAGGAGACAAGATTTTCTTTCAAGGCAAACGTAGAAACTTTCATATCATTCATGTGGCATTTAAGTTTCAAATTTGAAGACTTTACTAAACTTGGAACTCATAACTCAGAATTGAAGATGCAGTTATCTCGGAAAGACTTGTGGAAAGTCTTACTGTCTGATGGCTTGGACCCCTGCTTCCTGCATGCTAAACCAACAAAGGTTTTGAGAATGCTGTATGAACAAAACCACTGTCAGCTAGGACAAAAAGAGGACATGGAAAGAAGAGACTGAAGGAGAAAAAGCTTTAAGAAGAAAACTGTGGAAGCAGAGATCTGGGATTAAGACATTTCCTTGGGCCAAGAGAGGAGCCCCACCCATATATACAGAGAGGGTGAGTTTTCCCCAGCAGTTGAAGAGGGTGGATGTCCCCACCCGATGTTCAGGAAGAGTTTTGCCACCCCAGGGTGCAGGGAGGTTGGAGCACATTCCTCAAAGATTAGGGCGGTTAAGGTCAACACCCCATTGATCTGAGAGGGGTGTATCTGTCCCCCATAGATTAGAGAAGGCCAGGTTGTCAACCCATTGCTCTGAGAGGATTGAGCCTGTATGCCGAAGGTTAGGGGGAATGTTGTCTTCGCCTCACTGTACTAGGGGGACTAAAACTATAACCCAAAGATTGGGTAAGGTATGGCAATCACCCCAATACTCTTGGAGGGTGAGATCTGGAGCTTGGTCGACACCCAGATGCTTGATGAGGGTGGAACTAAGAAAATGGCCGTTTAGCAAGCCTGTGGAAAGGGTGGGTTCCATGTGGCCCCAAGGAAAAGAAACCATCATCTTAAGAATGACTTTCAGACTTTGAAATCAAATGGAGGATGCCCTGCAGGTTTATTGAACTGTAGAGGATCCGTGACTCATGTTTAACATCCCAATTTCTCCTTATGATATTAAAAATGTTTATCCTTTGTCTTTCCATTTGTGTATTGGAAGCAGTTAAACGGTTTTGTAAGATTCAGAGGTCTATAGCAGATGGAACTTTGCCTGAAGACAAACTATTTCTTTAAAATGATTTTGATATGATTTTATACTTGGATTGTTACTGATTTAAGTTTTTTTAAATATTGTAATGTATTTTTGGAATTCAGAGGGTGGAATGTGGCAGTTTGATGTAATTATGAATTCCAAAAATATAATTGAATCATGCTTGTAAACTGATCTGTTAATCTGGGCACGATTAGGTTAGGATTAGGGCATTGAGCCCCACCCCTTGGTGGGTGGAGAATCGAATATAAAAGGCAAGGCAAAGGACAGTTGAAGCAGTCTTTTGAGAAGAAGTTTTGATGTTGGAAAGAAGGCCCCAGGAGAAGAAAGCAAGCCGTTTGCCTGAACGCTTTACAGCTGACCTTGTGGAGGAAACAGGAGCTAAGCCTGGAGAGAAACGCAGCCCCTGGAAGAGAGGAACCCCAGAAGCCTGAACCGTGGCAAACGCCAGCAGCTGTCTTGCTCTAACACATGGCAATGGACTGGTGAGAGAAGAAACTTAACGCTTTATGGCCTGGTCTCTGTGGACTTCTACCCCAAATAAATACCCTTTATAAAGACCAACCCATTTTTGGTATTTTACATTAGCACCCCTTTGGCTGACTAATACAGAATTTCCCAGTTTGTCGTTGGACAGGCAACTTCTCCCAGAAACTCATCAACGACCTTTCATCTGGCTTTCATCGGAGCCACTGGTTTGCAGCCTGCCTGCAGAACCTGGACTTGTGCATCCCCATGGTTGCGTGAGAGACTCTTTTAAATTTTCATATTATTGATAGATATCTCCTGCTGATTCTGTTTCCCGAGAGAACCCTGACTAATACAGCCAGTCATCAAAAACCTCCTAAAAACGAAAAGCCCAGGCCCAGATGGCATTACAGGTGAATTCTACCAATCATTCAAAGATTTAAAAAAGTGAACAGGAGGGAATGCTACCAAACTCATCCTATGAAGCCAATATCACTCTAATAACAAAGCCAGATAAAGATACTATGAAAAAAAAATTACAGAACAATTTTCTCTAATGAATAAAGATGCAAAAATCCTCAACAAAATCCTTGCTAATCAAATCCAAATGCCCAATAAAAGAATTATATATCACAATCAAATGAGCTTGGTCCCAGGTATGCAAGGGTGGTTCAACACAAGAAAGATTAATCAATGTAATACACCACATTAATAAATCAGAAAAGAAAAATCACATAAACATCTTGTTTGATGCAGAAAAGGCAATTGATAAAATACAGCATCCTTTCTTGATAATAACACTCAGAAATATAGAAATGGAAGGAAACTTTCTCAACATGATAATATGCACATATGAAGAGCCTACAGGTACAGTGTACTCACTGGTGAAAGACTGAAAGATTTCATGTTGAGATCAGGAACAAGATAAGGATGCCCACAGTCACCACTGTTATTGAATATTGTGTTGAAAGTTCTAGCTAGAGCAATTACATAAGAAAAAGAAATAAAAGTCACCCAAATAGGAAAGGAAGAAGTACAATTTTTGCTATTCTCTGATGATATGATTCTATTCCTAGAAAATCCCAAAAAATCCACAATTAAACTATTAGAGCTAATAAATGAATTCAGCAAAATGGCAGGATACAAGATTAAAACCCCAAAACCTGTAGTATTTCTATACACTACTGAGCAACCTGAGGAGGAAGTCAGGGAAAAAAATCCATTAAAAACAACAAAAATTATCAAATATTTATGAATAAATTAATCAAGAATATAAAGGACCTATATTCAGAAAACTACAAAACATTGCTAAAAGAAACTGAAGAAGACTTAAATAAACGGAAGGACATTCCAAATTCATGGATTGGAAGACTAAATATTATTAAGATGTCAATTCTACCCCAATTGATTTAGAGATTTAATGCAAACTCAATAAAACTTAGAGCAGACAGTGCTGTAGAAATGGAAAAGCCAATAATCAAATTCATTTGGAAGGGTAAGGGGCCCCAAATAGCTAAAAATATCTTTAAAATGAAGAATGAAGTTGGAAGACTCTCATTTCCTGATTTTAAAGCATATTATTTAACTACAGTGGTAAAAACAACATGTTACTGGCATAAAGATATACATTATTTACCAATGGAATCAAACTGAGAGTTCAGAAATAAATTCTCACATCTATGGTCACGTGATCCTTGACAGTGCTGTCAAACCCACCCAGCTGGATCAGAATCATCTGTTCATAAACTGGTTCTGGGAGAACTGGATATCCATAGCCAAAAGAAAGAAAAGGGATCCCTATCTCACACCTTATACAAAAATTAACTCAAAATGTATCAAGACATTAATAGAAAAGCTAGAACCATAAAACTCCTAGAAGAAAATGTAGGGAAACATTTTCAAGATTTTGTGGTAGGTGGTGGGTACTTAACCCTTACACCCAAAGCATAAGCAACAAAAGAAAAAATAGATAAATGGGACACATGAAAATTAAACACTTTTGTGATTCAAATGACTTTGTGAAGAAGGTGAAAATGCAGCCTACCCAATGGAAGAAAATATTTTGAAATCACATATCTGATAAGTGTTTTTCTTTTTTTTTTTAAGATTTTTTATTTATTTATTCATTTATCCCCCCCTTGCTGCTTGTGCTCGCTGGGTCAGCTAACCACGCCATGCGGGCGGGCTTTGCCTTCACCAGGAGGCCCCGGGAACCGAACCCGGGGCCTCCCATATGGTAAACGGGAGCCTTACTGATTGAGCCACAGCCGCTTCCCCTGATAAGTGTTTGATTTTCATGTTATATAATGAGATCATACAACTCAACAATAAAAAGACAAGCAACCCAATAAAAAAAAAACAGGCAACGACATGAATAGACATTTTTCTAAAGAGGAAATACAAATGGCCAAAAAGCACATGAAAAGATGTATATCACTACCTATTATGGAAATGCAGATCAAAACCACAGTGAGATATCATTTCACACCTTTTAGAATGGCCATTATTTTTTTAAAAAAATGAAACAGAAAACTACAAGTGCTGGAGAGGATGTGGAGAAATAGGAACACTCCTTCACCATTGATGGAATATAGAATGGTGCAGCCTCTGTGGAAGACAGTTTGGCTGTTCCTCAGGTAGCTAAACAGATATACCATATGATCATTTGACCTGGCAATTTCTCTACCAGGAATATACTCAGAAGAATTGAAAGCAGGGACTCAGGAACAGACATTTCCACACCAATATTCATAGCAGCATTATTCACATTTGCTAAGAGATGGCAACAACCCAAGTGTCTATCAACAAATGAATGGATAAACAAAATGTGGTATATACATACAATGGAATGCTATTCAGCTGTAAGAAGAAATGAAGTTGAGATGCCTATGATAACAAGGATGAACCTTGAGGACATTATGTTAAGTGAAATAAGCCATACACAAAAGGACAAATATTTTATGGTCTCACTAATATGAACTAAATACAATGAGTAAACTCACTGAGTTAAACTCTAGAGTATAGGTAACTAGAAGATAGAAAGAGGGATTGAAGAAGGCAGAGCTTATGCTTAATGTATGTAGAAACTTTAATAAATTTGATTGTAAATGTTTGGAAATGGATAGTGTTGATAGTAACACATTACAGTGAGTGTAACTTACACTGCTGATTTATAAATGTGACTGGCTGAAAGGGTTAGTCTAGGGATGTAAATGTCAACTGAAAGAAAGCTAGAGGATAATCTGGGGACTGTAACATAGTGAATCTGTTGGTGGATAAGGATTGTTGCTAATAGTACAAATATAAGAATGCTCATCTATGAACTAGAACAAATGTGCATCACTATTACAAGATGTTAAGAATATGGTGATACATGGGAAAATACAATTAATGTAACTTATAGACTATAACTAATGATAATATTGTAATATTTTTGCATAAATGACAAAGAAGGTATTCTATCAATGCTAAGCATCAACAATGGGGGGGGTAGGATGAGGTATAGGAATTTTCCTTTTGGAGTAATGAAAGCGTTCTAAAATTGACTGAGGTGATGCCAATACAATGTGGTAACAAAACTGACAGCCATGGACTATACACTTTGGATGGATTATAGAAGGTATGGGACCATACAGCAAAGTGAACCCTGTGGTTGATGATGGACTGTGGTTAACAGTATTTATACTGTTTATTATATTATATTATATTATATTATATTATATTATATTATATTATA